>OZ008370.1:186340504-186844690 GCA_963931995.1 Phaonia tiefii | reverse complement strand
AATGTAACTAATTGTCGGCTGAGTCCCATGAAACAGACAATAAGATGTAATAAAATCCAATATATATTAAACAGTAGGATGGTCAGCTACATAGGAGGTTCTAAAATACCCTAGGCCCAAAACCAGTTCATTTCATCTTACGGAAAAGTTGTATGAGATGATATACTATAGTAGGTTAGGGTGTTCCTCAGGGGCGTGCGCTGGAATTAATTTATTTATTATTTAAATTGTTTTGCATTACAAGTAAAACAGATATTTTGGGGGGAGGGGGTTAACGCCCAAACGGGCGCACAGGCCTGATGTTCCTTATAGTTTTTTTTTTATTATGGTTAAAAAATGGAATTCAAAAACTATGAATTTAATTTGGGAAAATATTAATTGAAATTTCAAAATTCTATTTGAAATTTAAATAACATCAATTGTAATTTAAAAGATATCAATTGTGGTTGTTAATACATCAATTTTATAAGATGTCAATGGAAGCTTGAAAGATGTCAATTAGAATTTGAAAGACATCATTGAAATTTTAAACCCATCACTCGAAATTTAAAAAAAGTCCATTGAATTTTTTAAAGACATCAATCGAAGTTTGAACTACGCTAATTGAAATTTAAAATACATCAAATGAAATTCAAACATAATTAATCCATTTTATATATTAGTTTTTTTAATTTCAGTTGATAACTTTTACATTCCAACTGATGTCTATTAAAATTCAATTGATGTCTTCTAAAATTCAATTGATGTCTTTTAAATTTCAATTTGTATCTTTTAAATTTTAATTGATGGCTTTTAAATTCCAAATGATGTATTTTAAATTTCAATTTAAGTTTGTTAAATTGCAGTTGATATTATTTAAATTCATTTCATATTTTTTAAATTCGAATTTCAATTGATGTCTTCTAAATTTCAATTGATGTGGCTTAAATTTCAATTGATGTGTTTCACATTTCAATTGATGTCTTTTAAATTTCAATTGATGCCGTTTATATTGTCTTTTATATTTCAATTCATGTGTTTTATATTTCAAGTGATATCTTTTAAATTCCAATTGATAACTTTTAGAATTCAATTGATGTCTTTAACATTCCAATTGATGTCTTTTAAATTTCAAATATCTTTTAGAATTCAATTGATGTCTTTTATATTTCAATTGATATCTCTTAAATTTCCATTGAAGTCTTTTAAACTTCAATTGATGTCTTTTAAACTTTTGAACAATTGACGTATTTTAAAATTTAAAAATTTATGCCTTCTAAATTGCAATTGACGTGGTTTAAATTTCAATTGATGTGTTTAAAATTTCAACTGATATCTTTTAAATTTCAATTGATGCCTTTTTATGTCTTTTTTTATTTCAATTGCAGTGTTTTATATTTCAATTGATGTTCATTGAATTTCAACTGATATATTTTAGGATTCAATTGAAGACTTTAATATTTCTGTTGATGCCTTTTTCATTTCCAAATATATCATGTATGACAAGTTTTGTTGGTGCAATGAAAATGTAATTGGATGTAGGAAACTTTTCATTGCAGCAATGGTAAAACAGTGCTTTATCCGTACGACAAAACGCCTTTCTAACGGGGTTTCAAATAAGGACTTGACAACTTTTTTTTTTTTTAAATAAAACGCAAACCATTTGAGATATTTCCAAAACTTTATGATCGTCTTGAAATACAATCAAAACATTAATGCATGGAACTCGACTTCGTTCATATGGCAACCGGGGGCACGTCGGCAACAGTCGATTCGTTGGGTGACCGCTATTTCGAGTTCAATGTTGGCTCTGAGTTCTTCCAACGTCGTCGGCTTGTTGGCATAGACCAATGATTTGACGTAGCCCCAAAGAAAAAAGTCTAGAGGCGTTAAATCGCACGAACGAGGTGGCCAATTGACTGGTCCATTTCTTGAGATAACACGCTCACCAAACTCTTCAGTAAATCGATTGTAACGTGTGTTGTGTGGCTTGTGGCACTGTCCTGTTGAAGGCACATGTCGTCCAAATCCATGTTTTCTAATTCGGGCCAAAATTAATGGGTAATAATGGCGCGATAACGATCCCCATTAATAGTAACGTGACGATCGTTATTGTCGACGAAAAATATGGCCCAATGACACCGCCGGCCTGCAAACCGCACCAAAACGTTATTTTTTGTGCATAGTTTGCTTATTGACGAACCCATTGAGCCAAAAATGAGCTTCGTCATTGAAGATGATTTTGCGATGAAATTCATCACCTTGGCGCATCTTCTCCAGAGCCCAATCGGAGAACGTACATCGCGTCAAATGGTCCGCCGGCTTCAATTCTTGAGTCAGCTTGATCTTGTATGGGTATAAACCAAGATCTTTACGCAAAATTCGCTATAAAGTGGTTTTGGCGTTGCCCAGTTCTTGAGAACGCTACGTAATCGTTTGATTTGGATCGACTGATCGAAATGCATTTTGAAAAGCCTTTTCAGGGCTAAGCACTCAATAGTGTCGCCATCACTCAGCGAAGTAACCGTCCTCGATAGAAACGTAAGGTGGTCTGAGCAGGAATCGAACCCACGTTCTCATGTACAAGAGCTGTGCACACTAACCATTGCACCACCGACGGCTGAAGGTAAGCTAACAAATAAAATCATAGCCACAATGCAAATTATCGTTGCAACTTCGACAACAACTGCGAAGATACGAAACTGTTCATGTACGAAACGTATTTTGTACGTAAGGTATCACCTTTAATGGAATTTAAGATGTCAAGGGGACATTATTTTTCAGTGTATGGTATACTTTTTATTACATAGGACTCTTCTGAATTATTATGTCTGATGCCGCAGTCGAGAGAGAAAATTTGCAGCCGGGTAATTTCATGAGCATTAATATAGAATTTTCAAATTTCATTCAAAGATTAGGAAAAGCTTCTAACAATCAGTGAGATATTATCTTTATATTTTTTATGTATTCAGCAGGACCAAAAATTTTATACTGATTCCGAATGGTTATGTTCTGAGAAATATTTCCACAGCTAATTAATCGATAGTATCGTCGTCATTAAAATCCCGTATTCAGTTTTTACGAAATTTTCGGTCTCATAAGAATTACGTGTATAAAATACAACATAATTTAGTGAATCGATAAATTTCGCTCCGTTTTTATTTGCTTGGCAGTCTGCTTGAAATTGCGAAAATTTCTTAAACAAAGTTATTTCGAATGAAAAAAATTGATTGATAACTCTGTGCTCGAAAGGGAAACATTTTTTTCTAACAACCGGAGCACCCAATGGGTAAACCAAATCCAGTGGTGCTAACAGTTTTTCTATGTTGACTTTTGTTTTCGAGATATTTGAGATCGAAAATTATGGTGCCGAGTACCTACAAATCATAATTTTTCACAATTTTCTAATATTTTTTTTTGCAAAACGTTATTTATCACGCCGGTTTTCAGTTCACAGCTCACAATTAATATTTAGTATAATTTTCTTTGCAAATGTGAACAATTGTCAGAACATTAATTTTTGTTTGAGGTAGCGTAAAAAATCCTCCAATGCTTATTGTAAACAACCCTGTAATAGACATAAACAGTCGAAAATTGTTTTTTGCATTTCTTTTCAGCTGCGTACTACCAAACGCAAGGTAGCTTGAAAATTTTTGAACCTGAAATTCGGGCCGTTTTTTACATACAGTCCTGAAATTCAGGTTCAGCATCGTACTACGCTTGAGCGACAAATCAATTCAATGCTACTTGAAACAAAGATTATTGCTTTTACGTACAATGATAATGTATTGATATAAATAAATAAGAAACGGCTTCGATTTAAACTTTTTCCATAACAACAAAATTTAACCTAATATCCAACTCTAAGCCACATCCAATTCTCAATTGAAACTTATTATTGTTTTATAACTTTTTGTGCGAATACCCTCAGGCGGAATTTGCTGTACTTTTTTTTTGTCGTATGTTCTAGCACTGTGCGATTACCCCTAAATGTCAAGGCTGACAAGATGATGGTTAATGTCAGAGATGGCAAAGATGAGTCGAAGAAGCAAGAGAGAGACAGGTATAACAAAACAATAGAAAAAACGTTTGAACACACCTTAAACCAATCGACAATATGTACTCGTATATGAACAATTAATTGTACTTAATTATAGTATGATTTGATGTGGTCATATAGAGGATAAAAGGGTGCCCAACTCTGTAGTGATAGAATATTGGACAATTTATAATTTTCGGTTGTTGCTTTCTTAATTATGGTTTCTATCACTCCTTAATCCTTTACCCTCTGTGATATGTGTTCTTTTGTTCCCCTTCTCAAGAGACTTTTACATTTTGTTATTGCATTTTTGTTGCTACTTAGTTGAAAAACATTTATTTTCTGGTGATGTCTCGTAGTTAATCAATTTATGTTTTTGCCATTGTTTGTTCTGCTTCTTCTTATTATTTATATTAAATTGTATTTGAACCTTTTTTTACTTGGGCTTTTTATCAGAAAAGTCTGGCGAAGATACAAAAAGTTGCGTGTTAAATTTGTGTGCAACATCTTTTTTAAAAGTATAAATTTTAAATATTTATATTATAATTAATTATGCAGCAATTCGAATTTATCGTATGCATGAGCTGGATAATTCTGGATAATACACTGAGAGAAAAATAATAGTATTTGAAATGTACTGAATGAATGGGATTTCTTGATAGAGGTGATTGTAACAAAATAGATTGTAATGAGTTTCGTCTGTAGATGGTTGCAATCTTGGATAGCTTTAAAACACAGTGTTCCCCAGTCTTTTTTTTCCTGCTTTTTCAGAAGATAATATTTAAATATCTCAAGCCATTACCATCTAAGACTATGCAACAAAAGCTTAGAGATCTTTTAAAATATTTAAAAAAAAATCCTATGAGGTGTCAGGGGACACCCGGTTGGAACGAAGTTCCTTTCGCTATGTATTATGTACTAGTTAGTTCCAACACGCCTAAGGCGTCCGCTGAAAAATACGATAATTTAAATGGATCTTTAAGAAAAGATACTTTTTGTAAAACGATAAATTTTTTAAGACAATTTTTTCTTTTATAGAATTTATTTAAAAAAAAAAGTATATTTTATATATATTTTATGTATATATTATATATATTATATTTTTTGTAAGAATATGTATTATATTTTCCCGAGAAGGTTCTTTTCTAAAGAGAGGTACTTCCTTTAATGTTTTTTTTTAAAAAGGTACTATATTTAAGAAGAAGTTCTTTCTGTAAGAAAAAGCTATAAGAGTATGCATTTTTTTTACAAAGTACATTTTGTTTAAAAGCCGGTACTTTTTAAAGAAGTTGTACTCTTTTTAGGAAAAGGTTATTTTTTTTAAAAAATTAACTTATTTTCAGAAAGGCGTATTACGTATTGTTTTATTATTAAGAAAAGGTAGTTTTGAGAAAAGGAATTTCTGTACGAATCGTCATTTTTTAAGAGAAGGTATTTTTTTGACGAAAAGGTTTTTATAAGAAATTAGATATTTTTTTATCTTTTATCTGAAGAAAAGTTATTTTGTTTCACAAGAAAGATATTCTTTAAAGAAAAGGCAGTTTTTAAGAAAAGGAAATTTGTCGCAAGAGAATTAACTTGTTTAAGTAAAGGTACTTATTTAAAAAAAATACTTTTTTTAAGAAAAGTTAGTTTTTTAAGAAAAGGCAATTTGTTGTAAGAAAATGTACTTTTTTAAGAAAATGTACTTATTTAAAAAAACTACTTTTTTAAGAAGAGTTACTTCTTGTAAGAAAATCTCATTTTTTAAGCAAAAATTTTTTTTAAGAAGAGGTACTATCGTATTTTTTTCTTGAGAAAATTTACTTTTTTTAAAAAAGGCACTTATTTAAGAAAATTTTATTTTTTTAAAGTTCTTTCGCTTTGGCTTCTCTACATTTACTTTTTATTAGGTTTAAAACTACAATATATACTAAATATTGGTTACAGTTTCCATCTAGAAAACTTCCCATTAAACAAGAAATTTCCCAACATATGTTAGTCTAGGCACAAACCAACGCAAAAGTCAACAATATAGGTGATAATACTCGGTTGTAGCATAATAGTGTTAAAAAAAGTTGTTTAATTTTTTTTCATTTAAACAAAAGTACTTCTTTAGATAAGGTATTTTTTTTAAGAAAAGGTACTTTGTTTAAGAATATGAATAGGTATTTTTGTGAGAAAATTTACTTTTTTTAAGAAAAGGCACTTATTTAAAAAATGTTCTTTCTTTTAAATTTCTTTCAGTTTGGCTTTACTAAATTTATTTTTTCTTGGGTTCAAAACTACAATATATACTAAATATTGGTTACAGGCTCCACCTAGAAAACTTCCCATTAAACTAGAAATTTCCCAACATATGTTAGTCTAGACACAAACCAAAGCAAAAGTACCCAATATAGTTGATAATACTGGGTTGTAGCATAATAGTGTTAAATAAAAGTTGTGCGATAAGGAACTTGCGATAAGGAACTTTCGTTCCAATAATTTTAAAATTTTTTTTGACAAGTTTCACATAACAGTCCTTGCTTTTTAGTTGAACACTATGCGTTTACACGAGACAAAACAAATTGAGAATATGTATTAAGTGTCAAAGAAGAGAAAACTTTTTGTGTAACGTAGGCGTCCAGAGAATTATACAGACAATAACCTTTTACGCTACCGCCGTCAGTGTCGTTTCGAGTGAATTCAATATAATTTACCAAAATCTCTAAATACAAAATATTATTCCAAATTATACGGTCTTTTTCGATTATGTTTCGCTTTCTGTTTTGCAAATTTCAACTAACTTTCACCGAATTGACCTCATACATCGAATCATTTGTCGAATTTACCGTCTTCGTTAAATTAGAGACAGTGTCGAAGACAATGAGAGAAGTGTGAGTGGATTAATTAAAAAGTATTAATGTATAGCTATTGTCTCTCAAAACTGTCTCGTATAAACGCCAGGTAAGGTGATGCAAAACATTTAACTGCAAAATTAGTACGAAATTAGTATGATCAACTGAAATTCTAATGAAAATTTGTCATATTGGAAGTACTATCGTCCAGGACCAACATAATGTAAAAAGCGTTGGTGTAGCACCTAAATCCAAAGGACTGAAGAAGGAGTTACTAATGTAGATCAAAGTACAAATTATGAAGATTTGGATGATACATTAAACAAATTCTGCGAAATCCTAGAGAACTGAACTAAAATTGTACAAAAAATTTTAAAAATTGTTCAAAGCTGACCAAAGTCGATGTTAATGTGCAACTGAGTTACTTGTATCGAAGGTTAATTCTATAGACAATTAGGTGAAATTTTGAAAGTTTTAATATTGTTTTTCTAGAATGCTCCAAAGCAAGAACTGGTGAAGGAATGAAAAATACTTGAAATTAGCCACGAAACTGTAAATATTTCAGGCTTGAGAGAGAAAAGAAGAAAATCCCTTTACCTTCGTTTAACACTTTCTAATACTATCGATGCTCATCATACGTGGGTTTTTTTTTAATTTGCATTGGATTTTAATTTGCATTATTTTATCTAATGCAAATGCGAAAGAATTACCATTGTTCGCAATGGCAATTAAATCATTTCGAATTTGCATTTGCTCAATCAATGCAAATGCAGGTTGTGGAATCGGATGCCACTTGTACTGAAACCAGGGAATGTTTTAGTTGTTTGACTGCTGGCAATTCTTTTCTTAAAGTATTTTATATGTAAAGGTTTGTGGCTTTGCTAGGTATTGCCTCATAGTACTTCCCAATTCATAAACCCGTACTGTACAAAATATTTGAAAACGTGTCAATATGAAGGAAATGCTTTGAAAATAAGTACAATTGTCAATTGTATTGAATTTTTTTTGAATTTGCATTTCGAAAGGTAATTCAAATTAAATTACAACTTACAATTGTCACATAATTAATTTACCCCATCAACGAATAATAATTCTATATAGAGCCAACGTAGAGATTTGTCACCGTAACACTGACAAATATTCCTTATACTTTAAATATAATGCACGCCTTCATAGATTCTATGAATTCCTTCATTAATTTTCGGCCTAAAAAACATTTCATAAGATCTATGAAACATTTTCGTAGATAGGTTACGTTAGGTGGTGGTGGCAGTTGATGAAAAACTCACGTGAGACTTATTAGTCTATTATAATACCACGGGCTAACTGGATTAAGCATTAACCTCATCGCAGAACCATTTTGTTTGCTCCCAGTAGCTCAAGATCTTGTCTACGCCTATCTGAGATAATTCTCCCAGATCCCTAAATCGGCAGGATCTCATAGTAGACATCCTACTGCCGGCTAATACTGGACACTTGCAAAGAAGATGTTCTGTGGATTCTTCCTCTTCCTGATCATAACAGCTTCTACAGAAATCATTTACCTTGACCCTTAGTTTCGTCTCATTTATAACAATCAGGCAGCGTCACGTCAAAACAGAAACAAGCATGGACAGTTTGACCTGTCTAAAAAAAGAAGGTTTAGGTTTCTCGACTATGGACCAGGTTTTCTTAAGCGTAAACAATTTGTGCCATCTCTCATTCATCATCATTTAGGAGCGCTGTCGCTGGATATGCCTACAAGTCGCTAGGGCATACTAATACGCTCCAATTCCTGGGGAACAAGTAAGGTAGTTCCTAGTCTGGCCATCTCATCCGCTCTGCAGTTCCCCGGAATGTCCCTGTTCCCTGGCATCCATATAAGGTGAAAATGGTACACTGGGCCAACTCAGAGCAGAGGTTGAATTCAGGAATACTGATTCCAAGGACTTAATGACCGTCTGACTCTCCGAGAAGACATTGACCCTAAAAGACTTCTGGACTATTATCCTTCAGCCAGTCGGCCACTTCTCTAATAGCCAAAATTTCAACCTGATATTCACTACAATGATAAGGTAATCTACGAGAAAGGGACAACCGTACTTCCCGAGAGTAGACCCCGTAGCCTAGATATGCATTAATTTTGGAACCATCCGTGTAGAACACATATCTCTCTTTACTAATATCTACTTTTTCGTAGATTCTATGAAACGAAATCTATGGAATTTATTCAAAATCAAGAGAAATCTATGAATCAGTGAAAACAAATCTAGAAAATTGTTTTAAAACATTTATGAAAATGTTCGCAGATTCTCTGAAGTGAAATTTATGAAATTGGTTCATGACATCTATGAAACATTTTCATAGATTTTACGAAACCTGCCATTGAATTAGAATACATTTTTATAATTCCAGGAAAACCTTGCAGCTATTTCAGAACGAGCTAATTTATTCACTGGCAATTGTTCTTAATGGTGCAATTAAAACGTTCATAGTCCAATTACAACGTTCATGCAAGGGAAATTGCAAAGCCATTGAGAATTCTTTAGTATATAATTGCTTGAAAAATAATGTTGGCCACCAAACACAAAACACGGAAAATAATAAAAATTTCATTAAATTTTCATGAAGATCGGTGGTGCAATGGGTAGTGTGCGCTCCTCTTATACATGAGATACTGGGTTCGATCCCTGCTCTGACCACCTTAAATTTCTTTCGGCGGCGGTCACCAGGCATAGTGACGGCGACACTATTGAGTATTTAGCCATGAAAAACCCTCTCAAAAGATACCGTTCGGAATCGGTGTAACAACTGTAGGTCCCAATCAGTGAGTATAAAAGCTCTCCCCAATTCCTTCATGGAATTTAATGGGAATCCATTTATTTTTTTATTTTATGAAACTTTTTGTGAATTCTTTATGTAAATTCAGAAACTTTTTCTAATATCTACTAAGTTTACGAAAAAATTCATAGTATTAATGAATGACGTTTCATAGATATTAACATTTTTTCAATGAAAGAATAGATTCTTCTACCGGAGAGGTTTCATCACTGTAATAAATATGTTTAATGTCTCCGATGAAGATGTTTGATTGTAGCGACGAATATGTTTATTGTTGCAATGGATATGTTTCATTGCGGAATTGAACAGGAGAGAGTTTCTCACAAACCAGTAAGCTGTGCGATTTCTAGTTATACACTCACTGATTGGAACCTAAAGGTTTACTTCGGTTCTGAACGGTGTTTCAAGAATCGGTTTCATGGCTAAATTTCTCAATAGTGCTGCCGTCACTATGCGAGGTGACCATTGTCGAAAAGCGTAATTGTCGAAAAATCTCACGTTTTGATCTTACATTTATGATCAGTATACTCGGGCAAATCATCGTGAATAGATTCACGCCTGAACAACGCCACCAAATTATTCGAATTGACTGTGAAAATCAGTCAGTCAATTGGCACAACTTGGAGAAGACTTTACGGCGGACATACTCGTCCATCTGAGCATGCGTCAAACTTTGGATAGATTTCATACCACATACTCTGCAAATGATGTAATAATACCAACACGTCGAAGGAATGTGCGTACTGAAGATAATATAGCCGCTGTAAACAAAAGTGTGGAAGGAGATCCAAATTTTGGCCTATGTCCGTCCACTACACGGAAAATTTTGGGCAAAGAACTTGGCCAACACCCTTATAAGATCCAGCTGGTTCAGGAATTAAAGCCACGAGATCACCATATACGTCGTTCTTTCGCCGACTGGGCTCTAGAGCAGTTGGAAACTGATCCTATGTTTCAACGCAAAATTGTGTTCTGCTATGAGGCCCATTTTTGGGTTGACGGGTTTGTTAATAGACAAAATTGCCGCATATTGAGTGAGAGCAATTCCCTACAAACCCTACAGACTCCATTACAGTCAGAAAAATGCACCGTTTGGTGTAGGTTTCACGCTGGTGGCACTCCATTTTTTTAAAAAATGAAGCCGGAGCTCGCGTTACGGTCAATGAGGATCGTTAACCCACCATGGTCAAGGATTAATTGGTTGAAAATATGGATGACATTGATCCGGGCAGGAAATGGTTTCAACACGATGACTTCTACAATCAATTTATTGAAATCAAAATTTGTCGATAAATTGATTCCAAGAAATGGACCTGTCAATCGTGAGATTTGACATCTCTTGGGGTTATTGCCTGTGGTGCTACGTGAAGCTAAACTAATAAACCAGCAACAATTGACGCCTTTGAGGCCACAATCGTTCATGTTATTCGTGGCATACGGAGGGTAATGCTCGAAAAAGTGACCCAAAATTGGACGTCCAGAATGCGCTTCGTCATGAACAGCCGCAGTGACCATACGCCCGAAGTCCTTTTCAAATGTTAATGCCATGTATTGATCTTTCGAATAATATAATTTTTTTTATTACAGTTATTCTATTTTTACAATTTCAATTTCTACCGGACTCAAAAAGCACCCTTTACAAGAGTTGCGCACACTTACCATTGCACCACGGACGGGCGCATTACTGCCCATCACCATGTTCGTTGTAGCAACGACAATTGAATCATTGCAGCAACGTAACGACGAACTGCCAAAAAAGTCTTATATGAGGTGATGAAACGTATTCTTCACTGCAATGAAATATATTCATCTGAGAAATTTAACTTGATTCATCGCAGCCTTGGAGAGATTTTCTTTCAGTGTAGCTCCCAAAACCTATGGGAATTGAATGCACTAATATACTGACAATTGGGACTAATAGACTTGGTTTGTAATGGAATAAAATGTTGTACAGGATATTAAAATAACACGCTCAAAATCTTGAATCAGAATCAACTGCGTGGGTCTACATTTTGATATAGCTGTCATATTAATATACTTTCTGAAGGTTTATAGTATATGATCAAGAAGTTGTTGGTTATTATTTAGGTTTAAGGAAAACCTAATTCATCAGGCATGATTTTTATTTATTCGGCCCTTTTTATTGGTACTTTTAAATTTTACTATTCAAGCTCGAGCCCATTCGGTATCTCTATTAAGAGAGATATAGTTTTCAAAAAGGAGTTTTGCAAATGTATTCCTATGATTCCTGGCAAACCGTATAGCTATTTCAGATCTAGCCACAACCCTGCATCAGCGGATGCTATTGAAAAATGCATAAAACTAAATGCTAACAAAATCTCATTTGAATTGAGAATTTCCAACTATGCAGGTGTTCAAAAAATATCGCAAGCGAAACACTCAAGCAAAAACACTCAAGAAAACATTTGCAAAAAATTCTTTCGAAAAGGATATACAAGAAGAGAAGAAAAACCCGGCGCAATTTGGCAACCCTAGTAAAAGAGAACCAAAAAAGTCGGCGCGATTCACTCAAACACAAACGCATTTCCTTCCCGTGTCATTACTTGATTATTTCATACTTTTTACATACATAAATTTTATTTAAATATGGTTGGAATTTCTATAGTTAGATAGAATAACATCATCTGATAACTGCTCGTATATTGAAATATTCCACGAAGAGAGTACGAGAGCGAGCAGAGAAACGACACGCTTCACTCATTTTCTTGGTTGGCATTCCATGTATTCCACTCCATGAGTAAATTTTCTTCTCCATACAATAGTTGCTTTCTGGGATTCTATGGCACAGCTGATCGAAAAGGTACTAGGGAAATGATGGAGAATGAGAGACCAAAGAAGACACTAACTTATTTTAAATAGTGTTTATTGATACTAATGACAGCTAAATTATCTTTTATGTTGTTTGCATTGAGCGAAAATACGCATTCCCTTTGATTTCTGTCCGTTTAATGTCCACCAAAATTGTAAAATTGGTAAAATACAGCAGCAAAAAAAACTCTATGAAATGACCTACTACCTCGCCGTCATGAATAGGCATCGAAGAGAGTAATGGAAACTCTTAAGTACTACTCTATGCTCAAACGCATTTCTATCTCGCGTCATAACTTGATTATTTCATAATTTGTACGTACTTTACGTAATTTTATTTAAACATGGTTGGAATTTCTATAGTTAGATACTGTAACATCATCAGAATCTACATGTGTATTGAAATATTCAACAAAGAGAGTAAGAGAGAGAGAGAGCAGAGAAACGAGGCGCTTCACTCGGTTTCTTTGTTGGCATACCACTCCATGATTAAATTTTCTTCTCTATATAAAATTCCATACTCTTTGGTTCTTTCCATTACCAGAGAACCATCGGCTCCCATAACGCCTGAATCAGTCAAACAGTAACGGTAGCAAAAAGATCAGCTGATTCAATCTAGCTTATGGGAATTGTATGTAAATTATGGCTAGTGAAAATTACGATTTTTACGTACAAATGTAACCGATCTGTAGAAATTAGATTTTAAAGTAGAGACCAGCATCAAAGAGAGCGGGAGAGTAAAAAATTAGAGCAGAGGTGCATGAATTTCAGCAAGTACAGGGATCATAGACGAATATAGGTATAGATACATTTATTCTCTCAATAAATTAAATGTCATAGGTACGGTGGAAAGTAAACATTGGATGGTGGAAAACACGGGTTCAATAATACCAGGTAAGAGGCAATAGTAAACAACGTCCAACGAAGGAACAACAACCGAATTTATACCAACGATAAAAGTCAAAAAAAAATTGGAAAATACATTTAAATTTGTCAGTTCTACACCAAAACGACATGAAAAAGTTAAGTGAACATATTTTGTAACTCCACCTGGTGTAAGTTAATTTTAAATTACATTTCTCTCATTTCCACAAACCTACGACGAAGAGTGTGAAATGAAACGTCAGATGAGAGAATAAATGTATCTACACCTATATTAATTGACATTTTGTTTACGAATGGCACCACAAAGAAAAATAAAAAAATATTACAAAGAGCGCGATATTTGGAAATATCCGGCGAAAAGTTAATTAATTTAATAGAAACATCATATCAATCAGTAGTATAAATTACTTTCCATTTGTTTTATTTATATACTTTTAAAATTGCGAACGAAATTATTTTACAATAATACGAGAACTGACAAGCAAAACTAAACAATAGCAATGGTACGATGTACGAAGGTAGTACCACTAAATCAACGAGAAGAATTGTGGGGAACAACTGTAGTGTACTACTGCAAAAAATCAATTTTATTCGAGGATTTTCAATCACATTATTTTACTAGCAAAATGATAAATACAAAAATTGGCGCCAAGGCCGATTTTACGAATTATGGCGTTTGAAAGTTATACTCGTATTTAATGATATTTTTTAATAGAATTCTTAAAAATAAGACGAAAACGTTAAATAACTTTTTTCGATAGCTAGCTTAATTATCGACTTATCGAATGTTAAAAAACCTGTAAAAAAATTAAAAACTTCCGGAATTTATATATTATGATATTTTTTAATTGAAATCTTAAAATAATTTTATATTTTTTGATTATACAAAAATTATTAAAAGTAGTTAGAATTTTTTTAAAATAATTTATTATTTCTTTTTCGGAAGTTAAAAATCCGAGATCTTTATTTCAAATTATCAGTTTTTGTATCCACCGGTGTTTACACATGCAAGTGCAAGTTCGAAAAACTCAATACACACTTTAGTTTACAAAATAAAAATCTTAAAAGCAGAGAAACAGATCGTCCGCCAATGTGACGAATGTCAAAACCCAGTTCCGACTGTTTATTTTTTATCACTATTTGCGAAAAAATCCGATCTGTTATCTCGCAGAAAACTAAAAATCTAATACAAATAAATGCATATCGAATCATATATAGAGAAAAATATGGTAGTAGCTGGACAACTTGATGTTGTTAAATTTTTTTCATTAGAACGTAGTTAGTTCCAGCTTGAAGGTGGAAATAGTTTCTACTATACAGCTGCAGGCTTTCTGTTACTGCAATTGAGCTTTTAGTAGTCCTTGTCGACGCTGATTTTTCTTCAAACAATTACCTTAGATGTTCACAAATTGATATTAGACTTTTTTTTTGCAACTATGCACAAATACGTGGCCAACGAACTGATGGTGCAAATCAACAAAATAAATTAATTAAAATTAAAATTAAGTTTTTATAATAACATTTCTCTCAGTGTATCTTTTGTATACATTTATAATAAGTACATTTGCTTAACACGTTAGGTTGTTAAATTAATGATATCAAAAGCCAGCTTACGACTGATTTCATGTTTAAATCTGCAAGCACCGACATCTTTATGAAACATTGTTTATTTCTTTCCATAGCCCCCAAAACCTTCGAGACGTGGCTACAATGAATCCATTTCAATGTTCTCCTTCCTAAACGATAGATACTACGGCCAACAAATAATATGCGATCTTCTGTCTGTCCATTTTAACTAAACATTTTATGATTAGTCTTTAAGGTTTACAGCGCATTATTTAGTTAGTCTCTGTATTTGTAGAGTAGAGTGCAGTGGGAGGGGGAATTTTGATTAGCTCCTTAACTTCCAACCAATAATATTATCCACATGCGGGAAATATGATGCCAGCAACATTTAACAACATTCATAATTAATATTAATTAGGTTGTTTTTTTTCTCTCTCTTTGTTCTTCAGTCTTTTACATTTGTACGAAGTAGAAATAATGAAATAATAAAAATTCATCAGAAAAAAGAATGATTATGATGCACTTGTACCTTCAAGGTGGTGGTCGTGGTGGTGGTGGTGTTACCTTTGTAGGATCCGATGGTGTTCATATGTGTCAGAGGGCGGACTTAATAGGGATATCACTATCTATAATGTTGGGAGACTTAGATAATCTCGTTAAAATTAATTATTTGAAGACCCACACTGGCAGAAATACGATTCGTCGCAGAACATGTACGTTAGTGATTTTACACCGCTGCAATGGAAAATTTCGTACATCCAACGATTTTCTCGTTGCTCCAACGGAACATGTCGTGTATGATTTTGTAAATCGTTCGTCATTGGTTGGCTGCAACAAATTAATTGATATTTGAATGGAATAAATGTATTTCTCAACTATTTACGATTCGATCTGCATTGATTTTGTATTATTAAATTTAATTTCTTACCCAGCGGCGGAAGTCATGACCTGGAAGACCTGAAATCATGACCAAACTGGCCTTCTTTTAAATACGGAAGGCCTTCCCTACACATTACCTCCTCCTTTCTTTTTAAATCTTTTTCTGAGATTGGGAGGCAAGGCCTTCCTTGCCCATTGCTTAAAGAAGGCCTTAGAAGGCATGCAAAGAGGAAGGCCTTCGAAGGCATTTACTTTAACAAAAATAAAACTAAAATAATTTATTTTATCACAAAAACATTATCCACTTCTACGTAGTTATTTATAAGTAAGTATGTATCTATCTTAGAAAGTTATACCACGCCCAACTTCAAATTGAAAATTTTACAAAATACCCTGAAAAATATTAAATAAAAATATAACTGTAAAATTTGTATGAAATTTTCCAATTAAATTACAGTTAAAAAGAATCGGAAAATAAATTTCTCGCAATCTTTCTCTTGGTTATATCTGGTGAAAACAATTCATGCATTCCGCAGGCCTTATTTTAGGAAGGCATTACAAAAGAACAATTCCGCATGCATTATTTGTAGAAGGCCTTGCAACTTCCGCCGCAGGGTAAGAACTAAGAGATCAGGGGATTTTCTTCAAATGGTGGGAAAACGTAAACAGTTCGATGTAGGATTTGAACTGACGTTTGCGGATGATCGTTCCGAATTTTGTGACTATTCTTATCTGCATCCATGGTAGATCACCGTGATATACTGTAGTAGCATTAGCATTGTTGTAATTTTCGTACTTACATAGTTATTGTCAAAATCAGCTGATACAAATGTTACACATACTTACATGTACAATTGAAGCCCCTGGTGGAAGAAGGTGTTGAAAAAATATTCTTTTTCTTTTAATATTTAATAATACAGTGCAACGCGAAAAAATAAGACCATATACGGACACCACTACGTGCTAAAAGACCAAAAAAGACCCCCAAAGATTTGGGGCCTCGGTGTAATTTTTGCAAAAAGTAATCATTTTGTCAGGCTCATATCTTGCAAACCGCAAAAAAGTGAGCATTTTGTCAGGCGCATATCTTGCAAATAGCTCGGAATTTTGATTTACTCTCTGAGGAAAAGTTGTAGCTATTGTTATAAAGAACAAAAATTGTGAACATATAAAGTCAACAAACTTCATCTTCAAGGCCAAAATCGCAAAAAAACTTTAAAAACTTTTTTTTACATTCTCCCCCTGTTCAGGTCCTTAGGTAGCAAACTGTTCAAAATTCAAGGAAACAATCAATTACAGAAATGTACCTAAGATCTCAATAACCAACTTTCTAGAACATATGAACTTCATACGAATAATTATTAATGATGATGATGAATGATGATTTTGACCTTGAAGATGAAGTTTTTTTGATTTTATATGTTCACAATTTTTGTTCTTTATGACAAGGGCTACAACCTTCCATCAGAGAATAAATCAAAATTCCTAACGATTTGCAAGATATGAGCCTGACAAAATGATCACTTTTTTGCCAAAAATTACACCGAAGCCCCAAATATTTTGGGGGCCCATAAAAAAAAAAGTCCATGACATTGGGCAACAGTGGGAGACACGGGTCTTTTTTTTGGTCTTTTATCACGTAGTAGTGTCCGTATGTGGTTGTATTTCCATGACTTAAAAAATTACACACAGTGTAATTTTTCTACGAATGACTGTTGCAGTCGTTTACAACTTGGGTATTGCCGCAGTCTTAGCAAGTGAAAACAGTTATTTCATTTTGTTCAAATTCGTTTCGTAATCCCAATCAATAACACATTTTAGAAATAGAAACAGTTCAGCATTTTTAAATATTGGTTGAAAGTTTGTACTTAATTTGTCAAAGGATTCTGGTTTGTATTTGTTTCAAGGGTTTCCTAATTAATGCCCATTTAAAGGTAGAACAATTATTTCACTTTCCTTGCCCAACATTTGAGTACATTTCTTTGCACTTGCCTACGGTCAGACGAAAGGTACTGTTTCGCACGAGCCAAACCAAATCTTCCCAAAATTTCAACTGCAACAAACACAACTGTACCTGATGCATCATTTCGACAATATATTTATATATGAAATACTTTTCTCTTTGTATTTACATATGTATGGGTATAAAAGTATATCTTTGCATTTGTTTTTTTCTGCCGAAAAAGAAATGAAATTAAAAGAAAATAAAATAGAAATCAATAAATACCACATCAAATGCACTGCATCGCACATGCATATACACACACTAACACACTCTCATACTCTAAAGATGTAGCCACCTTTTGTGGCAACAGGGCACACGTACGCTTACTCACACGCCGATTTACCCTCACACGCTGTCCGCCTACCACCCCCCTTCCGTCCTACCATCCATATATCCTTGCATTCACATTTGAATACCTCAAACCCCATTTGATTGCCAAAAAAAGAACCAAGACGAAATAAGTGACGAAGCAGCAGCAATAACAAGAAAACCAGAAAAGACAAAAAACATCAAAAACAAAAAAAAAAAAAATGTCGAATCCATTTTGTCCCCAAACTCCTGGCAAGGATAACAAGAAAACAAAGAAAAAGGAAAAGCGCCATAAGTATATGTACGAGTACATGTTTATGCATGCATATTATTTCACTGCGGCTACGGCTCCCAGCTCTGCTCTAGCTCGTGATTTTACTCCTGCGTTGGTGTTCCCGTAACAAGCAACTACTTGCTGTTATTGCTGCTGGTCTGTTATCCTTTTAATGCTGTTGTATATAATCATACACTCGCTAGCTCACACAAACACAGAAGTCCTTATGAATGCGTGTGTGTGTATGTGTGTTATTGTGTGTTTGTATCTGCGCTTATAGAAATGTTTCAAAAAACACACACACACTAAAATAAGAACAAGAAACATGTGAATTTGTTTTTCTTTTATGTTTTGTCGTTGTTATGAATTTACAAAAAAAAAAAAATATAAATTTGAAATTCTTGTTCGTTTTCTTCGCTCTGCTTTTTCCTGTTTGCTCCAGAATTTTTGTGAATTTTCGTCATCATCATCAACATCGTCCTTTTGAACACAGCCACACACACACACACATTCAACCCATGAACTACAAGCGCATTTGAGGAAAAAAATCTCATAAAAACAGTCTTTATTTCTATATAAAAACAACCAAAAACAAATAGAATTTCATACGGCCATGTACGTATTTGTGTGTAAATTTCGTATATTTTATTCGTTTGCAGGGTACTTTAGAGTGGTTCGGTTTGGTGTTGTTTTCAGATCAGATAGACATACTTGTATGCCAATCTGTCCATAACTTATGTTTAATAAATTAGCCTTAAGATTTGAGCACTTTAGAAAAAACACCAGAACTGATATCTAGCAGCTCTCTAACATATTCTCCCAAATATATTCTTCAGAAACCATGTATGTGTTTGAAACACACTTCAAACATTCATATGTTTGCAAGTCCCACACTCACTTGTGTTTAAATGTAAACAGTATCATGTTTACTGGCGAACATGTACGCTTTTACGTGGAAACAAATGCGTTCTTCATCCCAAACATCCATATACATACGTGGAAACACTCGCGTGTTTCCCTCAAACCTGCACATATTTACGTGGAAACATTTGCGTATTTCCTCCCAATCATAATAATATTCTTATTTGATTCTTGATATTCTTTTTTGATTTCAATATAGTATTATTAATTATAATTAATTTTATAATTATTTAATTTACAAATAATTAATACAAAAAACTAAAAGATTTAAAACGTCCCATTTTGCATTTACTTGTATTGATTGCATTTTTTAATGGAATGAGATTCTGCTGTTCTTTTGTTTCTCTTTTGTGACAGACACCAATGTTTTCAGCAGTTTTCAACAAACATTTTCAACAAACATTTGGGTCACAATTACATATATTATAACCTCTTAATCATTGTGTTCCAAACATGTTATATTGAATAGCAAACACAATGTGTTTGGCCACAAATATAATATATGCTTGTTGAGCTGTGTGACATGGTGCGCCATCGTGCTGGAATGAAAGGTCCTGCCTCATCAGAAAACATCATTCTTCGGACACATTGGATATCCGATTGGAGCTTCTGTAGGCCCAAACTGAGAAGCCATTACGAAGTGGATGATCGTTTGCCTTGAATTGCTGAGTCAATTGGACCTTGTATGCGAGTAATCCGACATCTTTCTCCAAAATTCTCATCATGCTGCAGCGTGCAATGCCGAGTTAGTACACGCTGAAAAATCTGCCATTCGACTTGTCGCAAATGTAAAAAAAAGGTTTCCCATTACATTCCATTAAGGAATTGGAATTGGGAGAGACTCACTGATTGGGATCTACAGTGTTTACACAGATTCCAAACGGTATTTTGGCAAGCTTTTTCATGGCTTAATACTCGATAGTGTCGCCGTCACTATGCGAGGTGACCGCCGCCGAAAGAATTAATTTTAGGGTGGTCAGAGCGGGGATCGAACCCAGGGTCTCATGTACAAGAGGCGCTCACACTAAACCATTACACCACCGACTGCGGGAAATGTACTATTTTTATATGTTTTTGAGACCCGAATGTGATTTTGTTTGTTGAAAACCTGTAAAAACAAAAACGAGACAGACAGCAAAGAAACAAAGTGGCAGCAGATCTTCAGTTCATGAAAACAATCCTGACAAACATTTACATGTTTCCTGCAATGTGTTGTTGCTGGGAACATTATTTTTTAGCGTGTAGATTGAGTCGCACACTTTCGGCCACAGCCGCCATATAATTGACGGTACGCATCATACGACGACGAGGACCTTGAGTGTGGTCCACTAGCAAGCCAGTCTCATGAACTTTTTCCATAAACAATCGCACAGTTTGCATGCTGAAGAAACTCGATCTCTATAGCATATTCTCTCAAACAAATTCTGCAAGAACCATGTATATGTTTAGAACACACTCGAAATATTGACATATTTGCAAGTCCTAAACTCTCTTATATTTAAATGCAATCATTAGCATGTTTACTTGCAAATATCCATATTTTACGTGCAGCCGTCTGCGTGTTTCATCCCAAACATCCATATATTTACTTGTTTCCTCCCAAACGAACGATTGACGACTGAATGAAAGAAACTAAAGAGGAATAGATCAGTCAACAGAAGAAACACTCAAATCATTTATACACGCATTCAGGAATATTTATGAACCATTGACTGAAAGAATAATGAAAAAATACGGTTATGCTCTTGGGATAACATTAACTTAAATAAATAAATGGATTCCCATTACATCCCATGAAGGAATTGGGGAGAACTTCTCACAACCAGTGAGCTTTGCGCTTTCTAGTTTAATACTCACTGACTTGGGCTGAGAAAAATCTCTCTGTGACCTTCTTTTATTTTGCACTCCATAGAGCATAGCGACAAATAAACTGAAGTAAACCGTGCACCAAACACATCTGTATTTGTATTACAAACAAAACTGTATTTGGATCAAAAACACATATATTACAATATATGTTTTAATCATTGATGTAATAATGTAATCATTGATGTAATTAATGATTGATGTAATTAATCAAGCATGTAATTTTGAATAGCAAACACAATGTGTTTGGACACATGTACACCATATTTGCGACAAACTGGAAACACACGTTATATTTGCATCTAAACAGAAAAAAATTCAGAACTTTCGGCCACACCACAAATAAGTTTGCAATATTTACCAAAGATGTGCAAGCGTAAACCGACGCATTTTGGTCCGCGGAAGTATGATATGGCCTGATAGTCAAAATTTCGAACGGGATAAAATCTATCATTGTCAAAATAACATATGATTTTAAACAGGGTTGTCAGTCAATTATCTGTACACTAACTAAAACACCTTTTATAAATATGTAACGTGTGAAACCTTCACTAAATCTCAAAACTTTCAATAACTGAATAATGTTTTAGAGCTAATTTACAACTATTTAATAGTGAGTCTAGTATGGTTTCACGAAACCATGTCTCAGTGTATGTATAACCTGATATGGTTCGCCTGATGAATAACACTGTGTGTAATTTTTTAAGTCACGGAAATATAACCATATACGGACACCACTACGTGATAAAAGACAAAAAAAAAGGACCCGTGTCTCCCAGTTTTTTCTAAAGTCATGCTCTTTTTTTATGGACCCCCAGAGATTTTTGTCAGGCTCAAAATCTTGCAAATAGTTCGGAATTGTGAGTTACGCTCTGAGGGTAAGTTGTAGCTCTTGTCATAGAGAACAACAATTTTTAACATATAAAATAAAAAAAACTTCATCTCAAGGTAAAAATCGCAAAAAACTTGAAAAAATTCGATTTTTTTACCTTTTTCCCCTGTTCAGGTCCATAGGTAGCAAAGTGTTCAAGATTCAAGGGAATAATCAACAACAAAAATCTACCTAAGATCTCAATAAACAACTTTCTAGAACATGTGAACTTACTAGGAATGATTCTTATATTGTGTGCTGCGTCCCTTGTTGCGTGTGCTGAGCTTACTGCTTTGCCAGTGCTGCTGCGGTCGATGAGATAGCATAGTATCTCAATGTTGAAGTAAACGATATTTTTCTTTATGTCAAGAGCTACAACTTTCCCTCAAAGAGTAAATCAAAATTCCAAACGGTTTGCAAGATATGAGCCTGACAAAATTATCACTTTTTTCGCGAGAATGACACCGAGGCCCCAAATCTTTGGGGGCCCATAAAAAAAAGTCCATGACTTTTGGGGTAAACTGGGAGACATGGGTCTTTTTTTTTGTCTCTTATCACGTAGTGGTGTCCGTATATGGTTCTATTTTTTCGTGTTGCACTGTGTAATCTACCTAACCTTTTCAGCTACAGCCGGAGGCCCTAGAATGGGGCAGCATCTGGGAATGGGAAAGCGTCAACTGGGAACACAACGGTTTTAAATAGCATTAGAAACAATAGAATAGAAATAATTTTAAAATTGTTATCAACAAAATATAAAAAGATCGGATATATTAAGTCTCAGAAACGAGTCACTCTACTGTTCATCTACAGTAAGTGACAAAAATAAATGCAATAGTTTCGAAACTTCAAACAGTTGTGTTCAAATTCACATTGTGATGCTGCAATGGATGTTTATTTGGACTTGGATATTCAATTTCAAATATTATTTGGAACTCGTTTAACTCATTTAAATTACATATTAATATCGATATGGACATGTTAACAAATGCAACCATTTTAAAAAATGGTGTCCCATAACATCCCATGAAGGGATTGGGGAGAGCTTCTCACGATCAGTGAGAGAGCCGCGCACACTAGCCATTGCACCACCGACGGCCACATATGCAACCATTTTCCGCAGAAAAATTTACCATTTCCGCAGAAAAATTTATAGAAATCGGGAAGTTATGAAATTTTATTTCTCCTATTATGTGCGTAGAATGATTATGATTTAATAACAATTAAAACCAAAACATAACTTAATTTTCGTCAATGTTATCCTGGATTTCAAAACAGTCTTCATTCATTTGTCACTTACTGTATATGCATGACATTTATATACTGATACGTAGATATTTACATTGAAATATTTCTACGAATTCAAACAACCGGCAGATGGGAAAAGTGACATAGCTGGAGGAGAAGACCTACCAACCAGCCCTCTGACAAAATATATGGAATTTAGTTTCAACACAATGTCTGTACATATACATGTATGTAGTCGTATGTGTAAATGTATCTATGTGTTAATGTTTATGTCAATGTATATTTTATATATTTAAAAAAACAATTGTCTTAGTTCTTGTTATTTTTTTAAGAGGAAGAAAGGATTTCAAATAGTAACAAACATGAGGTAAAGTCTCATTTAAACCCATACGAGGTGTAAAGTAAAAGTTTAAGCGAATCATAGACATATTTATGTATGATGAAGAAAAAGTTACTAAATCCTATAGAACGGCTCTAAATTACACAGTTTGAAACATCCCAGTTGGAAATTTCCTATAGACACCAGCAATGACCAAAAGGTGACTCTCCAATCCGCTCCCATACAAAAAAGTCATGATACCACCTGAAATTTTCATACATTTGGTCAAAAGTCAGCAGGAATCTTCCGTAGTTTGTTAACAGTGGTGATCACCTTATGACATGTACAAAAGACGTCGTTGAGTAACCATTTATCAGTGAGTCAGTTGCTCAAGACGTCTTTAAATATGGTGTCCCGGGTCATCTTTTAGGTGCATATTTATCTGTTTATCTGTTGCACGATATTAAATAAAATCAGAAAGATACCATGACAAAAAGTGAGACACACATACATGTATAATTATAATGCTCATAGAGTAATGATGTATAGAGTAGTCAACTCTCTCAGTAAGTTGATGACGTATATAGTATCCAACTCTCTCAGTAAGTTGATGACATATGGTGTGTTGCAGATGGACGATTGGATGTTTGAAAGTATTGCTTTAATAATACCAGATAGAGGCAATATATAGACTAACAATAAAATATAACAAAAAAGTCTAAAATAAGTTTAAATTTCACAGTTTTTCATCAAAATGTCGTGACAAATTTGAGTCAACAATTTTTGTAATTCCACCTGGTGTAATTCAATTTACGTCAAATAACTCTCTATCGCACCGACCGCACCTCGAATAGTGAGAAAGAAAATATCAGATGACAAGAATGGCAGCTCTATATGACATTACTCTATGATAATGCTCTGGAAATTTGCATATTGTTTTAACAAATTTCAAATACTTTGAAGTAAATTCTGAAAATGTATGGCATATTTTGGTCAGCATGGGTACTTTCGGTAAATATGAGCAACTCATCAGGCTACATGGCTCCGAGAGTAATTCAGGACAAACAATTTAAGGTAATTATACCTTGCTGTGAAAACTGGACGGCAAATAGCGTTACTGAGGCCGGTGAAATCTCAATCTTCAAGGATGGATCTAAAGTGGAAGCGGGCACTTGATCGGGAATGTACTCCAAACCCCTAAATCTCAGGATTTCCATTAGACACCCGAACAACTGCGCGGTCTTTCAGGCAGAGATGTATGTAATTAACGTTGTCGCAAAACAGATTTTTGAACGTGTTTTATCTCCAGCAAAACTCAAAATCTAGATCGACAGCAGAGCAGCCCTCAAGGCCTTAGACTCAAGAATCATCAAATCACGTTGTACGATGGACTGCTTCATATCCCTATCCCAAATTCAGACGCACGAAATCACGCTCTGCTGGGTACCGGGACATAGCAACATGCACGGCAACGTAATAGCAGACGAATGTGCCAGAACGGGCTCTTGCACGCGGAAAAACGCTGCGACCCTGGACGTGCATATTTCGTTCGTGGAACTGAGGAACCAAGTCGACTAACTGGGAGTAGCATTAACCAAGTCGAGATGGGAATCGGTAGAGATCTATAGGATAGCTCGATCTCTTTGTCCGGCCATTGATGGAATACGTACCAAAGGGCTGCTCTCCATTGGAAAGAATACACTCAGCACTCTCACAGGAGTCATAACTGGACACTGCGTGATAGGCCACATGGCTGCTCCACATGGAACTTCCATATGAAGATTTCTGCAGAAGCTGTTTGGATGAAGAAGAGAAGGAGTCAGTGTAGCATTTGCTTTGTTCATGTAGAGGACTGCTAGGGTATCGTCTAGTCTTCCTGGGGGTAGACTCTTCGAAAACCTCAATTAAACACCTCGTCAAATTCATAGAGAAATCTCACTGGTTCAGCAGAGGACAAGGGGACAACTGCGAAAAATTTTTACGCTGGCCTATCTCCTTTAACTTACCCTCTCTCCTACATTCTTCCACTTGTCTGCAACAATTCCTTTCTCCTTTCAATTCTTTATAAGGGAACCACAATGGGCCGAAATTACGGCCTCGGGTGAACTCGCTATTTGTGTTCTAACTCAAATGACGGGCTTTCCTTTCAACCTAACCTAACCTATGGCAAATATTTCAGAACTTTAAATAAATATAAATTTTTCAGTTTAAAGTTTTTGAAAACTTGGAAACTCCATGCACATGACTCGCAGTTAACAAATGATGAAGACTTCAACTATCGACAATCACTATTGGGCTTAGTAAGGGCAAGACATGACATACGGCTGACAAACCAATAGGACGGTATTGCATAGATTGTCACTCCCATCACAATTTAAGACACCTAAGTCGGTGGTGCAATGGGTAGTGTGCGCGCCTCTTGTACAGGAGATCCTGGGTTCGACCCCTGCTCCAACCACCTTAAAAAAAAAAAAAAAAAAATTTCTTTCGACGACGGTCACCTCGCTTAGTGACGGCGACACTATCGAGTATATAGCCATGAAAAAGCTTCTCAAAATACCGTTCGGAATCGGTGTAAAACTGTAGGTCCCAATCAGTGAGTGAAAACTGGAAAGCGCACAGCTCAGTGATTGTGAGAAGTTCTCCCCGGTCCCTTCATGGGATGTAATGGGAAACCATTTATTTTTTTTTTAAGTCAAAACTAGTGACATGTCAAGAAGGTGTCTTATATAAATTGTCCTCACCTACTGACATGGTCCTAAGGAAATACTACTGACAATGTCTTCAATACAAAATTTCCAACACGGGTATAAGAACAAATTACGAGCAACGCGATTAAGGCTTATCCCTATCCTCGAATCTGACTGTGAAAGAGGTGCAGTTTAAGGGAAGTTCAGGTTTACCGCGATTTCAAAGTTTTCGAGATTTAAACCCAACAAACACACGATCTCCTGTACAGAAATTAGCTCTTTATGGAAATTAATCGTAATAACGCTTAATCTACCTTTCATTCAAAGTCGTATTTGGGTACACGAAGATAAGGAGCGGCATATATAGAAGTGAGGTATTTAGAGCCTATTTATCCTATTTATCCACACATTCTCTGCAGTAATCACCAGCCAATATAAGTCTTGAATCGTATCGATCTATTAAATATTGACCGCACTTGCTTACATAAAAATATCCCCTGAATCATCAAGTATTTTCAATACAATTCGAGAATTGGCCAAACATGGTTTATGATGCTGAAGTTTGTACCATAATAAACACTAAGGAAAACAAATTTTTGGAGTACGTTTGCCCCTGGGACACACGACTTCAACTCGAAATGTGAATAGAGTAACACCCCAAGGGGGAGTCTTATCTCCACTCCTCTGGAATTTAGCATTGAACAGTATTCTGTGGTCGTCGGTGGTGCAATGGTATTGGGCGCTGCTCTTGTATATAAACACGTGGGTCCGATTTCTGCTCTGACCACCTTTCATTTCTTTCGACGACGGTCACCTCTCTTAGTGATGGCGACACTATCGAGTACTTAGTCGTGAAAAAGCTTCTCAAAATACCGTTCGGAACCCGTGTAGAACATCCTTTAGAGTTCAATCCTTAATATAGAGTTCAACAACAGGCAATGACACAAAATTACTGATTTTTTAACAAAAACACTTCAGATAAGGGTTAAGATTGCTAGTGGCAATGTCTTCCCTCAACAGGTACATGCTGAAAAATCATTATTTTTGTTGTTGTTTGCATGCAAATATAACGTGTTTGTAGCTTGTCGCAAATATAGTATGCTTGTGTCCAAACACATTGTGTTTGCTATTCAATATTACATGTTGGAGAAACAATTATTTATAGGTTACAATATATAATCTTGTGAGCCAAATGTCGCCTTGTTAGTTGACAACTGACAGACAACATAGAAACAAAAAAGCAGCAGATCTTCAACTGATAAAAATAGTGTTTGCCAACGTATACATAGTTCCAGCAATATGTTGCAGGGACCGTTTTTTCAGCGTGTACTACTTCCAATCAATTGACAACTTCACCTTGCAAGAACTTGTTAGGCGCTAATTGCGAGAACCGGAACACCCCACACGGCCCTCGTATGTAACAATCAACAACACAAATTTTACGATTTTGCCAAAAAAATTAACAAGGAAACCTAAAGTTTTAAAACTTGCACTAAAAAGGAAAGAAGACGAACAAATGTTGTATTTTTTTTATTTTGGCAGGACATTATAGAAATGCAGCTACACACTCTTGCATGCACACACACATCTTCATGCACTCATTCAATTACTGCTCTATGTGAGTGTGTAAGTTTACGTATATTCCAAATTGCCAAAATTTCGTTGGGAGGCCAACATTGTGAATTTTGAAACAAAAGAATAACCGAAAATCATACGAGTGAGTATTATACGACAGTGCAAAGAAAACGGAAAATAAACCCTCATGTTCCGTCCGTTTCGTTAAATGTCCTTGCTGTTTTCTTTTTTGGCAACATTTTATTATTGACGCTGGCAGCGAAGCATTGCCAAAATTACGGCCAACAGCGCTGTAGGCTGAGTCCAAAGTGTCCCTCTCTCTCTCTCTCTCTCTCTTTCTGTCCTTTTGATTTGTATCCTGTCCAACAGTTCGACAATAAGTTAAGACCTCAGATGTTTTTCGGTGTCGCAGTTGTTGTACAGCTCTTTAGTCCTTTTTAGTGTCGTTTGTTGCTGGTGGTGGTGGTGGCGGCAGTTTTGTTTTTGTGCTGATTAATTGAAGTGCGAGTTAAAAAATAACCGCCACTTCGATTCTTTTTGTAATTTTTGCTATTATTTTACCTTTTTCGTGTGTCCTGTACGAAAAAGTCGCAATCTGTTGGCGGATATTTCATTTAAAAGTCCTGCTTTGCTTTCATTTTGCCAAAGGATTGTTGTTTCAGAGGCTGCTTTTAATCGTTATTTGAGAAATATGCATTTTGGGTTTCGAACAGTATTAATCTAATATTTTCTCTGAAATTATGTCTATATTAAAACCCTAAAATTTTAATCTTTAAGTTTTAAAAATGTTTTCCATGTCAAGAGTCAATCATAATTTTACAAATAACCTGCATATACATTTCAATGTTTAACGAACTAAAACAACTTTGGCATCCATTAACCCATTTGGGCTGTTAATGTGGATAATTCTACAGTGAACCAAGTGTGAAAGTATAGATGGCGCAAAATTATAGCAAAGATTTCAACCTTTTAACCAATAACCCTTTAGAATCTTCTTATCCTTTTAAACACCGATGATTTATGAAGTTAAGTTGGTGGAGAAAATTTGACCGCCAATAATTCATATGAATATTATTTCGCATTTTCTAATTATCCTTTTAAGAGCTATTTTATTCCCCCTTAATTAGGGCAGATTCTTTTGAAACCACTACAAGTACAACATTTTGTTTATATAACTTCTATAGTACAAGTGCAATTCATTACAACGAGTCTTTTTCGATATAGTTAATTTACGAGTTATGCCTTTACCCGTTTGAAATGAGGCTAACTTCAGTTTCTCTGAAACTGGAATATTTATACCAGCCCAGCCGTTTCCAGAACAATCTTTTAGTAGTTTCAACTACTCTCAATTGTTCCAGACTGTTCGTGTGATATCATCAAACGTACGTGGTGAGTGGGTATGTGGTAGCTTTAACGTTTGCAGCGACGGCATACTTTTAGGCGTAATTCACATTTGCCAATCAAGCAGCAATATACACCACAAACCTTTTGTTGGCATTCCAATATTTTTTTAACATACGTGTTAGTTAAGTCAAATATGTTAAGCATTTATGGTAACACTATGTTAAAAGATATTGGAACAAAGCCCTTATCATAAGAGACTTAATTCATCTTTAATATCCATTAATTTTGCAGTTAATCGTTCGTCTTAATCAGCTGTTTAGTTAATAGAATTTTAATTTCATCTATCATTGAAAAGAACTTTAGACCTTCAATATCCATTAACCCATTTGGGACATTATTTGGAATAGATTTTGTAGGTTGTAAAGAAAGCCAAGCTTTTGATTTTGAAGTTGCATTTGTGCAGCATATCTTGCAGTTCACAATTCGTCTAAATCTTTTGATCAAATATCAAAATAGTGATTTATTATTGAAAGATTTAATGAACTATAAACCTTTTATATCCATTAACCTACTGGTGTTGACATTTAAAATAATTGCCATGAGAACTATAGTTTTGCATTAAATAGGAAATTGGTAAAAAGTAACAGGTATTTCTTTCAAAATTTCTTAACCCTTAATGCACTTGCGATTTCTAGAGTCGAAATCCTTATTGTCGTGCAAGTTGTAGATTATTGAAATGATTCGTGAACTATAAATCTTTAACGCACTCTAAAAATAACAAGGGCCCCAGCAACATATTGCAGGAAACCTGTGTGTGTTTCCAAGAATGGATTTCATGAATTGAAGATCGTTTTTGTATTCAGCAGTTTTCAACAAACAAAGTATCATTTGGGTCACAAAAACATATATTATAACCTATTAATCATTGTCTCCCAAACACATAATATTGAATAGCAAAGATAATGTGTTTGGACACAAGCAAATTATATTTGCGACAAGCTGCAAACACGTTATATTTACATCCAAGCAACAAAAATAAACACATTTTCAGCGTGAATTCATTACCTCTTGGCGGCTTACGTTTGAAACAGTACAGTTTTAGTTGCGGGATTTCAACATTTAGGAATATCTTAAACCTTTAAAAACCGAGGATTTCATGAGTCGAAGTCCATAATCCCTCGAAATCTATTGATAACACACTGAAAAAAACAACCCCCGAAACATTAAGCAGGAACCATGTATATGTTTGGAACATCCATCCATATACTTACGTGCAAGCATTGGTTTCATGAATTGAAGGTCCGCTCCTGTTTTATTTCTTTGTAGGCTGCCGTGATTATCTTTTCAGCACTTCAACAAACAAAGGCATATTTGGGTCACAAAAACATATATTCTAACTTGTGTCTCCAATATGTAATATTGAATAGCAAGCACAATGTATTTGGACACAAGTATATTATATTTGCGACAAACGACAAAAAACGTGATATTTGCATCCAAACAACAACGAAAAGACAGATTTTTCAGCCTTCAATTGTCGGGCAAATTGGAGATTATTCAAAAGATAAATGATGTATAAAACTTTAACATTCTGATGTTTGAAACAGTATAGGTTTAGTAGTGTGACTTCAACTTTTTGTGAAGTCTTAACCCTTTAAATACCGGCGATTTCGTGAGTTGATTTTTATAGGAGATTTAAGCATCCCTTCCTCCTCGAAATTTGTGGATCAATTGTCGGACAAGTTGCATATTAGGGAAATGTTTAAGGAACTATTAAGGAATCTTAACCCTTTAAATACCGGGGATTTCGTGAGTCGATTTTTATAGGAGATTTAAGCATCCTTTACTCCTTGAAAGTTGTGGATCAATTGTCGGACAATTTGCATATTAGGGAAGTGTTTAAGGAACTATAAATTTGTAACACTCATTAACCCATGGGGGCTGACGTTTAAACTAAATAGCACTGTGACTCGGAATCTGTCATTTAGAAGCGAGAACACGCTGAAAAAAACCGATCTCTGTGAAGTGATATGTTCTCCCAAATACTTTCTGCAGGAACCATGAATATGTTTGGAACACACTCTAAATATTCATATAATTGAAAGTGCCAAACTCACTTATATTTAAATGCAAACATTAGCAAGTTCACCTGTAAAGATGAATGCTTTTGTATGGAATCATATGCGTGTTTCATTACAAATATCCATATACTTACGTGGAAGCATTCGTGTCATTCCACCCAAATCTCCATATACGTACGAGGAAGTTTGTGCGTATTTCCTCCCAAACACGCAGTGACTTGCGCGGAAGCATATGAGTGGTTCCTCCCAAACATAATAATATTTAGAAGCAAATTATTTTTTTTAATTTCAACGTAAATATATATATTTACCAATTTATGAATATAAATCTATATTCTTAACCAAATGAAGGCCGTAGTGGAAGAAGGTGTTAGCTCACTTTTTGCAGAACCAATATTTTCCTCCTTTCAATGTTTTTATACATTCTATAACTTAAAAATCATTTTTTTCATCCAATGAGAATCTGTTGCTATTTGTTTCTCCTTTCTTTGTTGATTCTCAAGGATTCACCACGTTTCAACGCAGCCAAACTCTAAAATTGTTGTCAATTTTCTTTAAAGGTTCACAAATGGCCCGCCGCTCCAATTTTATCATTAAAGGCTTCGCCAGAAATTGTTGTTCTTTCCTCCAAATCGTTTCCCGCTTGAATAGTACACATATTTGCAAATGACATACGAGAAATATAAATCACCAACATAATCCATTTTACCCGCCCGAGCCTTTATTTACTCTTGTTTCACTGATCACATTATATTCTACTAATATACATTCTAGCCGTCGGTGGTGCGATGGGTAGTGTGCGCGCCTCTCTTACGTGAGATCCTGGGTTCGATTCCTTCTCTGACCACCTTAAATTACTTTCAGCGGCGGTCACCTTGCGTAGTGACGACGACCCTATCGAGTATTTTGCCATGAAAAGCCTCTCAAATGATACCGTTCGGAACCTGGGTAAAACTGTATGTCCAAATCAGTGTGTATAACACTAGAAAGCGCACAGATCACTGGTTGTGAGAAATTCTCCCTAATCCCATCATGGGATGTAATGGGAAACCATTTATTTAGTTATTTAAAGTCTAAAATACATTCTTTCCAAAAAAAATGACCCCTGTCTCCCAGTTTTGCCCAAAGTCAAGCACTTTTTTTATGGGCCTCCAAAAATTTGGAGCCTCGGTGTCATTTTTGCAAAAAGTGATAATTTTGTCAGGCTCATATCTTGCAAATCGTTCGGAATTTTTATTTACTCTCCGAGAAAAGGTTGTAGCTCTTGTCATAGAGAATAAAAATAGTGAACATATAAAGTCAAAAAAACTTCAAGGTCAAAATCGAAAAAACTTAAAAAAATTCGATTTTTTACCTTTTTTCCTCTGTTCAGGTCCATAGGTAGCAAACCGTTCAATATTCAACGAAACAATCAACAATTAGAATGTACCTAAGAGCACAATTATCTTTCTAGAAAGTTTTAACTTCCTAGGAATGATTCTTATATTGTGTGCTGCGTCCCTTGTTGGGTGTACTGAGCTTACGGCTTTGCCTGTGCTGCTGCGGTCGGTGAGATAGCATAGTATCATCTCAGTGTTGAAGTAAACGGTGTTAAGAATCATTCCTAGGAAGTTCATATGTTCTAGAAAGTTGTTTACTGAGAGCTTAGGTACATTTTTGTGGTTGATTGTTTCCTTGAACGGTTTTCTACCTATGGACCTGAACAGGGGAAGAAATGTAAAAACAAATCGAATTTTTTAAAGTTTTTTTTTTGTGATTTTGTCCTTGGAGATTAAGATTTTTGTTTTGATATGTTCACAATTTTTGTTCTTTATGATAAGGGCTACAACCTTCCCTCAGAGAGTAAATCAAAATTCCAAACGGTTTGCAAGATATGAGCCTGACAATAGGATCACTTTTTTGCAAGAATGACACCAAGGCCCCAAAGTTTTGAGGGTCCATAAAAGAAAATTCATGACTTTGGGCAAAACTGGAAGACACGGGTCTTTTCTTTGGTCTTTTATCACGTAGTGGTGTCCGTATATGGTTATATTTCCATGACTTAAAAAATTACACACAGTGTTACTGAGTCAACCAACCGCATTTGCTGTCCTCTGCCCGATGTCGACTGAATACATGAAACTAAAACACAACAGTTGTAGGAAATAAACACTTCATCTGCAATTTATATGCGCATTTAGGAATTTTTATGAATCACCGACTAAAACATAGTACATAAATGCAGTTACACACTTACAACTTTGACTGTGAATAATCTCTCTTTGTACCTCTTTTATTCCCTTGCCCTCAATTGAGAGAAATAGCGCAACAAACACAGCTGTGTTTATATCCCAAACGCAGCTATGCTTGGGTCACAAACGCATATATTATAACATATTCACAATTGTATCTCCAACATGTAATGTAGAATACCAAACACGATGGGGTTGGACACAAATATAGATACTATAGTTGTGATAACATCCAAACACACGTTATATTTGCATCTAAACAAAAAACGACGGGTTTTTTCAAGTGGTATCTGAATTCGTCATGGCGATTTTCGGTGCAACTAAGACGCGATTTGGATTGTTTAACCCTTTGATTGCCCATGATTTTAGATGTTGAATTTGTGATTCACATATGTATGCATAATATATGTATGTTTACTAATATTTACTAACGATTCAAACTGAAATAAGCGTATAAACGCCTTCTTGGTGACGGAAACGGAAACATAATATTAAGGGGTTAAAAATGCCAACAAAAGATTCAGATCTATTCCTAGGGTACCAATAAAATCGGCCATAACCTATCTCATCTACTTCTGCCTGTTATTTTTGATCGAAAATTTACATTTGTTGCTGCAGACGCTTTTGATTTCTTGCTCTTGTTGTATCATGGTCACCATATACACATATACCACCTACAAATACACACCTAACGACGACATATTTTTGGTTTGTTTATGTAGTACAGCGCCACATGCTTGCATACATACATACTCGATACACGCAGAAAATGCATTATCCTTTTGATATCCTTTTTTTCGGCAACTTTTGTTCGCTGGGTAATCAACCTATGCACGTATACGAGTATATGCGAATGCGAGTGTATACCAACATACATATATACATATGGGTCGTTTTGTTTTAATTTTCGGCTGTCAGAGGGGGATAAAAGTGCATTTTGGTGTGCAGCGTCAACATCAGCGTCTTCCTTTTTATGTTTCTTTTTTTTGGTTAAAAAGGAATTGAATTGCATACGATATTTGCACACACATTTTATAAAATGTTATTTTCTTTTTTGGCAACTTTTTTCGTTGCTTCTTACTTGTTATTTTTTGGCTGGCTGCGTAAAAAGGAGGAGACGTGTAAAAAGTAAAAGCAAAGTATACAACTTTTTAACCCTTAATGTAAAATTGAAATTTTATTAAAGCCATTCACTAGAGCGGAGAGAGGTGGGTGAAGAGGAATGAGACTCATTGTCTGGGCAGGGGAGAATGGACAAACTGAAACACAAGACTGACACAAAAATAATTTTTGGCAATTTCGTTGCCAATTAGGGCTTGTTTCATTCAATATATAAATGAAATGGATTCAAATACTTTGAAATGGCTTCAACAATTGTGGCTAAATAATAAAAATAATAATGTAAAACTTCGATAAAATTTTGCAATATTAATGAACGGAATTGTTGATGCAATAACAAATATTTATGCATCTAAAGCACTTGAGTCATTGAAATTCGAACTGTGGTGCATTCTAATGAAACATGAGTAACTTTCCTGCACCTTAACACTAGAATGATGATAATCCAGCTGTTTTCGATAGCTCGACATTGAGCAACTTTCTGAAAGATATGAATGCCCGAGCTTGGTATCTCGATATACTCGTACAAATCTGTCCGATGACATTAACTGACACCAACAAAAAAAAAACCTTTGACATAACATCGCATGTAGGGATTGGGGAGACCGTCTCACAACCAGTGAGCTGTTCGCTTTCTAATTTTTCACTCACCTACGTTTTCCACCGGTTCCAAATGGTATTTTGAGAAGCTTATTCATGACTAAGTACTCGATAGTGTCGCCACCAAACTCATCAGTATTGAGAATATACCTTTTCTTACCGATTGATTCCTAGATGTGTTTCAGATGGTCATAGGACCAGCTAAACTGCGTTCTCTTCAACATCTTAATGACATTGATAATAAGATAAGCCCTAGTGAATAAACAAAAAATGGTTTCCCATTACATCCAATTAAGGGGTTGGGGGAACTACTCACTACCACTGACCTGTGCGCTTTCTAGATCTACACAGTTTAACACCGATTCCGGACGGTTGTTTGAGAAGCTTTATCATGGCTAATTACTCGATAGTTTCGCCGTCACTAAGCGAGGTGACCGTCGACTAAAGAATTGTAGGGTGGTCTGAGCAAGGATCGAACCCATGTTCTCATGTACAGAAGCCACGCACACTAACCATGGCACCGCAGACGACCGACCAATGAATATTATGACAAAATATCATCGACATCTGCTATATCAGACATACGCGCAAAGAAAAACCAACGCTTAAAGATCGTTAGTCACAAAGATATTTCTTTTGCCTCAAAAATATTTCGTTTTGGCACTTTGTCTCTTCGTTGACCGAAAAACTTGATACTATATATCCTCTTTGGACTGGGTGTGTAAATATTGACGTCACCTTACCTGCTATAAATCGTTTCCGGTAACTCTAATAACAGTTAATGGAAATATTTCTGGTTTATCGTGAACTTTTTTCTAACTTATTTTAGAATTAAAAAAAATCGTGTGTTGTAAACGTTTTTCAGTTCCTGTAAACGATTTTATTTATTTATGGCGCGAGAAATGTTGGTTTCTACATGTAGACTTTGAACTTTACGTAGCCCCAAAGGAAAAAGTCTACTGGTGATACATGCAGCCAATTCACTAGCCCCGTAGGTGAATTTAACAGTTCACTGAATTGTCTTCTATCAAATAGCTCCGTCTTGTTGGAACCAAATGTCGTCATGAACACTGGCTTAAATTTTATACGGCAAATAAGTTGTTATCATAGTGCTTTAATGACTGTTTTCATTTTCGTTCTAACCGGCCACATTTTTCTAAAAATATTGACCGATGACTCCAGAAGCCCATAAACCGCAACAAAACCATTGTTTATATTGAACGTCTTTGGGTTGCTCTTGGTCTAATGAATGAATGTTTTAACAGAAGAAATATTCGTTACGTTAACAAGTTGATATAAGATGACCTCTTGGTACTAGCTACGTAAAGGTAGAATTGCAGTGTACGCAGGGGTCAATTGACTACATCGTAAAACATCTTTATGTTAAATTTTCCAGTTCGAAACAATGCAAGTTGATTATTGGGTAGCTAAATGTGGAAGCTTTGTAAAAAAGATAACTGCACACATCTTCGCATACTTTGTATATAGAGTGCATATGCAGTTACGAAGATGACAAATTTGGGTCCGTCTCTAATTCAACTTCATACATCTTCACATACTTTGTTTACTGAAAAAGTGTACATTGACGAAGCTTTAAATTGTTGATTCAATTTCAAGATAATTTTTGTTGGATATTATACTTATTGGCATACAATGTTTATTGAAAACGTGAACAGTGATATTGTGTTTATTCGTAATAAACCGTTAGTTGTTTATGTATTGTTCTATTTTCAGTAATGTTTGTCACGTGTAAACGTGAGCACGTGCTTTATACAAACATGTAAATGAAATATAAATTTTAATGTACTTTACATAACTATTAAAAATTATTAATGAGAAATCCAAAACTTCTATTTTTTTTTATTAATTTGAGTGGTTCTATACGCCTCGGTATACATGGTATATACAGTTCTTTATATTTTCTCTTCAACATTGAGGATTACGCTACAATCGTTTCTATATACGATTTGATTCATTCTGCCATACATTTCCAACAGAATTTATATTGAAATTGTAAACATTACAATAAACAATGTAGGTAGAGGTTGTATATCAGATACGAAGACAAAACACGAAGATTATTTGTAAAGATTTCCAAATACTTTGTATCCTATATTGTTTGCACCCACAGAAGAGACCATTTCTTAACAAACGTATATTAGAGAGGTATAGTGAAGATCACAGTACCCCTACCTCGTTTGTATACTATACGAATGCGAACGCGTATACTATACTGGACCTACTAGGAAACAGAACGAACAGGATTAAAGAGCGGAGGAACCATGTATTTGTTGGGAACACACTCCAAATATTTATATATTTGCTAGGCTTTAGCTCACTTATATTTAAATGCAAATATTAAAATATTTCCTTGCAAACATGCATGCTTTTAGGAGGACCCATATGCATTATTGATTCCAAACATTCATACACTTACGTGGAAGCATTTGTGTGTTTCCTCCAAAACCTCTTTATATTTACGTGGAAGCGTATTAGTATTTACTCCCAAGCACGAGGTTACATACGTAGAATCATATGCGCGTTTCCTCCCAAACATAATAATATTTAGAAGCAAATTATTTTTGTGACTTTAATATTCTAATTCAATTTATTATAATTCAATATACATTTTTAAATAATTCGTGAAAAAATATAAAAATTTAACCGCAATTTATTTTACACTTACTAACATTTACATTTACTAATGAGAATCTTAACTTTGGTGTACATAGCCGAATAATACACATACATATATGCCAACGACATTTGAACCACCCGAGCATTTGTTTATTCTTTTTTCATTGATCACATATATTTTCCACTATATAATATACATTTATTTCACGTCATAGTTAATTGACCAAGCGAATTTGCTATCCTCTGTCCGATGAACGAATGCAAACTGACTGCATGAAACTAAAACGCAACAGAGCAGTCAACTTAAGAAACACGCACTTCATCTGTAATTTATACTTGCATTCAGGAATAGTTATGAATCACTGACTGAAAGAATAATGCAAACATACAGAAACACACTTACAACAACATTAACCTAGACTGAGAACAATCTCTCTTTGTCTCTCTCGTTTATACTCTTGCTCTTGACAGAACATAAACAGTGCAACAAGCACAGCAGTATTTGTATCACAAATAAATCTATATTTGAGTCACAAACATATATATTATATATATACAAATAAGTTGTCCTATGTTCGTCATTTTATAACTCGAGAACCACTCATCATTGAATACGTTTGCCAGCAGGGCTAGTAATATATCAATTATTGTGCCTGTAATATTGAATAGCAAACACAAAGTGTTTGGACACAAGCATAATATTTTTGCGACAAGCTTCAAACACACGATATATTTTCCAACAAACAACAAAGAAAGAAAGATTTTTCAGCGTGTATAAAAAAAAACACCTTGTCGAAATACATTTTGCATTTGACGTGCATAAGTGTATTACATTACTTTCAAATTAAAATCGATTGGCCTCAAATGTACACATGTATTCTTAAAAATTATAATCAATTAAATTTATATTTTTTTATTGTTGTTATTAATAATGGAGCTAATCGATTAAGTTTTCTTAACTTTAAAAACCAATGAACAATTAAAACAGCCATCATCTCTATTCACAAAAGTCTACTACAAATGTTCAGGTTGGTAACACTAAAAATTTTAAATTGATATCTCTAAAGTGCCAGAAAACAAATCGTTTTACATGTTCAAACATTTCAATACAAAATGATAAAGATACACGCTTTTCCGCTGCCAAGACGAATGTTACCTTTAAATTGGAATCGTGCAACCAATGTCTGCGATTTTTTTTCGTGCAACATTGGAGAAGCTTAGGAGAAAAAGTGCGTTCGAAAATTGTAAATTTCTTAAAGATGAATTTTCTTCTTTTTATTCTTACACTACACATAATGAATGAATTCTTAGGAGATTATCCGTATTATTCATTAAGGCTTGTATATACATATGTATGTATGTGTATTTTGTGCGAGGGTACTGGCAAAAGTTGGAATGATCCTCGAAAATTTGCAAAGAAAATTAGAAGCTTTTTTAAAACCCATCATGAGATCATGATCGTGTCTGGTTTTGAACTATCGAAGGAAAATGTACATTTGAACCCACTATTAGTTAAACTCAAAAATGTCCTAACCCTGGTACAACATTGGACTCCTTCCTGTTTGGGCTATATAGATTCTTCATATATTATATTGAATACATGAATGAAGCTTCATTTGCAAAATGCTCTGATTGTGGTGAAAATATATTCTTAATGATCGGAGCTTTTAGAATCTTACATGAAGGCCTGTTATCATGCCTTCCTAAAGAAAAAATGTTCTGATAATGACCGAAATGAATTCTTAATGAAAGGATCTTTTAGAATCTTGCATGAAGGCCTTCTTCTATCATGCCTTCCTAAAGAAGCGAGAGAGGAATTGAATTTTCAAAAAGGAAACATGCTGGAATTTTGAGCTAATACCGCTAATTCCTCTAGATATTGTGTAAACACCTAGTGTTAAAGCATTCAAAACGGAGGCACAGTACCAGACCTTCGTAAAGATGAGAATGGAGTGCGTATCGGTTCTTCTATGAAGGCATAACGGAAGCCTTTATGAAAAGGCATATGAAAACGTATACATTATCTCTGAAAGGGCTGTTTTTATAATGACATTATAATCCAGCCGTAAATTTACAAGAATTTCTTTTAGATGACCTTCTGCAAGGCCTTCTTGTCACATGTAAAATACAGTACATCTTATCAATCAAATGGTCATATCCACTTGATTTCCTGGGTAGGGCATTCTAGAAGGCCTTCCATAGGAAGGCGTGGCTTGTGTGAATGCATTATAGCATTATTTTTGACATTATCGTACAAACAGTTTCTGTGGGCTGTGGCCGTCGGTGTTACAATGGCAGTGTGTGCGGCTCTTGTGCATGATAACGTGGGTTCGATCCATGCTCTGACCACCTTAAATTTCTTTCGACGGCGGTCACCTCGCTTCTCAAAACTTCCGTTCGGATCCGGTGTAAAACTGTAGGTCCGAATCAGTAAGTATAAAACTAGAAAGCGCACAGCTCACTGGTTGTGAGAAGCTGTCCCTAATCCCTTCATGGGATGTAACGGGAATCCGTGTATTTATTCAATTTCTGTGGGCTAGTAAATAGCATGTGTGATTGTGATTGTAAGATTGTGAGTTCAAATTCGAAAATAAGAACAACCCTCTTTCTCTTCAAATATCGTCACAATTTGTAAAAGTAGGCTGGAATATCTCTTGCTTTTAAAACTTTTTCTGGAAGGCCTTCCAATGAAAGGAAGAACGGAAGACCTAACGCTACAATCTAAATGAGTATGGAATGTAGCTATCATGCCTTGTGTCTCCCCATGAAGCTCTTCTGAAGCTCTTCTTCCCCCCCCCCTTAGTATGTAGTAGACATCTGCACAAGACGTCTTGAATGACCATTCGAGACATTTTATTTTTTTCAAGACATGTACTGTAGCAAAGTTGGGACAACCAAGTACTTCGGGGTACTGTCGACAAAGTATTCTTATATGTGTGTAAAAAAATCCCAATACTATGTGAAGAGAAGTAGACGTAGTATTATTTTCTTTTGGTACTCTACAGATTCACACACATAAACGAAACTTTTGATTTCAGAACATTGAAGTATTTGGTTGCCGCAACTTCGCTACGATACATGTCTTGAAAAACATCAACTGTCTTGAATGAAGACGTTGACGCTGAAAAAAAAGTTCCCCACAATTTTCTGCAGAACCATGTATATGTTTGCTAGCACTGTTTCCATGAATTGAAGATCTGCCGCATTTTCGTACCTTTGTTATCTGTCACGTTTCTATTTTCAGCAGTTTTCAACAAACAAAGCCACATTTGGGTAACAAAAACATATGTTATAACTTATTAATTATTGTGTCTCTAACATATAATACCGAATAGCAAACACAATGTATTTGGACACAAGTAGACTATATTCGCAACAAGCTACATTATATTTACATTCAAACAACAAAAATATAGGTATAGATATTTCAGCGTGTGTTCTGTATTTCGCAAGTTGCGTCGATTTTACAGTCTTCAGTGACGAGGCTAATTTTTGACTCAATGGGTACGTCAATAAACAGAATTACCCAACCTTTCGATGATCAAAAGAATAGGACTTGGTAGGACGGTGTCAGTTAATCTCACGTTGTGGCGCTGTCAACTGGCCCACTCGCTCCTGCGATTTGACCCCACTAGACTATTTTTTTGGCGGCCCGTGACGTCCCTCTCCTATAAGAACAAGCCAACTACGATTGCTGCCTTGGAAAGCAACATTACAGAGAAGATACCGGTCAAAATGTTGGAAAAAGTGTGTCAAAATTTAAATTTCAGAATGCACCACGTGGTGCGTAACCGTGAACAACATTTGCATGAAATAATCTTTAAAAAGTAAATGACAGGTATTGATGTATCGTGTACAAATATTCCGTGTTTTCTTCAATTTTCAAAATTTAAATAGCAAAAAAAAAAAAATAAATCACCCATTACTAATTATATTAGACACCTGCATAGGTTGGCAATCTACGTTACAAAAACGTTTCTGATATCATACTCTGCCAATTTTGGTGGAGCAACCATTCTATATTCTACACGCTGAAAAAATGGTCTCTGTAGCATATTTTCTCAAACACATTCTAAAGGAACCATGTATATGTTTTGGAACACACTCCAAATATTCTTATATTTGCAAGTTCTAAACTCACTTTTATTTAAATGCAAACATTAGAATGTTTACTTGCAAATCTGCATACTTTTACGTGGAACCATACGCGTGTTTCATTGCTCACACCCATGTTGTTATGCCGAATCATTTGCGTGTTGCCTCCCAAACGACAGATTGATGACTGCATGCATTAAACTAAAACGAAACAGATCAGTCAACATACGAAACACTCAATTCATTTACACACGCATTCAGAAATATTTATGAATCGCTGACTGAAAGAATGGTGCAAAAGTACACACGCTGAAAAATGTGTCTTTTTTTGATGTTTGGATGGAAATATAACGTGTTTGTAGCTTGTCGCAAATGTAGTATACTTGTATTCAAACACATTGTGTTTGCTATTCGATATAGCATGTTTGGGACACAATGATTAATAGGCTATCAAATACGTATTTGTGAACCAAATGTGGGGTTGTTTGTTGAAAACTTCTAAAAACACTGCTGTCTGTCACAATAAAGAAACAAAAAGCAGCAGATCTTCAACTCACGAAATCAATGCTTGCAAAAATGTGTATGGCTCCTGCAATATGTTGCTGGGGTCGATATTTTTCAGCGAACTGTTACACACTTGCAATAACATTAACTTGGGCTGAGAGCAATCTCTCTTTATCCCTGGTTTTTATTACTATGCTCTCGGCAGAGCATAGCGACAAAAAAATGAAGTAAACAGTGCACCATGCACTGCTGTATTTGTATTACAAACAAAACTGAATTTGGATCACAAACATACACATATATTATAACATATTAATTATTGTGTCTCAAACATATAATATATTGAATAGCAAACACAATGTGTTTGGACACAAGAATACTATATTTGCGACAAGCTCCAAACACACGCTATATTTGCACCGAACCTGAAAAGAGAGAGATTTTTCAGCTTGTTTTAAGTGTTGTGTTAGATACCTCGGTTGCCTTTAAATTCTTCTAGTTGTAATAGACTTTTATGGGTACTGTACTTTTTATCCAAAACGCACAGCTCACCAATAATTGTGAAAAGCTCTCTCCAATATCATCAGGATGGGAATGTAATATCTAATGGGAAACCATACATACACTCAAGTACATATCCCACGATATGGGAAATTGGAATCACTGAGCTAATTCCAATATGCAAATAAAAAATTACATGAGGTGTCAGGGGACGCCCAGTTGGAATGAAGATCCTTTCGCTACATATTATTTACTAGTTAGCTCCAACACGCCTGATGTACTCGTTGGAAGATACGAGATTTTAAATGAATCTTTAAGAAAATATACTTTTTCTAAAACGATAAAATTGTTTTAAAAATTTTTTTTTTTTTATAGAATTTTTTTTTTTAAAAAAAAATATATTTTTATGACCTTTTTGTAAGAATATATTATATTGTGCCGAAAAGATGCTTTTTTAAAGAGAGTTACTTTTTTTATCGAACTGGTTGGCGAAATATGTTATCTTCGTTTTGTAAGGTCCCTGACCCTGGTCCCTGTAAGGGTTGTTCGAGACCGGATAAGTACTTCTGTTATTAAAAGCTAATGTTTTTTTTTTAAGAAGAGGTTATATTTCTAAGAGGAAGTACTTTCTGTAAGAAAAACCCATACGAGTATGAATTTTTTTTACAAAGAAGTACTTTTGTTAAGAACAATTACTTTTTATTGAAGTGGTACTCTTTTTAGGAAAAGATTATTTTTTTTTAAGAAAATGTAGTTATTTTCAGAAAGTCTACTTATTTAAAGAAAAGAAGAGAAAAGGCATTACTTTATTTTCAGGAAAAGGAATTTTTGTAAGAAAAGGTATTTATTTTAAGAAAAGGTATTTTTTTGAAGAAAATGTTTTTTATGAAAAGGATTTTTTTGGAATTGGTCCTTTTGTCAAGAATAGGTACATTTTTAAGAGTAGGTACATATCTCAAGAAAAGTTTCGCAAAAAAGGTACTCTTCAAAGAAAGGTAGTTTTTTAAGAAAAATCAATTTTTTGTAAGAAAATGTACTCTTTTAAGAAAAGGTACTTATTTAAAAAATCTTTTTTTAAGAAAAGGTACATTTTGTAAGAAAATTTACTTCTTTAAGATAAGGTACTTCTTTAAGATAAGGTTTTTTTTTTAAGAAAAGGTACTGTGTTTAAGAATATGAATAGGTATTTTTTTTTGAGAAAATTTACTTTTTTTAAGAAAAGGCACTTATTTAAGAAAATGTTCTTTTTTAAAGCTCTTTCACTTTGGCTTTTCTAAATTTACTTTTTATTGGGTTCAAAACTACAAAATATACTACATATTGGTTACAGGCTCCACCTAGAAAACTTTCTACTAAACAAGAAATTTCCAAACATATGTTAGTCTAGACACAAACCAAAGCAAAAGTACCCAATATAGTTGATAATACTGGGGGGTGTGGCATAATAGTGTTAAAAAATAGTTGTTAATTTTTTTCATTTTTCCCGTATCCCGCAACGTGCAATAAGGAACTTCGTTCCAATAAAAAGTCAAATAATTTTCCACGTTTTTTTTTCGTTTTGTTCAATTTTTATCCTATAAGTTTGGGATTTATTTTCGACTGATTCTTATTAGACTGGTTTGTTATGTTTTTCAAGTCACGCCACAATGCTTCTTAGACCTTTAAGTATATAAATACCTCCAAAGGCAACGACATGATTAATTCACCTTTTCCCGCCATACATTTCTTCTTGCCCACCGGGAACCTATCAGATAACAGTTAATTTCCCATGGCGTAGTAATAACTATAATTTGTGTATCGCTCTTATATATATTTGTATAAACCCCTCGTACTTTCATTAACACCAACGAAACGACGTACAAGAATTCAAAAAGATCACAGCTATTTACAACGTGAATTGCTGTAAGATTTGTCGAAATATGCGAATCTGTTGTTGCACCGATTCCTGTAGAGTGGTACGTTTTAAAGCAATTTACAAATGCGTTCTGTGTGCGCCATCAATTATGATAATTATCAGTTTTATTGACATGGCCTGTTGAGGTAGCAAAAATCCAAGTGCAAGAAGTTAAAAAAAAATCTCAACTTGCGCCATAACTGCAAGAAACAGAAATCATTGCCATAAATCCAAGGAGAACATACCAAGATGAGTTTAGTAGAGTAGAGAGGAGTAAAGTATAATAAGTCCCAACAACCTGCACAGACTCCAATGTAGACAACATATGGATGGATATAATACATACATACATATGCACATTAGCAGTTGTAAATATTAATCCCGTTTCTTTTGGAACCCCAAGAAACAGACACACTCACAACCTGTGCATTGGTTTGGGACATGGAGACGGGAACTCCAGGAACTTACTATGAATGAATTGACTGAGGCTCCGTGCTAGTATGGTATGAATATTAACATACAGTAAATAGTCTGGCTTTAATACGCATGCGTGGCTGAAAAGTATTTTGGAGTTTATTGCTGCAGTCTCTCTTGGCTGTATGTGTCATTATGTTAATTGTAGCTGGCGCTTGCACCATACAAATGAACGCATATCTATGCATCTGTAGACCTAAGAATGCAATAGGTATACCCAGCAATAAATGTGATGAAGTGGCCAGCTGTGACATTATCAAAGGGAGCACATAAATAAATATGAAAAACTTGCATGTGTCTTCTATAATTTCAGTCCGCGAAATGTGAAACATCATACCATACAATATAGCTACCGATTTTTTACCCACACGCTAACAAAACACAGAACCAGCAGCATATTGCAGGAACTATGTATATGTTTGCAAGCATTGTTGTCATGAATTGAAGGTCTGTTGCTTTTTTGTTTCTTTGTTGTAGTTCACGTTTTTGTTTTCAGCAGTTTTCAACAAACAAAGCCACATTGGGGTCGTAAAAACATATATTATAACCTATTATACATTGTGCCTCCAACATGGAACATTGAATAGCTAACACAATGTGTTTGGACACAAGTATACTATATTTGCCACAAGCTACATACACGTTTTATTTGCCTGATTTTTCAGCATGTAGTTTTCCGTTATAATCCCTGAAACACTTCAAATTTCTACACTCACACGCTGAAAAATCTATCGTTTTTTTGTTGTTTGGATCCAAATATAAAGTGTGGAGTTGGAGCTTGTCGCAAATATAATATAGTTGTGTCCAAACACATTGTGTTTGTTATTCAATATTACATGTTTGAGACACAATGATTAATATGCTATAATATAAGTGTTTGCGACCCAAATATATCTGTGTTTCTGATACAAATACAGCTGTGATTGGTGTACTATTTATGCTCTCTCGAGAGCCAGAGAATTAAAGAGGGACAACGAGAGCGTCTATCTTGTAAGTGTGTGTCTGTATTTTTGCATTATTCTAGAAAGGGTAACAACGTGAAGTCCTTAGTTTATCCGAGCCTTTACTGAGAAAATCGGAACGGCGAACTATTTATGAAATATAATAAAAAAAACCACAAGTAAGTAATACGCGATTGGATTGCAGGAACTAGAGTTGTATATAAGTACATATATTGTTTGTGTACCAACGCATAGTTGAAGCTTTCTGAAAACAAAAAAGTGAGACACAACAAAGAAAAGAGAGGAGAAAGAGCAGCAGACTCTCATTTCATTAAAAAAAAAACAAAAAATACATTCAATGCAAGTAAATGTTAAAAGGACCGTTTTAAAACTTTTAATTTTTTGTATTAATTATTTATAAATGTGGATTTATTTTGATAAAATAATTATAATAAATACTGTTATGTTTGGGAAGAAATACAGATATATTTCCACGTAAGTATATGGATGTTTGGGATGAAGAACGCATTTGTAGCCACGTAAAAGCATCCATGTTTGAAAGTAAACATGCTACTGTTTGCATTGAAATACAAGTGAGTTTGGGACCTGCAAACATATGAAAGTTTGAAGTGTGTTTCAAACATATACATGGTTCCTGCAGAAAATGTTTGAGAGAATATGTTACACAGACCGTTTTTTTCAGCGTGTAGCTTTCGATTACAATTCATGGAGAGTTAGGGTAGGTTTTTACAAAATCACTGAGCTGAAATAACAGGAAAGAGTTTCCCCACAATTAATGAGCTGCAAGCTTTGTAATTTCTGAACTCACTGGTCATAAACTACTGTTTTATACCGAATTCAAACGGTTATACATTGAGAGCTTTTCTACAGGCAATTACTCGGAAGCACAACGGTTAGTGTGTTCAACTCTCGTGCACAAGAAAGCAGATTCAATTCACGTATATACCACCTTTCATCCCTTAAGGAGACCTTGTTATTTAAGATAGTGTAGTTCCAAATCAGTGAGTCTAGGAATACATATCTCATAGCATAGTGATTGTGAGAAGCTCTTCGATGTCCTTTCATGGGATGTAATTGGAAAATAAGTCAAGTAATTAATGACTCAATAGTGTCGCCATCGCTCAGCGAGTGTCGGGAGCGGGGATTGAAACCCCACAGACGGTCATAATTCCGATTTATCAAAATTTTTATATCGACACATTAGCACTAACATTAGGGTAATCCTATGAGTAGATTTGTGGTAGTTGTGTCTTCGTATCTCCTTGAATAGGACGACATTTTCAACTAACCCTATTAGATACAAATAGGTACGGGGCTCCTTTGGTGGCCAAAGAAATGCAATCAATAGGAGAATGAATTCGAGAGGATTGAAGATTCTTTAAAAATATTTCTGGCAAACTGCTACACAATTATGTAACAAAAACGTTCGTCAGGTGATTATTCCCAAATCAGGAGCTGACAAGTGAGCCACAGCTAAGCTGACGGATAGATGGGAGAGGAACTTGGGATGAGCGATAAATCAAAATTGTGATTACATACACGTTGTTTTGTTATCTGGATGCAAATATAATATGTTTGTAGCTTGTCACAAATACAATATACTTGTGTCCTAACACATTATGTTTGCTATTCAGTAATACATGTTGGAGAGACAATGATTAATAGGTTATACTATATGTTTTTGTTACTTCAATGTCGGGTTGTTTGTTGAAAACTGCTGAGAACAAAAACGTAACAGACAGCAAAGAAACAGAAGAGTAGCTGATCTTTAACTCATGAAAACAATGCTTGCCAACATATACATGGTTCCTGCAATATGTTGCTGGGGTCGATTTTTTTCAGTAATATCGTGATTAACAGATAATCGAATAGTCAACAATTCCAGTTAATCAAAATTTTAATTAATCAGTTAAATTGAATTCGTATTAATCAATTTTGAATAATTTTATTTCGAATGTTGAATAATTTATTTTCAATAATTTATTTAGAATAATTTTTGATACTATTCAGTGGAGATTAGAGTCGGCCTTACTCAAAAATATGTTAGTAAACACAGGAGAAAAGATCGCTGAAAAGGGGAAAGCAAACATGTTTGTTATTTCAGCAAACATATGGTTGTCGTTTTGTATTTTATCAACACTGCAAACTATTTGTTGTTATGACAAAACATTTTTTGTAATAGAGTAGACAAATTGCCTGATGATAAGTAGTAAACATTGTGGGTTTTTAATAGACAATTTTTTGAGTGTAATGTTCAATGATATCGCTGAATACAGAAAGTTGAAATTGAGGACATCATGGAAGGTGGGACTGAACGCCGTGACTGAAGAACGATACTGTACACACTTGTGTAATGATCGCTACTTTTTGTCAAGTGACGATTATGTGGATATTGTTCCAAAGAGTGAGATTGCTAACTGTGTTTGTTTGGAAGATGTACGCAAACTATCCATTTGTGCCACTCTAGGTCTAAGTGGTTAACTGGGTACTGCAGCATCTTGGGAAATTAAAGTGTAGACTAACTGACAGGGATGGATTAACTGCCAGTTAATCTGTAAAAGACAATAAAAGCTGAACATCAAAATTTGACAAGAGTAATAATAATCCAGCAGAAGAGAACAGAACAGCCCTAATACTGTGGAGCGGGAAGGATAAGAACAGGATAGACACGAACGTGGTCCGTTCTAGGTTCTTCACAATTTGAGATCATATCTACAATGGTTGAACTAGCTGACAAAAACGAATGCAGGGAGTACATCAAAACGATGAAACACATACTGTTATTGTACTGTTTTCACGAGATTATGACTCCAACATCTCGATAATGAGAGAGATTGGGTCCATCTCTGTACAATGGATTGTGTGCAATATCATCTATCTATGCAAAATAATATGATGTACTACTACCGCGACCACGAAAAGATAATATTTGGTTGAACTACTTCAATAGGTTTAGAGCCAAGAATGGACCATAAGACGAAGCTCCAACTTTTGGCTAGACGTTCTCAATTTAAGCTACGTATACATAAAAGTTTAGTGACAGCATCCTGCGTAAAAACTCTACCCAAAAAAAAAGTACTAGGCCGGTGACTCTACATAACCCGGGTCAACTGTTGTCTATGTATTCAACTCTCAACATGATGATGAGTTGGTTGATTTCATTATTCAAGTACTACGATATATATACGCTGAAAAATAAAGGCCCTAGCAGCATATTGCAGGAACCATGTACATGTTTGCAAGCATTGTTTTCGTGAATTGAAGATCTACTGCTTTTTGTTTCTTTATTGTAACAGACATCAGTGTTTTCAACAGTTTTCAACAACCAAATCCACATTTGGGTCACAAATACATATGTATATTATAACCTATTAATCATTGTGTCCCAAACATATTATATTGAATAGGAAACATAATGTGTTTGAACACAAGGATACTATATTTGCGGCAGGATACAAACACGTTCTATTTGCATACACACAATAAAATAAGATTTTTTTTCAGTGTGTAGAGCCGGTAACAACTAACTACAGGAAAATTGGAACTAGAAATGAATACATTGGTAATATAATGTTCTAGAAATCTTAATTGGACCCAAAGATTATAACTGATGTTTCGTTTCACTTACAAACTTTTGTTCATCGACCAAAGTGTAGGCATATAGACTGAATACACCCATTGCTACGAATTTTCGTAATTTACCTCTAGATGCCCCTGTTGACGCAGTGGTCATATACGACTAGAATTTCACGAATATCCATTTAATAATTGTCCATACAAGGAGTTGCTTTTTATGTTACGTTCATGCGAATTGAGGTCTCTGTATGGATACGCTCTCAGAATTATTCAATATTTACAATAAAGTTGAATACAAACTCAATGGTGTTTACTGTACTCGATTTTTATTCAAATACATTTTTTATTCCCAGCTTCACAATAGTCTACAAAACTCTAGTATTTCCCGAATGCTCTATAATTAATTAGCAAAGTCTCCAACCTTTTCTCGGTGTTACATTAGCGACAGCCTAAAACTATGCCATACTACTTCTAACAGTTTTTTTTGCGGCAAAACCAAGCACACACAAGCACGTTTATTAAAAAAAAAATAAAAAAAATATTTGTCGCATTATATGCCATGGAGGGAATGGGGAGAGCTTCTCACAACCATTGAGCTGTGTGGTTTGTGTTTTTACACGCACTGGTTGGGACCTACAGTTTTTCACCGGTTCCAAACGGTATTTTGAAAAAATCGTTTTTAAATGGTTAAATATTCAATGGTAAAGTAATGCCATTTGGACTCTATAACGCTCCAGCCAACTTTGAGCGATTAATGGAGTTCGTGTTGAAAGGACTTCATTGGCGAACATGCTTGGTGTGCCTAGACGACATCATTGTCATGGAGAAAACATTCGATGATCACCTGAAGAATCTTAATGAAGTGCTTCAACTTATAACCGCGGCTGGATTGAAACTCAGCACAAAGAAGTTTCCTCTATTCCAGAAGGAATTAAAATACTTTGGACATCCAGTCACAAAACAAGACAAAATCCTGACAGTGAAGGATTGACAATGAGCGCAGAATCTCAATGAATTACGCAGTTTTCTAGGACTCTGCACCTACTACAGACGATTTGTGTCAGGTTTCGCCACAGTGGCAGCAAATCTTCACGAAATGGCAATGAAAATGCCATGGAACGAAAAAAAAGAAGAGTCAATCCACCAATTGAAACAATATCTCTGCAGGGCTCCATTGCTTGCATACCCTGTTGCTGTCGAGAAATTAGTGTGGGATACTAACGCGAGTGGTTACGGAATAGGTAATCAATGGCCAGGAAGAAGTTATTGGGTACTACAGCCGAATACTCTCAAAGCCAGAGAGAATCTACTGTGTTACGAGACGAGAGCTACTGCCAGTCATAGAGTGTGTCAAACACTACCACAAGTATCTGTAGTGCCAACCTTTCCAGTTAAGAACCGATGATGCGGCGCTACGATGCCTTTGCAATTTAAGAACCACGAAGGCCAACTTGCTCGTTGGATTGAAAGGCTTCAGAGCTATGACTTCAGCATTAAGCATAGAAAAGGAGGAAAACACAGTAATGCAGATGCCCTGTCATCTCGTCCATGCAAGCTGGTATGCAAACACTGCTCAAAAGCTGAGATGAAAGAAAACATCATTGACGTCCGTTTGCTTCGACTGGAATCCAAAGAAGACTGGTCACGGGCACAAAGAAGCGACCCTACACTGACAAAAATCATTTCTGCAAAAGAAGAAGATAAAAGACCAACCCGCAATGACGTCGCCTCAGAGAGCCCCCAGATGAAAGCATATTGGGCCCAGTGGAACAGCCTAAAATTGTCGATTGGTTGCCTATACCGCTTATGGAAAAGTGAGAATGGTAAAATAATCAAAAACCTAATTGTGGTACCTTCCTCTAAGGAGAAAGAGATAATGGCGGAGTTCCACAACGGTCCGAGTGGTGGACATCTAGGTATAACCAAAACCAAAGAAAAGATAAAGCAACGCTTCTACTAGGTGGGTTGTCAACAAGACGAAGCCGATTGGATAGCGGATTGCACCTAATGTATGTCACTAAGCGACGCGACCCCGGTCGAAAGAAGTGTAAGATGGACAGAGCAGGGATCAAACACACGTTCTCAAGTACAGGAGCCGCATACACTACCATTGCATCACCGACGGGCACGTGTTTATATTAGAAAATTTCCTCTGATCCACCAATTTGACTTCTATTCATATTCAATTCCGTTCTATTTATATTTTCTGTGTTCTAAACTCCTCAAATAGTTCGCTGGGTTAGGTGTACTTCACTTTCTGTCTATATCACGATGCGTTTCTTCTAAACCAAAACAAATAAACGACTGCGTGAGCGTATGCAATCTTAGTGAGATTAGAGTAAACACGTTTTTACCTCCGATTGTTCCTTCATGTATATCAAATGAGCGTTAGGAGAAAGACTTCTCTTCAAGTGAATAGCACAAAAGTGCGAGCCGCCACTATGTACCAGTGCACGATGATGATGAATGGCATTTCCATGCAACAAAGTTTACGTGTTTGCCGACAATTTTGTGCAACAAACGAATAAAAGAAAAAAGTTTTACATTTCCAAAAGATTCATGTCATGAAGATATTGTCGATTCCAGATATTTGCGTTGTGGAAGTAGTAGATGCCTCATAATTTCATACGCATTAAATTATCACGGCAAAGCTACACATACAGACATAACTCCATACATATGTGCTGGCATCTGCCAAAGCCGGGTGCCTCCGAAAGTCGAACAGACCATTCATCTCTGTGCCACCAACCGTATAAGCTGGCTGGAGCTTGAGTGTTGGACTGCTTGGCTGTCATTATGGCTAGAGTGCTGCCGTTTTATAATTGATGATGATTAAATCAATGCTACCGCGAGTTTTACAACTCTTCTGTCTGTCCTCTCGTCTGTCTTTCCTGCGTTCATTCGTTATCTTTTACATTTGTTCTTTCACTGCGCTACCCATATTTTTTCACGCAATTTTTCATTATTCTTCCCATTCCTGTTTCGTGGATTCTCTTCAGCCTCAGTCAGATCTTTATTAAGCAATTTGATCTTAAGTGTTTCAGTTACAATGGAACTTTTGATCTTTGGCAAAGGCGAAAAGTTATTCCACGCTGATTCTCAACTCGTTTCGTTGAGATTTGTGCGTTGCTGCCCTTCGTTACAGGTGCAATTTTATGGGTTTTTGAGGGATCTGGTTCTGCGTCAGGGGTTATGGATGCTCGTGTCCAGTAGCGCCGTCTCATTACATTAGGCACAGCCGTGGTACTGCAGCCGGGTAGGGGAATTTACATCATCAGCGGCATTATAAAGAAAATTCTTGGCAATGCGTAAAATAATTATTTAATTGGTCTCTATGTTTTTATATTAATGATATCACAATGTTATTTTCTCAAGTATTTCATAGTAATTTTATTGTAATAGATAATTTATTTTTTTATATTTTCTTACAAATACAAAAAAAAAAACCAAACAGGGCAATGTCTTCCTGGGCGATAGTGTGAAGATAATGGTTTGCTTTAAGCCAACAATTTTAATTCTTTCTATATGTTAACACTTTACGTCTGACATGTTAATAAAGTGTCGATATTTTCTTATCTTTTTCAGGGTGAGTACTCGGAAGACTTTCGTGTCATAACATGCAGTAAGAAACTCAAGTATATTTTACACTGAAAATATATGCCCGTTATATTTATGAAACATTCTCTATCAAAAATTCTACAATAACCCTGTGAAGTTTTTCGTAAATTTCATCGATAGTATGAAAACGGTGTCCCTGTTGTTGTAGAAATATCTTTCTCTAATACTGTGATAATCAAAAAATTCGGATAGATAATTGAGACAACCGTAACTGAGGTGCGAAATTGTCGCAATCTAGTATGGAGCTGTCACAATTGAATTTAGTGTTTGTCAAATCTTAATTTAGAGATTGTCACAAACGAATTTAGAGGTTGTCACATTTGAATTGAGAAGATGTCTCAACCAAATTAGGAGGTTGTCTCAACCGTATCACAGAGAACCACAAACGAATTTAGAAGTAACCACTATCGAATATAGAAGTTTTATCGTGTCTTCATAATTCGGTTGTGCAATATTTGACACACACGATCACGCTAATATAATGAGACTCCTAGACTTTTTGGCGTGGTCTGTCCCCAAAGTATACACAACATCGATCACCCATACTATGTATTTCAATCAGTCAATTTCACTCACGTACAATCAATCACACTCACTAGTGAATACACACTCTGTCGACGGTGTATAATAAATGTTCATAGCAGCGGCAAATTTGTTTCAATGGTGACAATGACCACACAAGAAGTAGTGCTTCTCGCGAATTCTCATTCATGTAAATGTATCTGGGGCATATAATGATGAGTATGATTACACTCATTGTCAGTTGATTCTCAGCTTCTGATGCGATGAATCACGGCAAACGATCTAGGGCTCTAGTTCTGTAAATGCATAAAAGGATTTTTAAACCCTCTCCTTTTTCAGGGCAGGAAATAAATTGTCTACAGCGGCTTTGACTGACTATTTCACTATAGAAGTTTATGCTGACTATTCCCCTATATACGGCGTAGGAAGACTATTCCTCTAAAGCGGATTCGACTTACTATTCCAGCCTAGCGATTTCGGCTGACTGTACCACCATAACGAGTTAGTCTGACTATTCCACCGTAGCCGTTTCGGCGGACTATTCCACCATAGCGAGTTAGTCTGTCTATTCCACCAAAGCGACTTAGGTTGACTATTCCACCAATGGGACGGGCGACAATTTCACCACAGCGAATACGTCTAACTATTCTACCATTGCGGTTTCGTTTGACTATTCCACCTTAGCAGTTTCGGCTGAATATTCCACCGTAGCGAGTTAGTCTCCCAATTTCACCATAGCGACTTAGGCTCACTATTCCACCATAGCGAGTCAGGCTGACTATTGAACCATTAGGGCGGGCGACTATTTCACCACAGCGAATTCGTCTAACTATTCCACCATTGCGGTTTCGTTTGACTATTCCGTCTGGTTGACTATTGTATTTAACGGTTCTTCGACAACCGATTTTGCTTTTCCTTGCCGATCCTGAGCTGTCCTCACTGAACCTGAACTATTCACACCGAGTAAGGCCACTTCAACCCCAACCGGTCTCATCGAATCTCTAAAGTTCATACTGATATCCAATACTGACCCGCCCCCGAATCTGAATTAGAGGTATACGCCGATTGTTTCTGCTTCGGCGGCGGAGTATGGGCCTGAGTCCATTGTGCCACTACCTTACTCTCAACAAGCCGGCAGATGGATCGACTCCACTGTTCCGAATGGAACGCCATCAGGTCTCCTGTAGATCTCAGTCTACGGAAGCCATACTGCCGATCATTTAGAAGGTCATTGGACTCAAGATATTTCACAAGAGGGTGGGTAACTATGCTCTCCATAACTTTCGAGAGCGCTTGCATCACCTTTTTAAGGGATTGGCTGGACATTGGCTACCTTCAAACGCGCCGGGAAGACTCCCGAGGGCAAGGTTGAAAACGTGCCAGGATGTGCCAACGTCGAAGAGCACCTACTCAAGGCAAGTGCAGATATGTCATCCGGCCCCGGGGATTTATTTACGACGAGATTCGCAGGAAAAAATATCTTGGGGATGTAACAAGATACATAATTGATCACGGGGAGTGGATGATTGCTAACCGGCAAGGATTTCAATCATTTCAGTCTGGAGGTTAGCTTTATCAACCGGTTCAGTGAATGTTATGCCATCTTTAACTAAAGTTGGGATAGAGGAAGAACTTCCCTTTACTCTTCTTGTAAATGACCAAAAGCGTTTACTTTCTCTAGGGAATGAAAGGACATTAGCACGAATACGCTGTTCGTGAGGAAACTTTTCGCTTCGAAGTACTTTGGCACATGTGAATCTTCCTGTTAAGGTAAAATTCGAACGAAAATAATGGGAAATTCAGTTTCCACAACTGAATCAATTATGATGCGATGTTGTATCGACAGAGTTTCAATTGAATTCGGTTCGGTTTACGGTTGTTACGATCCTTTCCAAGCAAATAGTTCTATAAGTATAATCGGGTCACTTTTACAGCTGACCTGCAAATGAGCATACATACGCTTTCGTCATTGGTCGGGTTACCACTTCAAAATAACTAAATGGCATCAGTTAATTGTAAATGAACTCATGCTGTGGGTTTCCCAGTTATTGTTATTATTATTAAGTATGACCATTAATTGAGAGCCTGTGCTGTTGTGTCTGCCAAGCTGCCAACACAGAAGGCTTGATAATTTCAGGATGTTGCAAGTACTTTTGTAGTAGTAGTAGCCTTTGCCTGCCATTTGTTCATGGCTTGCAGGATGACTGAAGGAACTGCATAACATTGCGGTTTTCCCGGCCAGACGCAGACGAATTCACAGCGATGTTTGTTTGTTACAGTTGTGATACATATTTGCTTCATTCATTCAATATTTTTGCCGGAAGAAGAAGGTCTTTTGAAAAAGATGACGCTCTCCTTCTCTTTCTCGACAATGTGTGTTATTTAGCTGGCTCATAAGGCCACCAAGTAGCATAAGCAGTCTGAACTTCATTTATAAAGTTTGGTCGTCAAATGTATGTGGATGCAAACTTTTTAGCGTAGAGTGAACGCTTTTACTTTAGGTTTGTAAACATTTCTTCAACTGAGAATCGCAAAATTTGGCCAAAATGCATGTTGACCAAAAATGTAATAAGGCGAATAAAATTTACTTTGTTGTTTTATATTTGGCCAAAATGTTTACGACTTTTCTCGGGGGTTGTTTGCCACACACCGTCTGCCATGCAAATCATTATTATATTAGTGTTAGTGTGCAGGTTCATACGGTTCTACAAGGAATCGTTTCTCGTTGGCCACTAACGCTCACTGATGGTTAATAAGGAAGCCCGCTGACCGGCCAGCATTTGGCCATCGGGTCAGTTAACCCCTGTGTCGGCTTGTAGTGCCTGCGTGTTTTTTTCTTCGCTTCCATTTCGTATTTATACTCGAGCAAATGATATTGTTTTTGGTTGAATGTCGTTAATTTTATTGTTGTTGGTGTCGTCTTCAAAAGTTGATTATTTTGCGAGTATTTAGAGCGTAAAGTGCAGTCAATTTTAAAACAAAAGACTAAACAACCGGGCCCCGTCGTCAAATGGTCCGACAGCCAATGGACGGACGTTGCTGCCTCTGAAAGAAATGGAACTTTGTGCAAAAGAAAAAACGCGAAAAAATTTTAAATAATAAACAAAATGTACACTTGATAATGAACAACTATCAACTGAATGCATTTTCGGGGGTTCGAACAAAATTATAAAGGGAGTTTTGAGTTTTTGGCAAACAGCTATGCACGACAAAAAAGCACAGTGTCTGTGTTGTTATGTGAGTGTAATTGCAAGGGAAAACGAATTCCAAAAACAGAATAAGCTTTGGATATAAGTTGTAATCCTTTGCCGTTAGCTGCAGGTATTTTGATGTTGACCATCACATTCCTTTTAATCACTTGTTACTGTCGCTCTTTATCGTAAGTATGAATGAAGTCTGACAAATGATCGTGTCTAAATGTACTTGAAATTCAATTAATGTAAATTTCTCAGCAAAAGGAACGACAATCTTCATAGGCTCCTTAAACTATGCTAGAGATTACAATTCTACATCATTAATCATGTATTACAGATGGTGCTATTGCAATGACTGGGAATTCGGCAAGAATTTAGAATATGAACACGTTATATAGTATTCAATGAATCCACGCTGAAAAATATGGCTTCTTTTGTTGTTTCGATGCAAATATAACGTGGTTGTAGCCTGTCCCAAATATAGTATACTTGTGTCCAAACATATTGCGGTTGCTATTCAATATAACATGTTTGAGACACAATGCTTAGTAGGATATAATATATGTTTTTGAGAACCAAATGTGTTTTTTTATTTTGTCCTGCAGTATATTGCTGGGCCGATATTTTTCAACGTGTGCTTCTAAACCTTTGTGAGATGCAGGAATGTAAAACAAGACATCATGTATTGCAGATAGTGTTTCTGCAAGAATTCCGAATATAAAGGGTGGGCCATACACAATTTGGAATATGAACCTCCCGTTATTTCGAAGCAAATGACGAATTTAACATTCGTGAAGTGACAGATTACTAGTTAATGCTCAGAAATGTACGATATGGGTGGCTTTACGCCTGAAGAAAATTGGGAAATATTAAAAACTTTCTTCCAAAGTTCTGAGTCTTCAACGAAACTTGGAAGGAATGTACGAAATAAATTCAATAAAAGTAGAGTACCATCAACGCAGGTTTTACATCAATTTGTGAAGCCAGTTCGCCTATCCGCACCAATATTGGACAAAAGAACTATTGCACTTTCTCGTCCAGTGGAAAATTTTGTCGCTGCAGCTGAAAGAATGCTCGTTCGTACAGCTATCAACATCAACTCGCCACCGTTCGCAGCGCAGAATTTTGCATAAAAACCTCGTCATGAAGGCTTATAAAGTCGAATTAGTCCAAGTACTGAAGCCACGCGACCTCCTATGCGTTTGCGTTTCGCTAAATAGGTTGAATATCGCTTGTTTGAATATGAACATTTTTACCGAAAAATCCCTTTTTCTGATAAAGCTCATTTTCACCTCGGGGACTAGTTACCAAACATAACTGTCGAATTTGAGGCTCGAAAAATCCGCTCATCATCGAGGAGAACCCGATACATTCACAACGATTGACTGCTTGGTTCGGCTTTTGGCTGGCGCCATCATATGCCCATTTTCCTCTGAAAATGAGCAGGGAGCAGCCGTTACCGTCAATATGCGAGCATTAACGTGTCATGCTCAGTGATTTTTTGTTTCCAAGAGTTGAAGAGGATGACATGGACGACATATAGGTTCAACAGGATGTCGCTCCTTGCCACACACCCTATGTTGCAATCGATCTTTGGCGCACTGTGCTCGAAAACTGTATAATCAGCCGAAACTCGGAAGTCCATTGGTTATCTCCCAGCTTCGATTTGACCCCGTTTGACTATTATCTCTGGGACGCGGTGAAAGATAAGTGTTACGCTAACAATCCCGAATTCGTTGAGGTCTGGAAACACGAAATCGACGCTGTCGTTCACCAGATGGAGGCCCAAACAATCCAAAATGTACTGACAAATTGGGTAGATCGAATGAGGTACTGTAAAGCAAGTTAGGGAAGCCATTTGGACGATGTTGTGTTTCATTCATAAATGACAATGATGGGCCTTACCAATATAATTATAATTTTTAAAAACTGTCTATAAGTATTGTTTTTTAAAGCGATGCTAAATTTCAAATTTTCCACGGCCCACCCTTTATACACATGTTACAGTCTTTGATGAATAGTTGAAGGTGGTTGTAGAACGACAACCTTAATATACTCGTACCCCTAACAGATTACAATGCAAATCAATACTTCGTGGGCCGCAGATGGTGCTACTACAATGACTTATACCTTGGGAAGAATTTAGAACTTGCATATAATTTAAGGTATTCAATGAAACCTTTTAACATCTGCTAAAGGTTACAATGTAAAATAAGGGCATCATGTGTTGCAGATGGTGATCTGCATGTGTCGCAGATGGTGCGACTTGAAATTCAGTAAGAATTCAGAATACGCGAATTTTTTAAGGTCTTCAGTGAAAACATGTTCAAGAAGTTAAGGAACTCTATTAGCGAAAAATCATGTGTCGCAGAGGGTGATCCCCAACGACTTTAAATTCAGCAGGAATTCAGACTAGGTTAACTTGTTAATTTTCACTTCAAATTTAAAAATTATTAACCGATTTTATGTATTCGATTTTTAAATTTCAATTGGTGTATTTTAAATTGGAATTAATGCGTTTTAAATTTCAATTGATGTATTTTAAATTTAAATTGATATGTTTTAAATTTAAATTTATGTATTTTAAATTTCAACTGAGAGGTAAGGCCTTTCTTGCCCATTGCCTAAAGAAGGCCTTAGAAGGCATGCAAAGAGGAAGGCCTTAGAAGGTATTTACATTAATTTATTTTTGTTAAACAAAAATAAAATTAAAATAATTTATTTTATCACAAAACCATTATACACTTCTACATATTTATTTATAATATGTATTATTTATTTATGTCTTTTATAAAGTTTTACCACGCCCAACTTCAAATTAAAAATTTTAAAAATACCCTGAAAAATATTAAATAAGAAATATAGTTTTAAAATTTGTATGAAATTTTCCAATTAAATTACGGTTAAAAAGAATCGGAAAAGAAATTTCTTAAAATTGTAAAAATCTTCTTCTTGGTTATATTTTATGAAAAAAATTCATGCATTCCGCAGGCCTTATTTTAGGAAGGCATTACAAAAGAACCATTCCGCATGCCTTATTTGTGGAAGGCATAGTTGCTGAGATAGTTGTTGTGTACATGTGAATTGCCGATCGTGTGTGTGTGAAAAATACGATTGTTGTCTGCCTCGCGAGGCTATGGGTTGGTTACCACTGCCTTAACAGGATTTCACAGGTATCTCTTTACATTTTATTTTATTTGAGAATGTGGCAAACTCAAATTTCAACGCTCTTTCGGTTGTCTTTTGTCCCCCTCACGATATGACGAAGAAAACCTTGGCGTCTGGTCACTTGTCTGGCTTAATTGATTCCTCATAGCAAGTCAGTTTAGGAGAAATCTTTACAGTTTCCTGCGTGTTCTCTGTGGCCAATCAGTTAGGTCAAATATTTACAATTTCATTTCTGTTATGCTATATGTTTGCCCAGCAGTGTAATTTCCCATTTCAATTGACTGTTAATGAGATCATTTTTTGTTTTTTTTTTTTGAAAACAAGTGTAAAATTCAATTTTAACTGTACCTCATTGTGTGTTGTTGCCTTAATATCGTGTTGCAGAATTTTATATGTGTAATTAATTTATACCTCTCCGCCTCCTGCAAATGCAAAAGGAGACGTGAATAATTTACACCGCAGCAGTAGGAAAAAAAACGCACACCTTGAATTAAGAGCAAATAAAACTAAAACTAAAGATCTTAACCAAAATACAAACGGGCTATTATTACTTTTGAAGGTAACACAGAAGTACATATGTACATATGAATTTATTTTTTTTTGTGAAGGGGGGACGGGGCCCATCCGTTGCAGGCGATTTCGGCAAATGCGCTTAATTTTGACATTTCGTGACTCTTAAGGCGGCCCACTGCACTCAAGTAAATGGCCATTGCTTCGCCATGTGAGTGAGAGATGATGACTCATAAATGTAGAGCCGAAACCTTTTGTGGCCAAGTTCAAATACGAGTACACGAGTACACAATCATACACACAATTGATTTGGCCAAATCTGATTTTTGTGTGTTGCCATTATAAATCACCGCTTAAACGCTTAAAGTGTTGAATGTGATGGTTGCTGGCATTATTCAAATTTAGCTGGCCAGCTTTATGCCAACAACAACACACTCCAAACCACAATTCCCGCTGTCATCATTATCATCATGATCATCTTCTGCGGTTTGTTTGAGTGATGGATCTTGATTTCTGGTTGCGTTTCGTATTTGGTAGATTTGTTTCTTATGTCTGTCTGTCTGTCTATTTGTAGCTTGAGAACAGACAGACCTTGACTTTGACTTTTAATTAATTACTATTATGTCTAAGATTAGCTATTTTGTAAAGCAGCTTTTTGTGTTTTGTTCATTTGCCTGGAGTGTGGAAAAAAATTTATAATTTTCAAAACGTCGTTTTGATCTTTTTCATGTCTTAGCCATAAAACCGTCTAATTCAGTTAATAGAAGAGTTTCGACATCAGCCGATATTTTGCTATTCACAAACCGAACTAAAATTGTTGTTAATTTTAGGAAAACTTTACAAAATTTTATAAAGAAGGTTAGCAAAATTTAAAGTTTTCAATTCAAACTTTTTTTTGGTTTCTAAAACGGCGAGTGAGGGGAGTTTTAGATGAGACAGACTAAAAGTCCAAACATAATCAAACACGCTACAGACGACGACGTTTTTCTGCATGGGTTTCTTATGGCAGGTAAAACTCGTCTCGAAAATCCGCTGCGGCGGACGACTCGCCGCTAGAATAGAATATTTTCTAATTTCTTGACGGCGCTCTCACGAAATCTCTCAATTGAGAGAATGAAGTTGCCACGTTTTCATGAAAATCGTAAGAGTAACCAACACATGCATACGGTTGAAACGGTTGAAATTTAAAGAAAAGAGTTCAAAAGGATTTATTTTTAAACACAATGAAATAAAGGTGAATATAAATTTGTAAAACCAGTAAATATAATTCAAATCCTATACATCTATAATATTATTTTCCTAAACTTTCAAAGAAATTCCACAAAAGAACCGCAAGTATATAGGATGCAGAGAGAAAAAAATCAACTGAAGGCGCCAGACGCTCTCTCTCCCATTTCGTTTAGACGTTAGAGATTTTTTCGTCGTCATCGAAAGCGTGTCTGGTTCTGTTTGGACTCTAAAATTTCTGGTAATCAGAAAGGCTTGAATCAGAATTTCACAGAGAATGTATGGTTTGGAACAGGTACAATGAACCATAGGTATGCAACTGTGAAACCCACGACGCCGAAATAGTTCGTTGCAAAAACTATGAAAAATAGGGGAAATCGAATCGCGACATGATTGTAAGGATATTGCACTGAAATACAGCATGTTTTAAATGCAAAAATATGCATTCATACAATTGAGAATAAAAATATTCTTTAAACGACAAGAGGATAACTAGACCCTCGGTCTTGTTAACAGTCGTGTGGAATTTAAGAGTCGGAGTTCAACAAATTTGACCAGAGACGGTGTAGGAGTTGGAGTCGAAATTTTTAGCCTGCCTCCGACTCCGTGCTAACAAAATTACTAACAACCTGTTTCTCTTTTTCGAACGAAAGCTTTCGTTAGTGTTCAACACCATTTCCAATTGAAATTTGAAAAATATCAATTTAATTTTGAAATATATCAATTAAAATTTGAAAATTATATTTGAAATTTGAAAAATATTAATTGAAATTTTTAAATTTCAATTTCAATTTCAATTTGCAATACATCAGTTAAAATTTGCAACACATCAATTGAAATTTAAACACATCAATTGAAATTTAAAACACATCAATTGAAATTTAAACACATCAATTGAAATTTAAACACATCAATTGAAATTTAAAACACATCAATTGAAGTTTAAAATTCGTCACTTGAAATTTAAAAATTATTAACCGATTTTATGTATTAAATTTAAATTTTTCAATAATTTAAATTTGAATTGATTTGTTTTATACTGCAATTGATGTATTTCAAATTTCAATTGATGTGTTAAATTTCAATTGATGTATTTTAAATTTCAGTTGATGTTGTTTAAATTAAATCATGTATTTTAAATTCCAATTGATAACTTTTGAATTTCAATTGATGTTTTTTACATTTCAATTGATGTATTTCAAATTTCAAATAGAATTTTCAAATTTCAATTGATGCATTTCAAATTTCAAATAGAATTTTTAAATTTCAATTGATTTTTTTCAAATTTCAATTAAATTTTTTCAAATTTCAATTGGAAATGGTGTAGACGAAAGAAATTTGATTTGGTTCCACAATCATGGCGTTTAGAATTGAAATCATAAAATTGAAATCATAAAATTTTTCAAACATTTTCAGTACAAATTTTGGTTTCTCAATTTCGAATGTGTTGTCAGTTGGAAATAAACACAGAGTCAGGCGAATGAAAATTTCGACCTAGATAAACCCAATTTTCGTTCGCTTAGCTTTTCGTTCGAGATAGAGAAACAGGCTGTACTACTTTGAAATATATAAAAGTGCAAATAAATGGAAGAAAAGTATGAAAAAAAATGGTTTCCCTTTACATCCCATGAAGGGATTGGGAGGAGCTTCTCCCAACAAGTGAATTGTCAGCTTTCTACTTGTTACTTGTCACTGATTGTGATCTGCAGTTTTGCACCGGTTCCGAACCTTATTTTGCGAAGCAAAATGACTAAGTACTTGATTGTGTCGCCATTCGTTGAGCAAGGTGAGCGTCGTCGAAAGAAAAGTAAGGTGGTAAGAGCGTGGATTGAACCCACGATCTCATGTATAAGAGCCGCGAACACTAACTATTGCACCAGCGACAGCTACATTAAATAAGTCTAGAGGCGTCAATGTTCACTATCTATTTGGTAAAACGTGAGATACATTTTAACCGAACTCATATTTCACTATGGAAATATGGAATCTGTTTTCCTGAACACAACGTCAGCTCAAGAATGCAGTTAGATATTTTGACGATATGGTTCATGTAAACGATATTCACCTTATATGGACGACAGGCACAGGGACATTCTAGGGAACTCCATAATGGATATGCAGGGGACTATCTGAGAGATTTGGAAAGTGTTGATGTGCCTCTATCGTTGATGAACGCTATATGTTTGGATACAAATATAACGTGTTTGTAGCTTGTCGCAAATGTAGTTTACTAGTGTCCAAACACATTGTGTTCGCTATTCATTATTACATGTTTCCGAGTCAACGAGAGTGTCGCCGCAAACCCCAATTTGGCATCGTTGTTAAAAACTTCAAATTTCACGAAGCACTATGCAGCGAATTTTGACAAAAGACCCCCACATTCACGCGTACAAAATTCAGTTTACTCAGGAGCTTAAACCAGGAAACCGAATACACAAAAGTTCTCAAAGTTGGGGCTCAGGAAATCCTCATGCAATCCATGAGAAACAAATGCACCCACTACGAGCAACTGTTTGGTGAGGATTTTGGTCAGGCGGCGTGATTGGGCCGTACTTTTTTGAAGATGAGGCCGAAATTGCAGTGACTATAAACTGCATTCGTTACAGGAACATGCTATCAGAGTTCTTGTGGCCTCAACTGCTCGGCATGGATCTGGACGACATGGGGTTTCAGCAAGACGGCGGCACCAGCCACACCGCGCATGATTTATTCCAGCAACGATTTCCAGAATAAATTATCTCAAGAAATTCTGATGTCAACTGGCCACCAACATCATGTGATTTAACGCCGTGCGATTTCTTTCTTTAAAGTTTTGTGAAATTTCGGGTTAATGCGAATACACCAGATACAATTCCTGAGCTCAAATCCGACATCCAACGTGTCATCGGTGAGATACAGCCACACCTCTGTGAAAAATTTCATGAAATGAGTAATGACCTGTCATCAGAGCCGTGGGGATATTTGATGGATATTTTGGTCCATACTTAATCGGAACATGTCTTCGTTACTATTGTGTGTCTTCTTACATGGCTGTATCAAAAAATATGTGTTTTTATTTTAAAATTAAAAAGTGTATTCTTACTGAGACACCCTGTATATGTTTTTGTGACCAAAATGTTGTGTTTGTTTGTAGTAGAATACTGAAAACAAAAACGTGACAGACAGCAATGAACCAAAAAAGCAGCAGATCTTTAATTCATGAAAACATTGCTTGCAAACCGCAATATGTTCAGGGCCATTTTTTCCATCGTGTCGGAAAGTTTGTGTAAAAAAATAAATATTTTCTCATTACTTTCCATGAAAGGATATGACAGAAATTCTTAAAATAACTGATTGGGATCTACAGTGTTACACAGGTTCTGAAGGGGCTTTCGATAAGCTTTTTCGCCGTGAATAAGCGAGGGGACTGTGGTCGAAAGAAATGGAAGGCGGTACAGAGCAATAATCGTACCCACGTTCTCATGTACAACAGCGACTATTGCAACACCGATTGTCAGCTGATATATGCACGAGGCAAAAATTGACCGACATTGGTTACGAGGAGATCCATTAATAGTCTGCCACCTTATTGTATGCTTGTATTAGTTTTGATTGGAGACTCTATGGTAGGCAGACAATTGACTGTCAGAGCTAATAAGTTTTGCTGTTGCAGTTCTGATGAGGAATATGAATACTATATTATAAAAAATTTTCTCTCTACAAGTGTTCAACAATTGTCAACTGGACGATGTCTACCATTGGCCCCCAATGTTGATCTCCTTGGGGTAAAAAGACTGAGAAGAATCTAATCACCTAAAACTTCTGCGGTGCAACTTACTGCAACGTTACCATATGTACTGCCATTTTTTTTTAGAAAATTGTATTAACTTTTAGGCTGACAGATCAGCTGTTAGTGAAAGAAACAAAAAACTGATCTGTCAGCTTAAATTGAATTACAGTTTTCTAAAAATACCTCGGATCAAAGACAGCTACAATTGAGAAAGATATTTTTGTTTTTAACCTTTCAAGTAGAACTCGAACGACCATTCCAGCAGCACCACATCTTGTTCAGCACCACATCTTGCCCATATAATCTGCTTTAAAAATATTAATCTCCCAATAAAAATCATATCTGTTCCACGCTAAACTGTCGACTTCCTTAGCGTCTATCATCAAAAAACTCAAATTCGTTTAACTGATAAACTGAAACCCTTTAAACCGTCTAGAATTTGTTAAAACCATAACGAAATATTCGCTTCAAAACTAACCCTTTTTAATATTTAAAGAGGCATTGAATGTGTCTGCATATCAGAGATCAATTGTGGTGGCACTTCCTATGGCGCTAAAATCAACAGAAATGCATGCCACCGCCAACGCTCCATGGCCACCACTACCATCACCACCACCATCACTACCACCACCACCACCATCATCATCAGAGACACCGTCATCACCATCGTGGAGTGCATATTGAATTCCTTGCCCCAACAATAAAAAGGATGCGAAATTAACAAAAGAATACACTATAAAACCAAGTGGATGAAAGAAAATAAAACTTCCAAAAATGAACCTGTGACTGCAACACGGTTAATCTGGCGAATGCTGCATGTAGTAGCAGTAGCAGCAGCATCATCGTCCTCCCTCTTATACGCCTCCTGCAACACGAGGAGCAAACTGCATCTGCATGTGCACTGCACTGCATTTCACGAACACATATCTGTATACATTTTCGCTATTAAACTTTATTTTTTGCCGAATTCTTCTGTTGTAACGATGATGACGTTTTCGCTCTTACCCCTTTCACGACCTCGCGCATTTTGTGTGTGTGCAAGGATATCTTCCTTTTTTAGCTTTTGTCCCAATTTTTTGGCGGTTTTTTTTTGTGTGAATTTCTTTGTTGTTCCATAGAAGTCATTCGGGGCAAGAGGAAGCATTTTGTCAGACGAGCAGCGGCAGCGGCAGAAATTTTGGAATGTCCCGGTGGTGGTGACGATGGTGGCACAATGGAGGACACTCGTATCATATGAATTTGATGACTTTTTTTATTTTGCTTTGCGTATGATGGGGGGAATATATTTTGAATGGGATGAATGAATGGTGTTGCCTGTATTCTGTATGCACAAGTATTTTTTTGCATTGTTTTGGGGGGGGGGTGGTATGGAAATTGTAAGAGAAACTATTAATTGTTCAAAGTTAAACTATTCCTTTTTTTTACAAAACTATTGTATTCTAAAATACTGATTACATTAAAAGCAAATTTAAAATTTATAAGAATATATAAGAAGTTTTAAATATATAATTATAAAGGAGGCGGATGAAATGTGGAAATTAGTAAAAGGAAATACAATTCTAAATAAAAACTCATGACATGGAGACGAACACAGAAATCTTCTTGTTGATATTGTTCAGTTGTTAGCAGGGCTGTGGAGTCGTCAACAAATAGTTGCGACTCCGACTCCAACCACCGAAATTTTTAAAGTACGACTCCGACCAAAGACAAAAATGGATCAACATAAAATTTTATTTTTTAAATATTTTATTTATTTTTATTAATTCTTTTAATAATAAACAAAATACTCTAATAACGAAAACTTAAAATAACAAAACTTCAAGTAGTAAATCTAAAATAGAAAATTATTCTGCATTTGTTTTTAAAAATAGGATAGCCTCTATAATATTTGGCTTCATTGATGCTCTCAAATCTGAAATCATGATTCTGAGTGCAGAAAATAGTCGTTCTGCGGAGACTAGTGTCGGTGGCAATGCCGTGGCGATCATAGCAGCATCTTGGAAAATCTCAGGGTACTTTGGAAGTGCATCTTTTGTTGGTAAATTTGAAGAACGGTCAAATTTCTCCACCTCCTTTAATGCTTGGTGAAAGTCTATTTTAAATTTAGCTAAGACTGTTGGAGTTTCTGTGTCTTCGCTACTTTCTACTAAATTTAAACGACGACGCTTGGACTGCTCCTGATCGTCTAAATATTTTTCAAAATCATCTACAACAACGGCCTCTGGAATTATATTTGATGAAGAGTAATCATTACGTTCTTCATCTTGCAACTGTATACCTTTCATACGAATGGCTAATTCCTATAAGGCACCTTTAGCTCTAATTTGACAATTTTTATGTAATCAAAAACACAACAAAAATCAACAGATTTAATAATTAAAATTAAATAAACTAAAAACTATTTCATTACAAAAGATTTGGTTAACTTCTGTAAGGCAAATATTTGAAAATAGAAAATATTGGAAAAAAAATTTCAAAGAATTTTTATTTTGGAAAATATTTGAAAAATTCTTTCTCGGAGTCGGAGTCGCGAGTTTTTGACTCCGACTCCGGCAAAAACACCGCGACTCCCACTCCACGACTCGGAGAAACCATATTGACTTGTTTTTTAAGAAAATATATAAAAATTTCAAAAGAGTATAACATTTTGAAACGAAATCCCTTATCGCACGTTGAGGGATGGGGGCTAAATGAAAAAAAATAAAACAACTAAACACTATTATGCTACAACCCAGTATTATCAACTACTCAGTAGGGATATAAATACTGTTACTTACACTTTGGGCTATAAAGCAAAAACTAATGAACTTTTTTGGACCAAATTTCCACGGCTGATTTGGAACAGGGAATTGTTAAGCGGCTTCACAACTGCTTCCAAATCGGTTTCTTGGTAAACTTTGGCCGAATGTTTTGACCCCTTGTTCACAGAAATGCAAGTCAGTTACCCCTTCATAAGAGACACCCCACCAAACCATGACTACAGCTGGATGATAACCTTTTTCGACACGTTGGATGAGCTGACATGCTTCTTTAGATGATGGTGCATAAATCCTATCATTTTGTTTGTTAAATTTTTCCTGTACGGTAAAAATTTTTTCATCCGTAACCAAGATTTTTCTATGCAAGTTATCAGCCTCCTTCAGTAAAAGACGTTTGGATTTTTCTCTCCTATTTTTTTAAGCTGCAGTCAACAAAAGCCCTGTACGCCTTTTGGAAGCACCAAGTCCCAAGCCTTTTTTAATAATTCGATTCATGGACTTTTGCGTGATTTTCAACTCTCCGGAAATGATTTTCTGTCTCCGGAGTTCCTTCCTGTTTTCAATTCTTACTCTGACGGCTTTGATGACTTGGTGTGTCCGAGCGGTAAGTGGGCGATCCGACCGGGGGCGGTCTTTTATATCTCCCGTCTCCTCGAACAATTGTATGCACCTGTAGACGAACATGCGACTAATGCCGAGCGGGCGAAGCGTTTTGAAATATGGGTTTTTTCCTTCCACACTTAAAAAGTGATATAACTGCGATACAGTTTTTCTTATCTGACCACTCCATGGTGAAAGTTGGCACAATTTCAAATTCCCCTACTAGAGGTTAACTTTCAAAAACCATGTGATTATAAAAGGCTATGTTAAATTTTACTATTCTAATGGGTATGTTCAATTAAGTAACAATATTTATGTCCCTACTAAGTGTATTGGGTATTTCTGCTTTGGTTTGTGTCTAGACTAAGATATGTTGGAAAATTTCTTGTTTAATGGAAAGTTTTCTAGGTGGAGCCTGTAACCAATATTTAGTATATATTGTAGTTTTGAACCCAATAAAAAGTATATTTAGAAAAGCGAAAGTGAAAGAATTTAAAAAACATTCTCTTAAATAATTGCCTTTTCTTAAAAAAATTAATTTTCTCTAAAAAAAAATATACCTATACATATTCTTAAACAAAGTAAATTTTCTTAAAAAACAATACCTTATCTTAAAGAAGTACCTTTGCTTAAAAAAGTCAATTTTCTTACAAAAGTACCTTTTCTTAAAAAAAGTATTTTTTTTAAAAATAAGTACATTTTCTTAAAACCGAACATTTTCTGACAACAAATTGCATTTTCTTACAGCAAATTGCATTTTCTTAAAAAAACTAAATTTTCTTTAAAGAGTAAATTTTTTGTGAAACAAGTTACTTTTCTTGAGATAAGTACCTACTCTTAAAAATTAACTATTCTTGAGAAAAGGACCAATTCTAAAACAAATTCCCAATTCTTAAAAAAAAATTTTTCTTCAAAACAAATACCTTCACTTAAAAAAACATTTTTTTACAAAAATTCCGTTCTTAAAAGTACCTTTTCGTAAAAATAAAATAATACCTTTTTTTCTTTTCTTGAGATAAGTAGTCTTTCTGAAACTAAGTACATATTCTTAAAAAAATATCATTTTCCTAATTAGGGTACCACTTCTTTAAAAAGTACCTGTTCTTAAAAGAAGTATTTCTTCGTAAAAAAAGGTCATACTCGTACTCTTATGGCTTTTTCTTCCATAAGGTACTTCTTCATAAAAATAGTACCATTTCTTAAAAAAATATATTACGTCACCTAAAATACCCAAAGACGTAACCGACATTTCCAAAAATGTTCAGAAGCAAAAAACCTTATAAAGTCGAAACGAGTTTTTCCACAGCTTACATTAGGACCTTGGAAGTCTACGATTTTGTAGATATATATTTTAGCCTGGTGTGCTATAATCAATCAAAAAACAGTTTTTAATTTTTGAGGGTTACGCCTTTGGGCATTTCAGGTACCGATTAACTTTTGATAAGTTTCGTCCTTACAAAAGGACCTACAAATATCCTTTTTTAAATCAATGAGCGTTCGAACTCACGGGCGATGTGTTAACACCTTTTTGTTACACGGTACCTGTTCGATTGCTATGAACACATTAGTAAATATTACATTGGTAAAAAAGAATAGTTTTTGTGTAGAAGGCTCTTTTCCTATTGCACTTTCTTTCTTCTAACATCTGCCGTAACATTAGATGTAATATTGATAAAATAAATAAAGCAATATTCAGTTCACTGAAATAACTTTTTTTGTTTTGTCATAAACAGAGCGACGACAAAAAATATTGAATTATATAGAGAACTTATTGCACTCTTTTTCCGCTCTCATGTAGAGAGTCTGAGTAAAAGAGCATACACCAGTCTTATTCTCTTTATAGAATATTTCAATATACATGGTGTTTCAAAAGTGACCACCCTATTGGAAGATGCTCTTATTTTTGCAAATGGTCGCCAATGTCAAATTTGTTATGACATTTGTGGACTAGACAGATGTAGAATAGAATAGAACGCGGAATAATCCTGTCTATTTTTTTGCGCAACAATTCGTCTGTGGTGTTGGCGCTGTGCGAATACCGTCGCCAATTCCCCGGCCGTCCGACCCCGACTGCGCAAACACTGCGCCGTTTGCCCACTAACATTGAAGAGTATGGAACCACACGAGACGTTGCCAGGAGTGGCCGGCCCCGGAGCGCCCGTTCCGCCGTGAATATCGCCGCTGTTGCCGAGGATGTCGAGCTGTCGCCGGAAACATCGACCAGACGCCGTGCCTCGCAATTAGCCATCAGCCGGTCGTCCCTATGGCGAATTTTGGTCAAAGACCTGCGCATGTTCCCAAACAAAGTCCAGTCCGTGCATTAGCTGCTGCCTGTCGACCACCAAACGCGTGTAACCTACGCCTAAGCCATCCTCAATCTCGTGGACAAAGTGGGCGATTTTTCCACCAAAATCATAATGAGCGATGAGGCTCATTTCCACCTCAGCGGGTACGTGAACAAGCAAAACTATCGCTTCTGGGGCACCGAAAATCCACGAGTGATGCACGAGAAGCCCTTACACCCGCTCAAAGTGACTGCATGGTGCGCTGTTCACGCTGGAGGAGTCATCGGGTCATTTTTTTTCGAGAACGCCGCTGGTCAAACGACAATAGTGGACGGTGCGCGCTTTTCTGCCACAATTCGACGAATTAGGACTGGAGGACATGTGGTTCCAACAGGACGGAGCAACGGCACACACTGCGCGAGCCACAACCGATATTCTGAAGGCGGCGTTCCCGGGTCGCCTCATCTCTCTTTTTGGCGATTTGCACTGGACCGCAAAATCGCCCGATTTAACCGTTCCAGACTTTTTTGTGGGGCTTTTTGAAGTGCCGTGTTTACGTGAACGTAAAACAATACAAAAAGCATAAATGTTTTAAAAGGCATCAATGTTCACATCAAAATTATGAATGGACCAAGTTATAAGAATGAGAGAGTATTTTGAATCATTCGCCAAATGTAGCCGGTGCTTTTGAGTCACACAATTCGATCCATGAGTTCTCTATATTATTCAATACTCTTTGGCGACGACGACCTGCTTGTTTGTTCGCTGCCGTTACATCAATACCATCATACTTACATATTTTCAAGCAGAGAGTATTGTTGTACAGCAACCACGTATGTGATGCTAACGCTGTGTGTTGTTTGCATGTGTTTGCATGTTGATAGATTGCCCTACCCGTGTCTATAGATGTTAATACATCAAAAAAATACCTTCTATAAAAAAATTTTCTTAAAAAAAGTTTATTAGTTTACAAAAAGTATTTTTTCTTAAAGATCCATGTAAATTATCGTATTTTTCAACGGGAGCCTTAGGCTTGTTGGAACAAACTAGTACATAGTATAATATAACGAAAGGAACTTCGTTCCAACCGGGTGTCCCCTGACACCTCATGCAATTTTTTTGTTTGCGTCAATAAATCAGTACTTGCCGTTTACTTTTTAAAGATTATTTCATGTAAATGTTCACCATTGACCACGCATATGTTTAGAACACGCTCCAGATATTCATATATTTTCAGGTCCTAAACTGATTTATATTTAGATGCAACCATTAGCACGTTTACTTGCAAAGTTGCCTACATTTACGCAAAGAACTCCCCTCCAGCAGGCGCAAATTCGTTCACATGTAATGATTGTGTTTATGTAGTGGCGAAGAATTGTTTACGTTAGCTCATGTTTAATGAAACTATTTGTCGAATTGAACACCTTTTTTCAAATGAAATTTCAAATGTAATGCAGTTACTCTGTTAGAATTATACTCAGCAAAATTCTGAATTCATTTAAATATTTTCACAATTAAATTCCAATTTTAAAGTCGGAACACGACTTGTGTGATTGGGGCGATTCACTCCCCTGATCACACCTCCCCCGTAGGCGTGTGTACATATTACGTGTTATTTGCTGCTGCTGCTGGTACTGCGACTGCTACTGCATACAGACTTGAAGCTATAACTTTCGAATTTTGTGGTGACTTTGTTATATTCACTTGAATTTTTATTAGGTTTCCTGCGTTGTATTTCTTTTCCCAAAAAATGAGGTTTTTTGGCAATTTTTTCTTATTTTTATTTCGCAAAGTTATTCCTGTTCTTTTTGTGTTGTTAAATTTGTTAAACATTCATATTCCCATAGCGTTGTTTGTTGTTGTTGCTGTTGCTGTTTGTCTTTGCTTGCTTGTCGTTTGTGAACAAGCGATTTGTGTACCTTAAGTGCCTCTTGCATCCCCAGTCAGTCAACCGAGCTGTGGCTGCAACGCCCGGCACAGAGGTCTGTCCGAAAAAGGGTTAAATTTCCATTAACCAGAACACGATGATGCAACTGAGTAAACATTTCAATGAATACGACTACTATTCGGTACGAGTATGAGAAAGTACTTGTAGTACAACAATGTATGGCAATAGTACTTCTTATTGTTGTGCGAAACTTGAAAATTTTTGGCAATATTTTTAGGGTTTTTATTGTTGCTGCTGTTGTCGTTCCTTTGCCGCTTCTTACCGATAAACCCTTTTTAGCATAAGGTTTTTTGCTTTGTTTTTGGTTGGAAACAAAAATATAATAGCCACGTCTGCTCTTCTCAATTTGGTTGCATGTGTGTTGACTGCTTTAAATACGTACATATGTACTTTTGGGAAGGGGTCTTGTATTGGGGAGAAATGAGTATTTGGGCTTGTACGCATTTCCGTTTTTGTTACATTTCATTTCATTCATTATCCTCCTTTCACCCGGAATCTTTCATCGCATCCATCACTTTACACATACTTGTCATGTTGCGTTGTTTTTGCTTAAGCCTTCGTGTAATGTCGTATTCTGTTACAATTCTTGTGGGTTTTTTTAATTCAGGTTTCCCTATCACAAGTCGCAAGCAGCGTCATCAATTTTTGAACCCCTTAATAGATGTCAGTCATCGTGTTATAGTGCGTATTGCACGCACAGCGTACGCGCATTGCACGTAACAGCGTCATAAACACCAACCCGACCATCCACCCCAAACCCCACGGAAACAGAAAAGAAAAGCGTCGTCAAGAGTGCCTTCCTTTTCCCATCGTGGAGCTGAATGCGTCGCAATGCAACCATAAAAGTTGCAGACAAACAAATGGGAATGAAATAATGAAAAGAAGACGAGTTTTTATACGAAAAGTTTAAAATGTTCTTGAAGAAATTTGTAGAAAAAGGAGCTCATTTTCTATATGGAAATTCCCTGGTAATAAGATGAAACATATGAAACTTAACGATCATATTGAATATGGCATGGTGAGTTATGTAGGGCAGCTGTCACGGAATAAGTATTTTATCAAACTGCACCAGAGTTGCAAGCAAATAGCAGATCGTTCTTCAGCAGCGCGATTCTAAATAACATGCATTCATATAATGTATTCGAAAGAACCCGTTGACTTTGGTAACCGAATATCAAATTACTTTGGAATACGAACTCAGGTTAATGAACAACTAAGAACGGGACCGCAGGTTAAAGATTTTGAATTTTAGTCCTCTTGAATTTTAGGAAGTAATTAGTTCCGTAGTGGGACAGCGGGAACAGCATATAATTTATTTTTGTCTTTAATTCGTTTTTGACCACCATGTTAAATTAAATTTAAAACTGTTATTCTTATGATGGACCGAAACTTCTAAGAGATATTATAAATACTTTCCATTTGTGTAGTCCTTCTTCCGGCCATGACTCCCTCTCTCTCTCTGTGAAACAATTGTGTAGCATTTGTCCATTAGCATTTTCTCTGGACGGCGGTCAGTTCTTTGTCCCGTTAAATCCACATATTATCAATATGTATGTGCGTCAGTGGTGCAGTGGTTAGTGTGCGCGGCTCATGTACATGAGAACGTGGATTCGATCCCTGCTCAGACCATCTTACAATTGTTTCGGCGACGGTCACCTTGCTTAGTGATGGCGACACTATCGAGCACTTAGGCATGAAAATCTTCTCAAAATACCATTGGGAACCGGTGCAAAACTTTAGGTCTCAATCAGTGAGTGTACAGCTAGAAAGCGCACAGATCACAGCTCACTCCAAGCTCTCCACAATCCATTCATGGGATGTAATCGGAAACCATTTTTTTTGTTCTATTGAAGTGACTTGATTCTCTCGGATGGAGTCCCCTATTAAATGTGGATTAATTAGCTGAGCGGAGGCCTTAGCTGGGGTTGAGGTGTTTGGCTGGCGGCTATTAGTTGGCAAGATGCATGCTTCAGCACATATGTAAAATCTGGCTAGACGAATGCATGCCCTACGATTGGAGTGTTAGCATACAGTGTCCTGTTTTAAAAAAAGAAGGCCCTCTCGAGCGTAATCTGAGAAAGACTAAAGCTGTTTGTTGCAGACTTGATCGAACTTTAACAGTGTGGCTTTAGGCCTAGAAAGTCAACTATCGATCAGATATTAATATTACGACAAATCCTAGAGAAAACCCACGAAAAGCAAATCGACACCTACCACGTCTTTGTAGATTATAAGACTGCCTTCGATAGCCCGATACGAGGAAAACTGTACCAAGCTATTTCAGAGGTTGGTAGACTGACACTGACCGACACGAAAACCTCATTAATCATTGGTAAAGATCTCACCAAAACATTTAGAACGAGGCGAGGCCTGGGGTAGGGCGACATCCTATAATGCGATCTCTTCGGCATACTAATTGGGACCAGGGTGCGGCGGTTTCACAAGGCTGCAGGCTACACGAATAAAACTATCATATTAAAAATTGATAATGATATCTCCTAACCATTTAGTACGAGGCAACGCCTAGGGTATTGCGACACCCTATCATGCGATCTCTTCAACATATTAATTGAGATCATCTTGAGAAAAGCTGCAGTCAACACCAATAAAAGCAAAAGTCAAATGTAGCTCGCGAATGCTGATGACATTCATTAGACATCATTGGGCGATATCTGCGTGAAGTTACTTACTTATCCGGTTTCGAACAACACTTAATAGGGGTGAACGCTAATAACCCTTAAGATTACGGGGTAGTGGATGACTTTACTTCAGATCTGCCGCTAACAGGCGGGATAACGTCAGCCTGAGAATCAAACGGAGAATTGTGCTTGCAAACCGGTGTTATTTCGGACTAAGCAAGCACATCAGAGATAAGACACTCTCTTGAGAAACGAATATCCAACTATATTCTTCTTAATTTAGGACGCAGTATCTTGGGTGCTACGGATGAATAATGAATATATCAGACCTATACTCTCCTACGGAGCAATGGTATGGGACCTGTCCCGGGGAAGACTTCCACCATGAAACTGTTGTATAGAGCACAAAGATCAGCTTAACAGAATAACAGGAGCAATGATGACGTGTCCAGTTGAAGCCCTTAATGCAATGCTTCCTATTATACCAACTGACCTTCACATTACAGGTAGTGCGGCTTGGATCGCTACCCGACTAAATTCTCTTGGAATCTGGAAGAGCAACACACATGGACATGCGAGTATACTACAGACAATTCCAAGAGAACTCAATGTAATCACCGATTACTGCACCCCCTCATTGACGTTCGATAACCTATTCGATGTCAGGTTACCCAGAAGAATAGAGTGGGATAAAGGGGAACCACTCACAGGTTTTGGCACCAAAGTATTTATGGATGGATCCAAAATGGAATGTGGAAGCGGCTCGGGTGTCTTCTCTGAAGAGGGAAGCCTCAATTTATCATACATACTCCCAGACTAGTGCAGCGTTGTCCAAGTGGAGGTACTGACCATCAAAGAAGCCTGCGCCGAACTTATACTACAACGGAGAACATAGCGCATTGGAATGTAGGAAAAAAAACTTGTCGAGCTAGGTCGACTGGCCAATGTGGTTCTTACTTGGATACCAGACCTTGGGAACGAAAGGGCAGACGACCTAGCCAGGGCAGGATCCTCTTCCACCGAATTCCATATGGTGTCAGTCGCTACGCCTATAGGGCCGGTCAGAAGAGGAGCTTGAACGAGCTAACGCCAGGTGGGATAGAACGGAAATGTGCCGCATATCCAGAAACACATGACCAGAATATAACATTTAACGGAATAACTGCCTGATTAGTCAAAATCGGGGAAACATGTAAAGGCTAATTGCCGTGCTGACTGGGCACTGGCCAATCGGTAATTACGCAAGACGGCTAAATCTTTCATACAATGACCACTGCCGCGCCTGCGAAGACGGAGAGGAGGAGGAGACGGTGAAAAATTACATCTTCAGTTGTCCGGCTCTAATGAGTAGACGCCTAAAGACTATAGGTCGTCCCTTCCTACACAGCATCACTGAGGTACACGAGATGGATTTAGGGGATCTAATGAGGTATCTCCGGCTAACGGGTTGGATATGGACACATTTGACTGTCCGGAGTGATGAAGTATGCAAAACGGCATTTCAAGTCACTAATTGATGCTAAGTAGTAACTTTAGCAACCACGTAAACCAACCAACCAACCAACCATCTTGGGTCATATCACATACTGATGAAACATCACTGGGAGTCTTCGAAAAAAAAAATACTCCGTAAATTATATGGTCCTGTAATAGAAAATGGCGAGTATCGGTGACGTATGAACCACGAACTGTATAATCTGTATCCCGACATGGACGTAGTTATGCTTATCATAATGGCACGTTGACGCTGGCTATGCCATGTCGGTGGAATGGATCAGAGAGAACCAGTATGAAAGGTATTCGAAGACGTACTCGAAGGACATCAAAAAATAGGTCGATTGAGATTTCGCTGGGAAGACAAGGTGGATTATTGCCAGAGAGAACTTGCTGTTACTAACTTACGTGTTATTTGGTCCTATAATAGAAATGGTCCTAGAATACAAATCGTCGAGGATTGGCGACGAATGAACCACAAGCTGTACAATTTGTATCCCGACATTGACGTTGTTGTGCGTATCAAAATAGCGCGTTGACGCTGGCTAGGCCATGTCGGTGGAATGGATCAGAAAGAACCAGTGCGAAAGGTAATCGAAGACGTACACGAAGGAGAACGAAAAATAGATCAATCAAGATTCCTTCTTGAAGGAATATTGCCTTCAAGAACTTGGTGTTACTAACTGGAGGAGAAATGCTGAAGATCGAGCTTGTTGGAGAAACATGTTACTTCGCTGATACCCACATAGGACATGAATTCAAGGTATTGCAGATTTTCAATTTACCACTTCTTTTACATAGCCGACTACCAGAATAAAGGTAAGTAAGTCCAACACTGTATTTCATCCTCTATATTTCATCTCTTATGCTTGTTTGCAGCTATTCATCAGCTGCAGTCACAACTGATTGTAGCATCACCAAGCATACTACATTTATCTTTTAACTTTTAATTTTCAATGATTTTAAATTTTTAAATTATTGACTCGATTCAAATCATGTTTCATTTAAAATATTTTCTTAACAGTTTGAAAGACAATGCGCTCTGCTGCAGATCTATAATGTTATAAAAAACTACTTTCTATTCACAGAATCCTTGTGCTTTTCATGCCATTGTTTTAAACTTTTCATACTTAAGCACGCATCTATAGGATATAGAACACGATTGGTGGCTCTTAATTAGTTTGCATCTACGATATGAGCTTGATGATGCGTCAGACAAAAAAGGTATTGTTAAATTCAAAAATACCTCACCGAACTACGATAGGAAGAAAACTGTATCTTAAATATTGTAAATTTAATATCATATAATGTAAACCTTTCCCCTAGAAATTCACATGAATAGTCACACAATTTTAAAACTCTCAAGTGCGATTTATTCTTCATTATAATTTCACTTTTCATACGACATCACACAAATAATATTGCTACTGCTGCGAATACAAACAGCCGCTGTCGCTGAGTTCAATGAAAAAGGATCAAAGCAAAAGGATACGTAAAATGATGACACGAGGAACAAGTTGGAACTATTGATCGATACAATAACCTACGTAAACTTTGGTCTTCAGCGTTGAACATCCATCTGTATGGTTAGTTTCTTTCGCTGAAGATGAAAGTCCTCTTCTGTTATTCTCTTTGTAGTCCTTCTGTGGAAATTCCTTTAGAAATGCGTAAGTATTACAAATGCGCTCGTAACTACAAACACGCACTCCCACTCACCATTCAACTAGAAATATTCTTACATATTTGCACCCACGACACGATGTAGTTGTACGTATATTTATGTACCTCAGTGAAGTATCCTTTATTTGTAGTTACGAGGGAGGTATGCAAATTGTAGTGCACTACTTTATGTTTACGATAAGTGTGAATATGAAACCGGAGTTCGATTTGTATGACATTCGTTAGAGAGTTTGCTGCCAAAAAGCTTTTATAGCTGCAGACATATTATGAAATTGGAGGTAGATTTTTTTGGTTCCAGGATTTCTACAAAAAAATACAGCTAAACTTTGTACAGTGATTGTACTTTTCGTGTTTCAAACCATTAAATTTTACAGCAACTTCGCAGATCAGTATATGTTTACTAGCAGTTGCAAGCAAACAACTTTTGTATTATCAATCAGTAAGAATCATAAACCATAACGTAAGAAAAGCGTATTCTCCATTACTTTCCATAGACGAATAGAGAGCGGCTTATGACAAGCAGTGAGCTTTCCAATTTTTAATTCGCTGGTTGGTACCTAAAATTTTACACCGATTCCGAAGGGATTGTTGGTAGCACGTACCAGGCAACGTAAAATAGTTGAAACTAACAATATATACTTCTGAATTTGCAATAAATTACATACCTACAGTTTAACACCAATTCCGAAAAGTTATGCATGGAGAAGTTCTAAATGAAGAAATTTAAATAATAAATAAACTTCTATTACACCCCAAGGTACTACAGGTGAGAGATTTTAACAATCAATGAACAATCAGTTGTGGCCGTCGGTGGTGCAATGGTTAGTGTGCGCGGCTCTTGTACGGGGGATCCTGGGTTCGAACCCTGCTCTGGCCACCTTAAAATTTCTTTCGGCGGCGTTCACCTCGCATAGTGACGGCGACACTATCGAGTATATAGCCATGAAAAAGCTCCTCAAAATGCCGTTCGGAATCGGTGTAAAACTGTAGGTCCCAATCAGTGAGTGAAAACTGGAAAGCGCTCAGCTCAGTGATTGTGAGAAGTTCTCCCCTGTCCCTTTATGGGATGTAATGGGAAACCATTTATTTATTTATTAGAACAATCAGTTCCATACCTCCTGATTGGGGCTTATAGTTTTATACCGGCTTCGAATTTGTTTTTCAGAATCATTTTCATTACCACACTGAAAAAACTATGTTAGTGAACACACCAGAAAAGTCTGCCGAAAAGGGGAAAGCAAACACATTGCCTATTTCAGCAAACAATATGTCAGGTATTTTATCAACCCTGCAAAATGTTTGTTGTTATAGCAGTATATTTGCTGTAATAACAAACAAATTGCCTGCTGAGAAGTAGCATACATTGTTTGCTATTAATAGCAATCTTTAGTTTTTGAGTATAATTAAACGATACTGCCGCCGTCGTTAACCGAGGTGAGCGACTTCGAAAGAAATGAAAGGCGGTCATAACGGCAATCAAACCCACGTTCTTATTCCCATGACTCACGCCCACTAACCATTGTATAAGTATTAACGCAGGACAAAGTTTTATCATGGTAATGTAATCGACAGTGTCGCAATAACTGAGGAGAGCTCCATTCTGCACCGGAATTCTGTAACTTTTTAACGATAAAACTCGATAGTTAAATTTACAAAATTCGGAAATCTTGTATTGACATTTTGTGAATTTTTTTATCTTTAAAAAGTTACAGAATTTCGGTGCTGGTGTACAAAAGTCAGGCACACTTACCACATGCAGTAATGCAACTGAAAATAAAGGTAAAACTTGAAAATCTTCATTATATAAAATTTATAATATTCGAGGTTATTGAGAAAACAAATATTTCGTGCAAAATATCCCTCTTAAGGTCCAATTAGTCTTGACGGTTGACGGTAAGCGATCAGCTGTTTGAGTTAGGGTTGCATTTTGCATGTGTTAGAGAGAGACAACTAAAATTTACGGTTGACGACGGTAGACTTCTGCAGGCTGCAGAATCAACCGTCAACCGTCAAGACCGATCAGCTGTTATTGTTATTGCTTTTACTTCGACATTTTGTGCGCGGCAATACACACTTACACGGCAACCTCAATTTTCTTTTTATTTTTTGACACAATCACTTTTTAACACAAAACAAATGGTCTTCGCCAATGTTGCCAGTTTAACCTTTTTAGAGCATTTTTTGCTCTTTTTTTGGATATTGTTGTTTTTTTGAAAAAAGAGCTAGGGACTCTTTTTTACGTTAACAACTTCTGACCTAAATAAGCACTTTGTAATGTGCAGCTCATATTTTATTTTTATAATATATACTTTATTAATAAAGGGTGTCTCAGTAAGATAGCACTTTTTAAACTTTTAAACTTTTTTTTTGTTGTGGAAGTGGTAGCTGTGAAATTTGGCAGCTGCCACATATGTTTATTCCGTTTATTAAAAATGGAGCGTGTTATGAAAGAAATGTGTAAATGAGAGTGAGATTGGTCATTACTTTTTTGAAGATGAGGCCGAAATTCCAGTGACTGTGATCGGCATTCGTAACAGGAATACGAAAACGCAGTTTTTGTGGCCTCAACTGGAGGGCGTGGATTTGGACGGCATGGATCTGGACGACATGTGAAAACAATGTGAAACAATCGATTTATTGCAGTAACAACTTCCAAATCAAATTACCTCAAGAAATTCTGATGTCAACTGGACTCCAACATCATGCAATTTAACGCCGTGCGATTTCTTTCTTTGGGGTTTTGTGAAATCTCGGGTTTATGCGAATAAACCAGAAACAATTCCCTGAGCTTAAATCCTAGATCCAACGCGTCATCGGTGAGAAACAGTCACACATATCTATGAAAAAGTCATGGAAAATGTCATGAATTGGGGCCATTTAATGGATATTTTATTCCATACTTAATCGGAACATGTCTGCGTTACAATTCAATATTACTCGCAACTATCTCAAAAAATACTTGTTTTTATTTTAAAATGAAAAAGTGCATTGCTATGGAGACATCCTTTATTAAAACTGTGTGTTCATTGGTGAATTGTATTAAATTTACTCTGTGTGAAACAGAAAATCAAAATATTGACAGCTCAAAGGTTATGTGTGTAGTCGTCATTCATATGTATATCAAATTGAGAGTCGAAGGCGTGGGGTATGCTCTTAATGTTTTATAAATTATTTTTACATGTTTTTTGAAACGTGACTATATTTACTCGTTGTTTAGGTTTTCTTTTGCTATTTATTTGCTAACAATTGGTACTGTTTTGAATTGTTTACTGTTTCGCGTACAAACTTCCAAGCAAATGCTGCATAAAAAACTTTATTGCAAATTTTAGATTACATGTTAAAATTTTGATAATGAATACTTACCACAAATTTCTCAAAATTCTAGTCGATTAAAAATATTTGGTTGGATTCACACACTGCATAAGTATAATTTGCATAGAGTAATGACGTACAGAGACGCCAACTCTTTCAGTAAAGTGATGACATTTGGTGTGTTGCAGATGGGCGGTTGGATGTTGGAAAGTATTGCTTTAATAGTACCAGATAGAGGCAATGGCTCAATCCATCGAACAATAAATCAGCCACGGCATTTCGATTTGTGCTTTAAAATTTGTGTGTAAATACACCACAAATATACACTAACAATAAAATGTAACAAAAAGTCCAAAATACGTTTAAATTTCTCAGTTTTTCATCAAAACAACAGGGAAACTTTAAGTCAACCCTTTTTATAATTCCACCTGATGTAAGTGAATTTACGTCAAATAACTCTCTATCGCACCGGTCGCACCAAGGTGTTTCGATGAAATTTGGAGAACAAATAGAGAATGTGCTATCAAAGAAGACTCGGTGATAGGGACTGGATTGCGTTGTGTGATTTTCAAACTTCTGCTGCCGAGTGTCAAGCCAAAAGTACAAACCACATCAACTGGGAGTAAATGATGCCAACTAAATCGATTAAAAAAAGGGATACTCAGTGAAAAAAATCAAAATGTAATGCAGTGTTAGAGTAAAGTTATTTGTGTAGATCCCAATTAACACGAAAATTGTTATAATTAAAGATTGCTCTCATTCTCTATGTTTTCCTCGTAGATCACGGAACTCGTTAGTACAAAAATCAACTAGCGCACACTCTTAAAGTCTTACTCGGTGGGTTGCACCACGAATAGTTTGAAAGGAAATGTCAGGTGAGAACAATGGCAGCTCTATACGTCATTGCTCTCAGATTATTTGTATATTAACCTCAATATTTCATGTGCTTTGCAGTACTCTTCTTTTGATTTTACTTCAATAAATCGTAAGCACTTTCAAATTTTGCATTCTTTGTAGCTGTTTCTTTAATTCATAACTGCCTTTAACGTCATTCAGAAAAAAATATGCTGCTGAAACGTCGAAGTATATTTGAAATATTTACATTTGTTTTTTGATGTTTTCAGGCTCACTGTAGATAAACTAAGCATTGGATATGGCTAAATCCTGCCAAGTTGCAGTACTAAAGACTCTTTATAACATTGTCAAATATAGTATACAAAATCTATTACGTTGTGGTTTCCAAAATAGTAACAATTCAAAGATTTACAAAGTTTTTATTTGTAAAATTTAAAATATTTTTATTTTGCTTGACGTTTCGGCATTTTATGGTGTAGTGGTACATTTTTTCTGAAAGACATATTAGAAAGAATTACGAAATGAGGAAGGAGCTATGATATTGCGGAAAGTTGCAATGCAACATTTTGGAATGCTTAGGATTTATTGAAGTAAAATCAAAAATAAAGCCCTTCCCCTCAGTCTTCTATGACCTGTAAAGGAAAATTGCGATGATCAGTGTCATTCCACGTCCATGTACTTTCAAATTTTTTTGGTTTGGTTACGACCCTAAATCTACTGGCTCACAGATATATCGATTGAATGCCCATTTCGCGTCTTTGCCACATTTTCATTTGAAATCATTAGAAAGTTTTGCTATTTACGCCCAATTTCACCACATAAAGTTAAAGTTAACTGACCGTTAAGAATTATAAATTCCACACAATCTGAGAGCTCAAGCTGTTTGTTAGCTTTAACTGAAGGATAACTGGACATGGTGAAATCGGACGTTAAATGAGTAAAATATAATTATCTCTGGCAAATACTAGAAAATATTCGAAATATGACAATATGCGTTTTCATTCAAACGCTTCAATACTTCCCAGCAGGGAAAGGGAATGAAAAGGAGCGAGAAGGTAATGTGTAGCGTGTATTGAACGTTGATTCCAGAATGCATTATTCTTCACACAGGGATGTTCTAGGAAAAGAATGAATTCTTTTAATGTGTCCAGAGACTGCATTATATAATTTGTTCTTTTTAATGCATTATTTAAGATGTTATCAGGAATGAATTCTCTAATGCATTATTTATAATGCATTCTATTGTTAATGAATTAAGAATTTGTTATATAATGCACTCCCTCGACATACATACACGGATTAAATAAACTATTTATCTATCTTAACCTCTAAACGTTGCAACACAAACTGACTTATTTACGAGATTCTAATAGAAACATGTGGACGAATGTAAGGTTTATAAATACAATGAATCAATGTTCAGTTTTGTCAAATGACATTACCCCCTTGATTCTTTGGAATGCCTTATATACTCTAATTATTATAATGCATTATGTAATTCATTCTCAATGTAATGCATTCCTCACTCTCCTGCTGGGTTTGTATACCTCGTATTCCTCATAAATTCAAATTCAAAGTTCAAATTTGTATGAAAAATGTTTGACATTTTGTAAAACCACAAGTTTATACGACGTTTTTATGAGTTTGAATGAAAACCCATAATGTACTACTAGACTACAAAGAACAATGAATGAATAAGAAGAGTCCTACAATTTGGTATTAATGTATTATCCCAGCAGGAAAGTGAAGAATGCATTCCATTGAGAATGAATTATATAATGCATTATAATAATTACATTATATAATACATTCCAAAGAATCGAGGGGGTAATGTAATTTGACAAAATTTCACATTGATTCCCCAGTGCATTCCCACATCTGCGAAGATGGAATGTGTTGTTTCTGAGGGTGACGATTGTTCTTTCATTCGGAATGCCGTTAACTATCGGCCGCTTCAACGCGCTTTACGTTTTGCTTTGTTGTTTTAATTCTTGACAATTTTGTCAAAGTGATTTCAATTACAAGGTTGCTAACTCGCTGCAAAACATACATTTTTTCACATGAAAAATTACCTATCTTAAGTAATAGTAGGCAGACATAGAGTTGGCAACGTTTAGATGTGAAGATAGATAGTTTATTTAAATAAATAGTTTATTTAATCCATGTAAGTATGTATGTCGGGGAAATGCATTATATAACAAATTCTTAATTCATTAGCAATAGAATGCGTTATAAATAATGCATTATATAATTCATTCCTGATAACATCTTAAATAATGCATTAAAAATAACGAATTAAATAATGCATTCTCTGGACACATTAAAATAATTCATTCTTTTCCTAGGACATCCCTGTGTTAAGAGTAATGGATTCTGGAATCAACGTTTAATACACGCTACACATTATCTTCTCGCTTCTTATTCATTCCCTTTTCCTGCTGGGATAGTATTGACACAAGACAAATGGCTTTCGAAGCTTAGTAAAAATTTAACCTTTTTTCGGCTCTCTTTGGTCTGACCACAAAATTTTCAAAAACTGTGCCTTTGCAATTTTTTTTTTACCAATTTTTAATTAATTTATTTTTAATTTAATTTATTTATGTATTTTGTTATTTAGCTCTTTTCTTTGGGTTTTGCTCTTTTTTTGAACGTTTAGCCCTTTTGTTGAAAGCTTCTGGCAACACTGCTAACTAGTACTATTCAATTCCACCTCTCACTGTTAAACCAATTGTGCCAAAATAAAAACTGCAAGCCCACCCCACCACATCATTAACACACCATACCCACTTAAATCTACCATTACTTGAGTTGTAATTCTTTAGTTAGCGTGTTCTTTTCTTTCGTTTCGGACGTAATTCGTGATTCTCACACATTCTATCGATCAAATTTAGTAAAAATTAATAGTTTGTAAATAGAAAAAATAAAAAATATTTGCGAAAATGTTAGTAAATTAACGGGGAAAAAAGTGTTTAAACTTTATGCAAGTTTGTCGAGTCATTCGTAAAAAAAGAATTAATCTGACACAAAGTGGTGACAAAAAGTAAACAAATGATCAAGTGTGTGGGAAATAAAACAAAAACAAATGAAAGTGTTGAGGAAGTGCGCGTGTGTGTGAGTGTATGTATCTCTTTATTTCGAACTTTGTCATGGGGCAGTTTGGGAGCGAAAATGGATAGAATGGTTGTTATGTTAAGGATGTGTCTTAGGCAAATTTGGGTATAGCTGTGATAACTGTTACAAAGGTGAGTTAAATTTATATACATATGTACTTATACAATGAGCGACAAAAAAGGCTGTATGTAATACCCCAAATGAAAGAATAAATAAAAATAAAATGGAATAACAGTAACAAATTTTGCAAATATTTTTGGATGCTACCTAATATTTGGCTTATGTCTATTATACGGATTACTCTCCAAAAATTAAAAAAATTATTGCGTCGGCTAGAACATGTTTTTCTAAGCAAAAAAAGTTAAACAACAAAATCGTGGCAAAGTCATAGTTTTGGAGTTATGGGCCCCCTAAATTTCGTGTATAGGAGAGGGTTATGTCGTTAAGGTACCGTGTAAAGCTATTGATATCACGTTTTTCTATAAAACAAGTCAAAATAAACTCAAAAAATTATTTACCATTTTTCGATAACTCGCTTAGTTATCGAGTTATCGGATGTTAAAATTTGGAATAATTATCGAATATTATTTTTACTCTTCACAAAACAAAACAAAAATTGTTATAAAACATCGAGCGATACATAAGCGAGTTATCGAAAAATGCTACATCATTTTTTGAGTTTATTTTCACTTGTTATATACAGAAATGTGATAATCCAATAGCTTTACCTCAACCACATTACCCTCTCACATATCTGAAATTTCGGGGCCCATAACTCCGAAACTATGCATTTGCCGGATATTGTCATTTTACTTTTTTTTTGCTTTCAATAGCGTTTTATATACTCCCCCTCAAAAATTGTTTTTTTTTGGAGTGTATGCCGTAAAATAGACCTGTTCCATTTACTTGGCGACAATTTCATTTTAAGCATTCCGAGATATTTCATAATGTAATAAAGTCCAAATTGTCTTTTATTTGACGTAACAGTATTTTGAACTTTTTGACTATATAGACCAATTATTATGGTCTGCACTGTTGAATCAGAGCATCAAGCTTCTGTCAAATAAAAATTGTTTACCGTTACCTCTATTCTTTTTTGTTCTGATTGCTGGAATGTCCAATTATCGTCTTTTGTTTTGAACAGTAAAATAGCACAACGCGACCGGAACGGTCATAAAATGGTTTTTGGTACGTATTTTGATGCCAACGGTACTTTTATAAATGTTTGTGTAATTTCTCTCAACTTTTCCTAAAATTGGGACGGGGAAAAGATTGTACGCCAGAGGAAAAGCGCATTATATTCAATATGTGTAATGAAGGCAAAAAGCCGTGTGAAATTGCAAAATTCTTAACCGATCGAGAAAACTGGTCTATAATGTTAATTATTTTTGTTATTTTATGTTATTACTTAGCTCTTTTTTTTGCGTTTGCTCTTTTTTGAACATTTAGCCATTCTTTTTGAAAGTTTCTGGCAACACTGTTCGGCGCGATGTAATTCCAATTAAATACAGTGTTACCATTTTGCCATAATTTATACCGTTTTGGCACAATATTTTTGGTTTTGGCACTTGTTTTTTGCAAAATTATGCCAAATGCCGTTTAGGAAAATTTTTTCAACATTTTTCCAACTTTGTAATTTTAGTGCAGTTTTTTAGCACATTTTTTTTTTGCAAACGGCACAATTTTTCGTTGAAAGTTTTTCTATTTAATTTATATGAAAAATCTATTTTTACAACATATTTATCGGTATATTTGCCTGGTACTCACTAACCTCTTTGCGAAAATTTCGTGAACAAAATCAATTACAGGGTTGTTATGCCAAAGCAATTTCGTATAGAAAATTTGATACTGCGACTACTTTGGCAAACAAAGTAACTCCACAGACGTTACTAGGTTCACCATTTCAAAAATGTCCACATAGAAATAAATGACAAAATTCTTCATAACATTTTGCCAAAATGCTTTCCTGAAATCAGGAGTATAAAAACAGATGTAAAACTTACTATTGTGCGTAGAGTAAAAATATGAACGATTATCAACAAAAACTTCAATATGTATCAATATGTGTCTTTTGTAAAATGGTCTACATCTGATAGAAGTTCTTCTCGAAGTACCAGAAATAAACTCCAAAGAAAATCTCCAAGTTCATTAACAGAGAAATAGCAGACAGACAGATTTCGAAGTAGAGACGATTCGATCACTCTTCTCTAGGATAAGTGAAACAGATTCCAAAAGAATTATCTAAAATTTGGGAAATTATATTCTAAGATGATTGGAAGAAATTGTGAACAACAATAGATCTCAAACAAAATTCGAAATTAATTTTTTAGAAGTTTTATCTAAAAAAATGTGACCATAATATAATATTGGGGCTGAACACCACCCTTAGTTTGGCTTTCGTTGGTGTAGAAATTGTTAAAATAGTATAACGTAGTATTTTGTATGAAATTAAGATTCACGCTATAACAAGTTAAAACCATAATAATACTTTTTTTAATCGGAACGGTTAACGTATAACAGCTGCTTAAATGCGAGAAATGCACTCATTTCGTGGAGGGTCTGTAAGAGTTTTGGACTCTGTATTACAAAAACGACTAAAAAGTCAATTTTAGCATAATGATTTTGCAAACGGCAAGGACATTTGGCATAATTTTTTAGTCGGTCTCTGGCAACAATGGTTAAACATTTTTATTTTCTCATGTAACGATTAATGTGAGTGGCTGACAAGTGTGTAAGTAATGCTACCCGTCTTTGGCTACCCTACAATAGAGTCAAAGACGATCAAGAAGTAGACGTCCCTCGTAAAAGAGAACCAAAAAGTGGTAACAATTCACTCAAACGCATTTCTCTCTCGCGTTATATCTTGATTATTTCATACTTTTTGCATAGTTTGTGTAATTTTGCTTCAACATGGTTGGAATTTATATAATTATACTATACAATAACTGCATGAAAAGCCAGCTCGTGTATTGAAATACTCAATGAAGAGGGTACGAGAGAGAGCAGAGAATGATTAACGCATGGTACAATAATATCTTCATGGTAATAGCAGCGCGCGTTGTTGTCGTTGTAGGCAGCAACAACAGGCATTTTGTTTTTGTTCTATTCGCTTCAGCTGTCAAACTCTACACAAATACATACCAACAACACAAGAATGCAAAAGAGTACAAAAACAAAATACATGTGATTGTGACAGCCGAAGCGAAGAACCTCATGAAAAAAATTAAAACAGCTGTTCTTACGACTTTACCATGAACATATTATTGTACCATGGATTAACGCTTCAATTGAGTTGTTTGTTGAGAGTATGTTCAAAGATTTTCAAGAAGTAGACGACCAGAACATGTGCGCAATTTGACAACCCTCGTTAAAGAGAACCTAAATAGTGGCCACAAGTCACTCAAACGGATTTCTCTCTCGCGTCATATCTTGACTATTTCATACTTTTTGCACAATTTTTATAATTTTACTTCAACATGGTTGGAATTTGTATAGTTATACACAATAACACCATCAAAAAGCTGCTCGTGTATTGAATATTGAATGAAGAGAGTAAGAGAGAAAGCAGATAATGTTTGTTGGCATTCGAGTGAAGAAAAATTTTGATTGTCTACTTTAGTACATGGTTTTTGGTATGTTCATAGTTGAGAATTAAGTAGCAACACTGTGGCATACTCAGCTGTTCGATTTATTATAGCTTGTGAATAAGTAAGTGGGAAAAAGATTTAAAGCCTGCCATAAAATTAAGATAATAAAGCAAGTTCTTGTTGTATAGCAAGTATACATTAAGCCGAAGTAAAATTTTGATGCGACATTTTTCGTCAATTAAAGAAAACGTGAAAATTTCGAACGTTTGCTGTCCATGCGAAAATCATAAAACAGTTATATAAGTATATCCTTGAAAAACTTTATATTATGCCGGTGTTTATGGATTGTTTTTCCAATAATACCGCAATTTCTAAACCACCCCGTTGGCAGCACATGCCTTAACCTATGGCGGGGTATACTGCTTCTCGCACTGGGCTTACGTGCATAACTTTTCTTTTGCTTGCGTGGCACATTACGCTACAGCTCCTCTCCATATGAGATGAGTGAATATGATTTCCAGATTTCTTTTGTAAACGTGTCAAGAGCACTTGCGTTTATATTTTATACCTATTTTTTTTCTATTTTATTATAATGTATTATTTTTCACTTAGTTCATTTCTGCTGGAATTTATGCGTTTCAGTTTCATTTTCCTGTCGTGTGTGAGTGTGTTTTTTTTTGTAATACGCTTGGTATTGTATTGTAGCGGCGTGTTTACCCTGTTTTAAGTTTTCAAAATAGTAAAATTATTTCTTTCGCATATTTAACTTATCTAAGTAGTTTGGCAGCCACAGCTCAAGAGGGCGCTGCCGTGTCATTATCGGTGCTTTGTAAGGGATGAGAATAAGTGTGTTGCTGAGAAACCGCATATATAAAATGCACTGTTAAAATTTGCAACACTCTTGAAACGCACTCGAGAAGTTTATTCTCTTTTTTGTTTTAAATGTGTATACAATATCAAAGCGTTTAAGTTTTGCTCTTAAGAACTATTTAGTGCGTTGAATTAACAAAATTGCCTTTTGAAGCAGGAGGTCGGAAAAATTCCTTTATCGTATGAATTAATTAGCTTGATTTCGAATAAATTAACAATTTATGAAACTTCAACAGAAAATATTCATTGTAAGAAATTTGTTGCATGCCAGCATTGATTACATATTACAGACTTAGTATCAAGTGGTATTCCTGAAACTACTTTACTGACAATCTTGCTTACTTTTGTCGATATACAGAGTAAGCTAAGTTGTAAGTAGGTGAGACAATCGTTTTGAACAGGGCAGCAACATTTTGCCAATAATAAACCAAAACACTTCGTAAGTCGAACAGTTTCCACTATAGCTAGTTTAACCCTAGAACGATCGACTGGATTTATCCAGGTTTATCATGTCTTTGGGCTTTAAAAACACTGTTCCCATTTGTGACATGAGAGAAGGAGATTTAAACGAATAGACCAAACCCTTTGCGTAGAAAAAGTCTCGGAAGGGGCCGTACAAATTAGGAACTAATACATGTAAAAGTAGTAGTGAAGGCCGATAAGTCACCGCATTTTGTAGAACCGCTTACTCTGGTACACAGTGGTAATGAGTTGATTCTCTACCGCTATTTTACCATAATATTCTGTTTACAGTTACAGCTGAAACCTCTAAATTTGGGATATCAAGTAAATACTATTATTTGGGGGTATGGAAACAGATTTTTTTTACTGAACGCTGCGCAAGCAGAGGCTTAAACTTCGGCATGAACGACAACAGTGAGAGTACGCAGATAATGGAACATCTTGATATTTAGTGCGACAACGTATTCATCTTAATTTGTGTTAGTTTAACCAGGATATTAATAGCAGATACTGTAGAGTCTGAAAAGGGTTGGGGTTTCCTTAGCATTGATCATTTTATCATCGTTCTACCGACCTTTGATTTACCAAGTCAAGTTAGTTTCATACTTACATCAAGTTTTTTTCAATATCCCCAGTAGTCGTTCAAGGCGTCTTTGGTCATCGCTTGAGATAAAATCAGAGTTCGTATTTAACCGTACATGTGTAACCTATACTCACCTTCGTGAGGAATGTGTTATGAACGTTTACCCATTACCCACAGGGTATGGGGAAAACAATGGGTAGCTTCCCACGATAATCAGGAATTACTCATCACGATTACCCATTACCCTCAGGGTACAGGGGAAAATAATGGGTAGTCACCCACGACAATGGTGAATTACCCATCACGATTATCTATTACCCTCAGGGTATTGAGGAAAATAATAGGTTGCTACCCACGACGATGGGGAATTACCCATCACGATTACTCATCACGATTAATGGGTTACCCAGGGTAACCGATCCCCAGTTTTGATCGAAAATATGAACAAAGTAGAAAAAATTTCTATATCACGGAAATGGAGCGCCCAGTCGAAAAAATATCCAATTTTTGCCAGTTTCTAAGGTTTTTTCATAAAGTGGTCCAAATCCGATGGAAGACATTTTTTTTTAAAAAATCGCCAAATAAGAAAATCGACAAAATTAAAAGTGGCTATAATTTTACGTCCATAGGAGGCTTTAACCAATGGGTGTCTTCAATATGACATAAATTTTCTAAGAAAAAATCGCTAAAACTAAAATTCTTCAAACAAAAAATCGCTAAAACGCCCTTATGTTTATATCTCGGAAATGGAGCCTCCAATCGAAAAAAAACCAATATATGCCAGTTTCTAAAGGTTTGTCATAAAGTGGTCCAATTCGTATGGAAGAACTTTTTTTTTCAAAAAATCGCCAAAATAATAATATCGCTAAAATAAAATGTGTCTATAACTCGGAAAGGGTGCGTCAAATCGAAACAATAGTAAAATTCTACCTCCATAGAAGGCTTTAACCAATGGGTGTATTCAGTATGAAAGCACTTTTAAAAAAAAAAATCGCTAAAACTAAAATTCTTCAAACAAAAAATCGCTAAAACGCCCTCAAGCCCTCTAGTAAACGGAGCGTCCAATCGAAAAAATAACCTACATTTGCAAGTTTCTAAGGGTTTTTCATAAAGTGGTCAAACTCGTATGGAAGAACTGTTTTTCTTAAAAAAATCCCAAAAATAAGAAAATCGCTAAAATTAAAAAGTGGTTAAAACTCGAAAACTGTGCGTCCAATCGCATTTGATTCTACTTCGACATTTATTACTCCTCACTTTCTAGACTCTATTCTGAGGCTCCGTCTGTCCCAAGAGTTGCTTACTTTTATTTTAATCCTCCCCGGTTTATTGACTTGTAATCTCAAAATGCATGATTTTAGCGAAGAAATGATGGTTATATAACGGCATGGGAGGAGTACCTTACTCTGGTATCCCTGGTTTACCTATAGTGTTGACTTTTTGGCAATTATTTTTATTTCTACCTGTATTATTCCAAAATTTCTCCTTTCTCATCTGAGGCTTCTTCTGTCTAAACAGTTTGTTCTTCTAGTAGTAATCTCAATCCTCTACTCACTTGAAATCTCGAAATGTAACATTCCGGGTGCACCGTGACGAGAATAAAGCAGGAATGGTAGAACCCCTTACCGAGGGATACCTGAGTAAGGGGTTTGACCAATTGTCTTGACGTTTCTCCAATTATTTTTACGTATACATGCATTATTCTTAACTATGTATATTGTCATCTGATGCGTCTTCTGTCTAAGCAGATTGTTCCTCTCGTTTTAATCCACCCCCTTTTATTCACTAGAAATCACAAAATTCAAGATTTCGGCGGAGACATGATAGTTACATAACAAGACAGAGGGGGCCCATTACCAAGGTGTACCAAAGTAAGGAGTTTGCCTATTGCTTCAAATTTTTGGCAGTTACTTCTACTTTTCTATGTAATATTCCTAACTTTATACACTCTCATTTGAAGTTTCCTCTGTCTAAACAGTTTATTATTCCGGTTTTAATCCTCCTCCTTTTATTCACTTGACAGCTCGAAATGCGAGATTTCGACTGTAACGTGGTGGCTATAGAAAAAGAAAGTAGGAACCCCCTACCGAGGGGTACCAAAGTAAGGGGTTTATTTACGATAATATATTGGCTTTTCTACTTTTGCTTCTACGTATGAGACGTTCAGAAGCCAAAGCTATTCACTCCATTTTCTCAAAATTTTGAAATGTTTCTGTCTGGTGGCTACACTAATGTATCCACTACATTTGGAATGTGACTATATAATAGATACAGCTGTAGTAATATAATAGATACGGTTAATTTAAAATTATAATGAACATGGTGTTTTAAAACACTCCCGAAACTTCAGTTACTACAGATTTTATTTGATGGAGTTAACCGATTTGGCATGTAACACATTCATATATTAATCCTAACTATTTACACTCTTCTTCTAACTAAACAGCTTGTTTTTTTCACGTAAATCTCATCTTTTTTTCCTTGACTCCTTTCTTATCGCACTGGCTGCAGCTGCATCATATTTTCGTTGATTTTAGATGCATTGTGACATCCTATTCGTAACATGTGTCCAGGAGGTTGACAGTAGTAACGAACTGGACAGTAGTAACACTGTAAATTACAATGTGTAGACAGACAATCCTATAGTATTACGTATTTACTCTAAATGTAGAGGGCGCCATCTGTACCATCTGAAATCGGAGTGTAATGTTATTTCAACAAATGGTTAGCTCCGCTCCTGTATATTTTGTTCGTTGTTATTTTTTGGTTTAAGTTTTTCAAAATTCTTTGCCTATGATTTCTTTGGACGTCTGCAATTATTTGCAAGCCACAATGAAATCGAATGAAAAAATGTTGTTGATATTTCAAAATTCTACTGCTTCTACTCTATGAGAGTTGATAAAAACACTTGGAAGTTTGTTTATTGGTGCAGTTTTATTTTATTTTTTTGTTTGTTCACTTCATGGCGAAATTCCTGGAAAACCACTTGGCAAAAATATTTTCATAAGAAGCATAAGTTGCAGCGATTGCAGTCAAGTTGCAATCGTATATGAATGAAATTTACGGGGGCAGACCATCACAAATGTTTGTACATTTTATGTACATCAGTGTCAGTGTTATACTACTACATTCACTTACACACATATCGCTCGATTCTAATGAAAATGAGAATGAAAATGATTCTCGTTGTCATCATTAACTAGAAAATATGCAATGAATTGAACAGTTGGTGACAACTTAAACATTGGATGAAGTTAACATTTACATCAAGTTTCTAAAGAAAAAAAACACACTACTTGCTGATTCGTCTAGAACTCTATAAGGGGGATTGCATGTATGAATGGGAGTCTGAAAGTGTAGACTAGGTCAGCTTAAGCTATTTTTCAAGAACTTTTTTATTTTTGGTTTTTTCTTTTATTTAATTTGAATTTAAAATTTTGAAAACTGCAGGTCTCACCAATTCTGATTCAATGACCATAATAGTGATCATTGTACAATTTCATATCATTCAGTGAACCCATCCACTCAAAAATATGCAGTAGAAAGGACTGCACATTTTGTCAGATTTGTTAGACATCTGGTTTTGTCTTCTAAACGTAATGTCTGATCTTTGGATCAGATACGAAACCACTGAATTCATCCACTGAATGCTTTCAGACAATTTCATCCTCAGAATGCTTTAACTCTTTGTCAGACCCAGGTTTCGGATCTAACCCAAAGAAACAGTCTTTCATATTTATTTTCCTATCGTAGATCTTTCGCTTTATGTGCGTAATGACGTTCTATTTCAGTCCCTGCAACATCAAGACACGGTGGGTCGGGAATGTAACTACGTGTTGTTAAAATTTCGGTTAAAATCACCATATCGGGTTTCTTTACAATGAGTCCTTCCCTGAACGGTTTCCGATACAATTACTAAGGATATAGAAAATTGATAATATCTAATTTTTTTTATTGATACTCAAGACTATTCTATATCTCTATAGAGATTTAATTTTTTAAAACAGAGCTTTTGTAAAATGCATCCTCATGATTCTTGGCAAACCATGCAGCTATTTCAGATCTAGCCATAGATACTTGATTGTTTTGCAACACGATGACTCTATTAAGAGGGATATAGAATGATCTTGGGCATTAATAACAACTTAAGAATTATCAGCTCTAAAAAACAGATCGAATAAATATAATACCTTCACGCTGAAAAATCTGTGTTTTTTTGATGTTTGGATGCAAATATAACGTGATTGTAGCTTGTCGAAAATATAGTATACTTGTGACCAAACACATAACATGTTTGAGACACAATGATTATAACACAATGAATGTAGCATGTTTGAGACCCAATGATATGATTTTGAGACCCAAATGTGACTTTGTTTGCTGAAAACCTCGGAAACCAACAACGGAGCAGACAACAAAGAAACAAAAAAAAAATCCAGTGAGTGTTCGAACTCACGGGCGATGTGTTAACACCTTTTTGTTACACGGTACCTGTTCGATTTGAATGAACACATTAGTTAATGTTGCATTGGAAAATACAAAAAAAAAGCGTTCAATCATATGATGACGTTACATTGAAATAATATTAATACTTACAATTATTTAAAGACCAGTGCAAGCACATGTGTCATTATGTTCTTGCTTAATACTTTTTGTTTTATTCCCACAAAAAACAAAGAGAATGCAAAGCAACAGACACATGTACATACGTACATTGTTATTTTCGTACATACGCTACACAAGTTCACACAATTTTCGTTGCTCTCTTGCTATCTCATTTTTATATACGTATAAACACGTCATTATTCTCTTTGCTGCGAGAGTGCTCCGTACCCACACAATACAACTATTTGCTGCCGCTACGTCAGTGTGTGTTTTTTTCGCAGTTTGACAATCTGTGTTTCGCAGTCGGACAAATCTGTGTTCTATATAGGGGTGGGTCACCCTTATCAGTTAGGGGTATGAAAAATAGATGTTGGCCGATTGCGAGACCTACCCGATATGCACACAAAATTTCATACAAATCGGCTCAGCCGTTTCGGAGGAGTTTAATACCATACAATCTGTGATCTCAGTCGGACAATCTGTGTGATCGCAGTCGGACAAACTGTGTTTGGATGTATTTACTTTGTGCATTTAGTGCCTACCCGCGCCTTTAGATGTTAACACATCAAAAACATCAGATACTCAATTCATGAACACGATGCGCGAAAGGTTTACGATAACGTACCCGATGTGAGCAGGAAAAGAGGACGACTAAGACTCCGCTGGAAAGACCAGGCAGAAGAATCCTTGGTGTTACCAACTGGCGGGAAAAGGCGAAGCAGAGAGCCAGTTGGAAGAATATGTTGAAATTTGTTTAATTTGTTTGTTTAATTAATATGTGTAAGACGTCTGACCTCATGAGGTTGTAGAATAGTCAACAAAAGTAAAAGTAAGTAGATTGTCGCAAATATGGAATACTTGTGTCCAAACACATTTTGTTTGCTATTCAACATTACATTTTGGAGACAATGATTGGTAAGCTATAGTATATCTTTTTGTGACCCAAATGTGGGTTCGTTTGTTGAAAACAGCTGAAAACAAAAACGTGACAGACAACAAAGAAACAAACATATAAACATATACAAACAACAAAGAAACAAACTTGCAAACATATACATGGTTCCTGCAATATATTGATGAAGCCGTTTTTTCAGCGATCACAGCTGTATCTATTATATAGTGACATTCAAAATGTACTGGGTGTATTTGTTTAACCACAGACACTAAACTGTCAATATTTTGGAAAAGTGGAGTATATCAGTTTGGTTTCTGAATGCCTACGCTATCAAATTTCAGAGTTGCCATTTGCACAGAAGAAAAATGCCACAATATGTAAATCGTGCACTTTTATTTGGATACCCATTCATATAAGCCATCCTGTGACTAAGCGACTAAGGTTAAAACAAACTAAGTGCGCGTTAATCGAACCACAGACTTGTCATCTATGAGCAAGAACAACAGCTATCGTTGAATCGTATTGCCTGTTTACTGCGCTTGTTGATACCATGTAAGAATGTAATCGAAGTTGTTCGTATCACTATCATGTTAGCAAAATTTTTTGTTGATATTTTTCCAAATTCATCAGCCAGATGAAAAGTTATCGACCAAGCTCATGCTCATGAGTGACAAGTCTGTGGATCGCTTTAACAAACTGAAATAAAACTTGTGTAAGACGGGTACAGTGTTGAGGCTACAGACATTTGAAATACTTGGATATTTTCATGTTTATTAAATCATGTAGGATTAACTTGCTTTTATCGCAAAGGACATTCACACAGGGGTCAATGTAACAAAGGGATCGATTGTAATCCTGTCTGAAAAATATCCATATCAGCCATCCATATCAGTCCTTAGTTGGCTTTAAAACATCGAATCTCTACAAAATATGCATCTGACGGCGGTTTTTAACAATTTAAACAACTAAGAGTTTGTCTTAACGTTACGAGTTCTCTTGTCTGCTGCGGTATATTATTAGCCTCTTGTTTTTCCATCTTGAAAATCTATACGACATCGCTACTGGCATCACTGGCCTTAAAGTTGCATTTGAATCTGTGTCTCAATGAAATGTAATTCAAGTTGAAGTTCACATCTTTTATCTTAAAAGAGAGCGATTTCTTCCACCTACACTACTACTGCAAATGTCAACGTTGTCATGTTGTACGTAGGAAAATGAATCTGGGTACTCTTTGCCCCGCGATTGGGATGCAGCACTTAGACGCAACTTTGTTGTATAAAGTGGAGTAGAAAGCTTATCTTTTCTTAGTCCTTGCACTAGGTATTGTGTAAGGATACGCATTTTCAGATACACAGCATTTATTGTTTCGCTTCTCTTTTATGTCGTCATAAACATCATCGTTCTTTGACGTTTGTTGTTGTGTCATGTTGTTTTATCTGTCTCAGACTCCTTGCAATTTTGTCACACAAAATATTATTTTCACTGTGTTCACTATTGTTCTTTAGTTACAGTTTTCATTTTTCATTCTACTCCCACATATCCCTCAAACAAAAGGAAAAAGTTTAAAATTTTCCTCATGCACAAACGTCTGCTGGCTGTTCGTAGCATCTGTCGCCTGTTGTGTTGCAAGTAGCTGGCTGATTAGTGGGGCTGCTGTTGTTGTCTACGCTTTCATCACGCGAAAAGGCTTAACAAAAGCTAAAGGTCTACCAGCGAATGTCTAGGACGACCTTCTTCTTTTACATTTGTGAGTTTATCTTTGGGCCATTTTTTGTTTGGTGAATTTTCTTTATGTCTCTCATATTTACTAATATATATTTGACTTTGACTTTAAGCCACGGGCATATCTAGACTGTCTAAGTAGAGTTTAGATAACAGTGAATTCTGAAAAAGTAGAAATTAAACAGTTTCTTGTTTTGTAGTTCTTATGTGGATGGCGTGGTAGCAAAACCTGGTATCTCCACTTCAGTTATTACAAGAAAATGTAAGGCGTTGCTCGAAGCCCATTTTACATTCCACTTAACAAATACCCGTGATTATTGGTCTCTGCACGGTGAAAAATAACGGCCCCGGAAAAATATTGCAGGAACCATGTACATGTTTGCAAACATTCTTTTCGTGAATTGAAGATCCGCTGTTTGTTGTTTCTCTATTGTCTGTCACGTTTTTGTTTTCAGCACTTTTTAACAAACAAAGCCACATTTGGGTCACAAATACATATATTATATCCTATTAATCATTGTGTCCCAAACATATTATATTGAATAGCAACTACAATGTGTTTGGACACAAGTATGCTATATTTCCGACACAAGTATGCTATATTTTCCAGGTTTAAAATTTCAGGCCCCAAAACAAAATTCCTGGTTTTCGATTTTCATTTGTTAACTTTTTTCTTAGACTAGGTTAGATTGTGACAAATAAAACGTAGCAATGTTGCTTCACGTCATGACTAATTGCTGGACATTCACTTAAGCCACTACGACAGTCTGTTGTGTAATCTCGGTAATATATTATATTTTGCTTACAAATTTCTTCAGTGTTCTTGAATCCATTCCATATACATGCTCTCAAATGTGTGCAGTATCGGCGGAAGGCTTAATCTTTCAAAGGCTGAAAAACCCCAATTTTGAATTAATGCTACATGCCCTGTGGTTTGCTCTACGTCTCCGAATCCTTAATGCATCGATTATAATTGCTCAGCTTTATTCGTTGGTTGAGAAGAAAGAAGGCTGTTTGGAACATCCATATACTTACGTGCAAGCATTCCCAGCAATATATTGCAGGAAACATGTATATGTTTGCAAACATAGTTCACAGTAATCGGAAAGCTGCGACTTTTTTGTTTGTCTGCCACAAAGCCACACTTGAGTCACATAAACTTATATTATAGCCTCTCAATGCTTGTATCTAAATCATGTTATATTGAGTAGCAAACACAATTTGTTTGGACACAAATATACTATAGTTGCGACAATCTGCAAACACATTATATGTGCATCCAAACAACAACAAAATGCGGATTTTTCAGCGTGTGGAAATTCTGCTGCTTTTTTGTTTCTTTGATGTTTGTCGCCTTTCTGTTTCAGCAGTTTTCATCAAACAAAGTCATATTTGAGTCACAAAAACATATATATATTATAACATACCAATCATTGTGCCTTCAACATGTAATATTGAATGGCAAACATAATGTGTTTGGAAATAAACTATATTGACAAGCTTCAAGCACACGTTATATTTGCATCCAGAAAACAAACAATGACAGATTTTAGGGCGTGTATAGGTCGACTTTCTGTGCTGTTCCGGGAGTACCTCATCCTTTTCACAGGGCATTTGTACTGCTTATGAATTTTTACATTCTCAGTATTCCACCTGAGATGCAAAAATTGGGTGTTGTAATATAAGAGAGGTGGAATAATTTCACGAATCCGGGACAATAAAAAGAAAAATAGTCAATTCTTCCCATGTTATTCTTGCACAATCCACCATCTTTTAACTCGTTTTATTCCATTCTATATGGAAAATCCATCAGAGAACTCAATTATAATTACTTCGGAATCTGTTAAGTTCGATTTGGTTTATCTAGTCTTGTTCCCTTCCAGACCGTTCCATAGTATCTACTCCCCGCTGATGCCTGTCTTATTCTAAAACAAATAAATAGTTTCCCATTACATCCCATAAAGGAATTGAAGAGAGCTTCTCACAATCAGTGAGCTGTGCGCTTTATAGTTTTATACACACTGATTGGGACTTAACATTTTACACGGGTTCCGAACGGAATTTTGAGTTGGATTTTCATGGCTTTTTCATGCGGTCGTCGAAAGAAATGTAAGGTGGTCAGAACAGGGATCGAACCCACTTTCTCATATACAAAAGTCGCGCACGCTACCATTACACCACAGATGCACAGTGGTTCAGAATCAATTTCGGTCGGTCAAAAGCCTGTATCTTTTGATCTAGAAAACATTTTTGAGTTCTGTAAAAAATTGATTGGGAAAAAATTGTAAAATAGAGGGAAATTACAATGACAGATCAACATTAGAAATCGCACAGTGGGGTATATTTTATAAAATTTCCAAAGTTGACTTCTTTTTTTTGTCGATATGCAAGAAACCAAAATTTTAATTTTTTTGTTGTTATGTTTTTTTGAGTTGTTTTGACGCATTTGTTCATAGTGTGCACAAAAAATTAATTTTTTTTCGTTTTATAAATATTGGGTTTTTTCAGATTTTGAAAATTCAAAAATTTAGATTTAATTTTTTGATTTTTTGAACTGTATCTCGAACAGTTTGTGAGCTATAGCACTCAATTTTTTTGTATTGGTAAACTTGGTTTCTTGGCTTTAATACGACATATAACTCTTGTTTCTCCTGGATATAGTTAAGTTGTAATAATTATTTTCAAAAATATCGATTTTGAAAAAACAATTGAGTTTGGACCAATATAACTTTAGTAGGTCAGATCACGTCAATGAATTTGATACATAATTGGAAAGGAAAAAATGTTTCCCATTTTCTGAGGGTAACTTTTGCCTGGTCACTATACCTTATTCTATTGAGGGTTTTTCTTGCCCTTTGTTGGTGTGAAGACTTTGTCGCGTGAAATGGTGCATAGAGGTGCATAGAGGTCCACATTAAATGGTGTATAATATATTATATCCTCCTTGCACTCGAATGCTGTCATTTATTTTATTATCCGCGATGATTTCACAATTTGGCCACTCTCACTCAATGGTAAACAACTGGAGATATCTGGGTGTGATTCGGGATCAGAAATTCAACGTGAAACTTACCATTGAACACAGAGTTTAGAAGGCGCAAGATACCTTCTACGTTTGCAAGAAAAGATTTGGCTGAACAGCGTCCCCTCAGTATTGAAGTGATACATATTTAATTACAATCTTATGCTTTTAAATCAGTCCAATAATGAGTGTACACAGCCGTGGGTAGACCTGTTCTGACCTAGGGAGTATCTCCGACTTTAGAGAAAGATAGAAAACTGCGTTGGCGTGACAGGCGCATTGCGAACCTGTCCTTTTGGCCTTCTCAATTCAATGCTGATCAAACATCTGATTGAACAATTTGACTATATCGGACAAAAGTGCTCTGCGGTTTAGAGAGTTGAAATGTTGGACCCAACGAATCTATGGGCATAGTAAGATTCTACTATCTTCGAAACTAGTAGGAATTGAAATTTCAACGGCGGAGAGGACTATAAGTACCCTCGTATACAAAAGTTTGACGTTTCCGTAATCACCTCTTCGTTACGCGTTGTTTGAGACCCCCCTAAAAAAAAGTTTTCAGTACACCCTAATATACATTTGTATCTATTTTGTTTCAGTGAATTTAATGTCCATCGGTTTGTTCATAGTTGCACACACAAGTACTAACATATTATCACGCTAACTGCTTTGTTGCAGTGATGAATTCAATTCGCAATATTCGAGAACTTCCCATTATTTATTATTTAACCTTTTTCTCCAATTTACAATATATATTTCTTTACTTCAACAACGAAAGTTCTAAAATGGTGGAATCTTTCGTTGCAGCAACAATGAAATTGTTGAATGCGCGAAACTGTGCATTGCAGCAATGTAAACACACTAACGAAAACGTTTCATCACTGCAGCAAAGAGAGTTTCTATCAGCCTATATGGTTTTTCCAATATCATTTCCGATGTAGGATTACTCACAACTATTCCAACCCTGCTGGTGAAATTTATTATTTACCATGAAGATATATTGTAAAATCGTTAGAGAATTCAAATTTTAAATTTTCATATAAACATATGTTATAACCTATGATTGTATCTAAAACATATTATATTGAGTAGCAAACACAAAGTGTTTGGACACAAGTATACTATATTTGCGACTATTCCACCCTGCTGGTGCAATTTATTATTTACCATGAAGAGATATTGTAAAATCGTTAGAGAATTCAAATTTTAAATTTTCATATAAACATATGTTATAACCTATGATTGTATCTAAAACATATTATATTGAGTAGCAAACACAAAGTGTTTGGACACAAGTATACTATATTTGCGACTATTCCACCCTGCTGGTGCAATTTATTATTTACCATGAAGAGATATTGTAAAATCGTTAGAGAATTCAAATTTTAAATTTTCATATAAACATATTTTATAACCTATCAATGATTGTATCTATAACATGTTATATTGAGTAGCAAACACAATGTGTTTGGACACAAATATACTATATTTGCGACTATTCCACCCACAACTACTCCACCCTGCTGGTGCAATTTACTACTTACCATGAAGAGATATTGTAAAATCTTTAGAGAATTCAAATTTTAAATTTTCGGGCATTTTTTGCAAACCAGTGTCCCGACATTTTCGTTGGACATAATTCAAATCTGAATCCCCTCCCAAGAGATATGGTCAATCTTTACGCAGCGAATGCGATATTTAATAACGCCTCAAAGTTTACAAAAATTGTGTAAGAAATGTATCCCGGTTGTGTACAAATTTGGTCACCATATAATAGAGAGTGCCTCTATATTGTTCCGAATCATAAGTATTTTATATGAATGATCAAATTTCCATACATTTGTTGTGTGGTATTCCATTGAAATGGAAAGATACTAACAACACCACCACCACCAGCAGCAGCAGGAGAAGTAGTAACACCATCATGATTGTCAGAATTATCAGCACCAGTAGCGGCATCGCCATCGACACTGTCATTGCCACTTGGCAGCAGTGGCACTATTACTCTTCCAGTGTACCACATTGTCTCCAATCTACGTCGCCGTCGTCGTCCGTCCGTTGTGTATTCTGAACTTAGTTTTATTGTAATTTTTCCTGCTTTTTTTTTTGCATTTCATATTTTTGTTTTTGGTCAGTTCTTAACTTTAATTCTGTGGAAGTTTTGTATGTGTGCAATATTTTTGTGACGCCTGTTTTTCTTAGTTTAGGTTCTTTAGAATTTTATGAAATTTTATACTTTGCAAGTGTTTTGTTACTCAACACAATGTTGCCTACCAAATCCATATGAGCTGATCGAGACCAGGCCAGGCCCGGCCAAGTCGCAAATTGAGCCACATACATTGTTTCTTTTGTCCACTATTACTGTTCTTCTTCTTCTACACTAAGTACGTCTGTCAAAAAGGGTTTCAGATTATGAAACGCGTTCATGTCTCTGGATTTGTATTTTTTTGTTGTGTTTCTGTTTAGACAATGTCAAACTTAACTTAATTTTATATGTATTTTTGTTATAATTTTGTAGTAATTGAGTTTAACAACAACAGGCTGGCTGGTAGGCCAGAGTTGGACAAAGTTTGGGGCGTTTTGTTTGAATTTTCTAATTTACTTGACATTTTTCATAATTTTGTTTTGTTGAGATTCAGGGAGCCATAGGGTAAGATATTCTATTCCAAATACTCGTCGAAAGTCACTAGACTAACGACAGGTGTGATACAGATTTTTTATGCCAGATTATGTCTGCCAGAATTTGGACGCAATACAAATAAAAATGCTAATGTATAAAAAACATAAGTGTCAATAAAGTCATACTCAAAGTCAGTTTTTTTTCGAATCGCCTCATTCTCTTTCACATTCTTACTTAAAAAACGAAAAAAATGGTTTCCCATTACATCCCATAAAGGAATTGGGGAGAGCTTCTCACAACCAGTGAACTGTGCGCTTTCTAATTTTATACTCACTGATTGGGGCCTATAGTTTTACAACGGTTCCGAGCGGTATTTTGAAAAGCTTCTTCATGGCTTATTACTCGATAGTATCGCTAAGCGAGGTGACAGCTGCCGAAGCAAGGTGGTCGAGCAGGGATCGAACACATGATCTCATGTACAAGTAGCGCGCACACTAACCATTGCACCACCGACAACTACAATTCTTACTTACTTTAATTCACCAATACTTCTCTATGGCATCGTAGTTGGGCGGAGGTCCCTCCAAAAGAAACGTATTCTGAATTCCTTGATGAAAATTCAAAGATCAACACTGATTAGCGTTAGTGGGGCAATGGACACGACTTCAGGTACTACAGTTAGTGCTATCCTGAACATCTGTACTCCTGATATCATGGCCGCATCGGAAGCCGCTACATCCCTGGTGAGAATCAGAGATTGTGGCGTAATGATATCGGTGCATTCCGGACACGCTGAATTGCTACACCGGATCAACTCTCTTCCCGTAAAAACGGACTACTGTATCCCCTACCTTCTACCAGCGACAAAACGAAGGCCTTCTATTCCGAACATGAATACCTGGGAAAAGTCACTGGAAGAGGACACCAGTAGTATCAGATATTTCACGGATGGATCAAAGTTGGACGAGCAAGTAAGCTATGTGGTCCATTCACCGGACATAAATGTAAATATCTCCTCCAAGCTGCCTGATCACTGTAGTGTATTTCAGACGGAAATTACTGCCACACTGGAGGTTGCTGAACTACTGAAAAGTAGTGCCACAACCCTCCGGAGAATATGTATCTAAACAGACAGTCAGGCCGCCATAAAATCCCTGGAAGACATGTTTGCTAAGAATGCCACTCATCACTTAGGGTGATGGCAGATTATTTCGACATCAGGCTCATCTGGGTACCGGATGCGTTAGATAGACAGGTTACTACGGCACAGGTTCTTCAGGCAAAAGAAGGTGTTAATATGCCAATCTCTACCTGCCCTTAGCAGATCAGGCAGTGAGCCGATAATATGTTCAAGGACAAGTGGAGACTTACTTCAGCTTGCAAACAAGCCAGGGTCCTCTGGCCACAGGTGGACAGGAAGAGGACTAGGCAACTACTTAACTTGCCGAGAGGTAGGCTATCCACAATTATAGGAACACTTACGGGACATTGTCTTGTAGGAAAACACACCCTAAGATTGGGACATAGAAACTCCACTCTCTGTAGATGCTGCATGGAGAGGACGAGGAACTGACGAAGCACCTTCTCTTGGATTTCCCAGCTCTGGTAGGACTGAGAAGTAGGATATTCGGAACACATTTAGTTAGCACCGTAGCCCTGCAGGCTATTCCTGTAGGTCTTATAGACAAATTCATTGAAAGGGCAAATTGGATAGACGACTTGTCAATAGTTGCTATGGAGGAAACTGCAGGTATCACAATGGGCTTCTTTAGCCTAAGTGTGCTAGACAGCGTGCTGTCTTGCAGCCTTTTCAACCAACCAAACCAACCAATTCACTTTTCTTGCCTATTTTTGAGCCTCATGAGGTCATATCCTTCGCCTTTTCTCGCCAGTTGGTACCACCAAGAATACGGAGGGATTCTTCGGCCTGATTTTCCATCTGAGTCATGGTCGTCCTCTTTTCCTGCTTCCATCGGGTCAGTTATTGAAAACCTTTCGTGCTGGCTCATCTTCATCCATTCTGATAACATGGCCTAGTCAACGCAATTGGCCTTATTTGATTCGCCTAGCATTGTCCACGTCACAACACACATCACATAGCTCTTGATTCCAACAATGTCCGTACTCACCGTTTTCTTTAACAAATCCGAGAATTTTTCTGTCGAATACTCCCAGGTGTTTTTAATCTGCTTGCGATATGACCCAAGCTTATGTCAGTCTTATGTCCGGCAAGGTAGAATGAGAGTCTGGTATAGCTGGACTTTTGTCTGTCGAGAGAGGACTTTGTTCCTAAACTGCATGCTGAGCTCAAAATATCATCTATTTGCAATCACAATTCTCCTATTTATCTCCAGGCTGACGTTGTTGTGCTTGTTTACGTCGGATCCAAGGTAGATGAACTCATCTACCACTGCAGAATTAAATCGGTTGTCGACGTTCAAGTGCGGACCAAGTCGAGAGGTTTCTGTAGTCGTTGACACCATCAAGTTTGTCTTGCCGTCATTAACAGCAAGACCCACCCACCTTCGCTGATTCTTTTTCGATTCTTGAAAATACTGCAGTAACCTCTCGCAAATTTCGCCCAATAATGTCTATGTCGTCAGCATATGCCAGCAACATATGGCTTTTCGTGTTAATGGTCTTGTTCGTATTTAATGCAATTTTTTTTTCTCCATTAAGATGTTGAAGAGATTGCACGAAAGTGTGTCGCCTTGTCTAAGTCCTCGCTTGGTACAGAATGATTCAGTGAGGTCTTTCCCCACTTTCACTGCTGATTTGGTGTTGGTCAGCGTCATTCGACAGAGGCTGATCAGTTTTGCCCGAATCCCAAATTCAAACATAGCTTCGTATGGGGCTATCGAATGCAGCTTTGTAATCGACAAAAATGTAATAGGTATCGATTTGCTTTTCGTGGGTCCTTTCGCGTAGCGTGAATATTTGATCAAAGGCTGGTTTAAAACCACATTCCGATCAGGTTTTCAATAATTGGCTTTAGTCTTTCATATAACACACTCGAGAAGACCTTATACGCGATGGATAAAAGACTGATACCGCGATAATTGGAAAAGACATACGGATCACCATTTTTGAATACGGGACACAATGCACTGAGACTCCAATCGTCAGGCTTAGATTTCCCCAACCATATACCGCATATAAGTCGATGCATGTGGGATAGCAGCCCCTCGCCACCTGTCTTAAAAAGTTCAGCGGAGATTGCTTAAGGCGGGTGATTGCCGTTCTAATCACGAATTCGTTGTGAGGGCGGAGAGGGGGTACAATATACACTATCTTCTACGATCATTACCTGCTGATCTTCAGTGGAAGAATCTGAGTGTAGTAGTGCTGGAAAGTGGTCTCTCCACATTTCTCCACATTTTCCAGATTCCCATTCTCGTCCTTGCAGGAGGGCAGCACATTATTAGGCCCGTTATTCGACCTTCTTATCCTTCTTATTATTTTCGGGATTCACCATTCATCCTGCACAATTCCCCTCTCTGCTCCAACTGCCATTTTTTCCGCCTAAATAGTAGGGGTTCGTCCCTTCTCAGCCTCCCACAGCACGCGGTGTAACTGGCTGTTTCGTTGCCATATGTGCAGCGTCTTTTTCATCAGTTGCAATGCGACCTTCTTCGTCGTACCATGGTTTATCCTTCTGCGGTTTTTGATAGCCAAGGTCAGTCCTTACAGCGGTTTCCAAAGAATGGGAGATGTGCTTCCACTGCGCATCTACGGTGGGGGGGGGGGGGGGGGGGTTTATGGAATTCTACCCTGTGATAGGACATTGACATCTCCGGTATTTGTAGCTTGTCAATATCTAGCTTTTCCTGTGTTCGGCTTCGTCTGTTTTTTGTCTTGTGCGAACTTTCGCAGCCACCAGGTAATGATCCGAGTCGATATTGGCACCTCGAATCACACGAACATCCATTACACAAGAAGAGTGCTTGCCATCTATTACCAAGTGTTCAATCTGGTTCTTCGTCCTCTGATCAGGAGATAACCAGGTCCGCTTATGTATGTGCTAATTTTATTACAATTCAGGCATAAAAACATCATAATAAATTTGATGAATTTGAGTACCATCTGTATGCAATTGAACGGCTGTAATTCGATTTAATTGCATGTTGTTGTTGTTTGCGGGAAGTTTGGGACATAACTACGGCAACTGAAATTCGGGACGGGTCCTAGAAAATTATACCCCAAATTCAAAATGAAACCCGGTCCCAAAATTTGAGGTATGCAGAAATTTCCCTCGTTTTATTTGAGCTAGTAATGGTGACAAAGTGCAGGAGGCGAAAGAAAATACATACATGACATTCAAACAACACACAGCGTTAGCATCACATATGTGGTTGTTGTACACAAATAGTCTCTGCCTGAAAATGAGTATGATGGCATTGATGTAGGGGCAGCGAACAAACAAGCTGTTCGTCATCGCCAAAGAGTAGTGAATAGTATAGAGAACTCATGGAATGAATTGCATGACACAAAAGCACTGGCGACATCCGGCGAATGATTCAAAGCGTATTACTCTCTTTTTGTCATAACTTGGTCCATTCATAATTTTGATATGAAACATTGATACCTGTTGAAACATTTATGCTTTTTGTATTGTTTTATGTAATAATATTGTTGAAATGGTGCATTTATATTGAAATATTCAATAAAGAGAATAAGACTCGTTTATGCTCTTTTACTCAGACTTTCTACATGAGAGCGCAAAAAGAGTGCAATTAGTTCTCTATACTATTCAATACTTTTTGTCGTCGTTCTGTTTATGACAAAACAAAAACCATTATTTCAGTGACCCAAATATTGCTTTATTTATCTTAACATTATTACAAACATGTATTACAAACGAAAGATTATTACAAAAAGAAAGTGCAATAGCAAAAGAGTCTTCTACACAAAAACTATTCTTTTTTATTTTCCAAAGTAACATTTACTAATGCGTTCATAGCAATCGAACAGGTACCGTGTAACAGAAAGGTGTTAGCACATCGCCCGTGAGTTCGAACACTCATTGATTTTTTTTCTTTCAATTAAGTGGTCGCGAAAGAGGCATAAAATTGACGCACCAAATGACCTTTAGACGTTTTTTCATTGCAGACCGTACATGCAAAGAAAACACGTCTATAGATCATTTGCCGCAACAAACTAGAAAACGGATCAGAAATTGTATGGCATTAATATCTTTATAATCCTGTTTCTTTCATCTACGTTTCTTTTGTCCTGCTAAATTATTAATTCATTGTTACTTAAATATCAATATCATATTATATCTCACGCAATTGCTCGATCTATAGAACATTAACTCATCATAATTCAGTTTGGACATTCCTGTTTCGCGTTTTGAGTTTGCACATGAGTTTAAAGCTTTGTCGCCTGTAATCTGAGCACAATTCATGCTTACATATGTTTAATTTACATATGAAGTTCATATTATTCATACACACTTAATGTACAGACCTGGTAATAATATTAAATATATATGTATATGTATGTATGTATACATACATATGTATTGCGAAAAAATGTCCATATACTTATGCAAATATACAAAGAAAGTATGATTCAGTTATAAAAACTGCTCAAAAATAAACGCTCTCTCTTCACACTGGAAAATAAGGGTCCCAGGAACATATTGCAGGAAACATGTACATGTTTGCAAGCATTGTTTTCATGAATTGCAGATCTGCTGCCTTTTTGTTTCTGTGTCGTCTGTCTCGTTTTGTTTTTAGCGGTATTCAACAATAGAAATCAAATTTGAGTCGCAAAAATATATATTATGGCCCACTAATCATTGTGTCTCAAACATGTTATATTAAATAGCAAGTACAATGCGTTTGTGCACAAGTATAATATATTTGCGACAAGCTACAAGTCAGATTTTTCAGTGTGTAGTAGGTGCAGCCATTGTTTCTGAAACATAGTTTTTCAAATTCTTCAAGTGCCTAACAATTTTTGAGAATTTTGGAATGTGCCTAGTGGGTACAAATTTAGATATACTATCTAGCAGCTGTCTTGGAAGTTGAGATATGTTTTATCAAAAGTGAGGATTCGTCTAAAACCGCACAGTACAATTAGAAAGCATTAATTCTATTTAAAACTAAATTGAAAGTTTTACAATAATTCAAGTGACCGAGTTTAAAAAATGTTGGTCTCCCCTTGTGCGGTTCTAGTAGGGTCTGAGGATCACAATGTCGGAACTTGAGCTGACCACGTTGCATGTGAAATTTCATCGTAATCGAACAAGCCGTTGATAAATGAGAGAACTGTTTCCATTTTTTTCTTTAAATAAGGTCCCGCTGTGTACTAGTGATGTGCGGTTCCGCGTATTTTAAGAACCGGGTATTTGAACCTCTTCCGGTTCTCAGCAAATTACTGTTCCAAAGAGGCTAAAGTGAAATACCATATTATAAGAATATAAATTTTGATAAAAATACACATTTTCTGTCGGGCCCAGTTCCGAGAAAAACGGGGTATTTGGACCGGTTCTGGGTCTCTACAAAATTGCTGTCCCAAAGAGGCTTAAGTGAAATATCTTATTTTAAAACATTTTCACATTTTCGTACCCTCACCCAAAGGTTAACAGTTTTAGTTCCGTTGGATACGAGTCCCCTTATCCAAAAACCGTTTCACGGCTCTTTACAACCATTTTTCAGTTCCTGTAGAATCGTTTTTCGGTATTTTTGGAACCGTTTTTGGTTCGTTCGAACTCGCTGTTCGGGCCTTAAAGAAGCGTTTCGATTCATTTGGTCCCGTCTTTCGTCTTAAAAGCCCCGGTCTGGTAGGTTCCTAGATTATGTGCATCACTACTGTGTACTGCTTTCGTTCCACTTAAGTTTCCGATGTTTGTCATTTAAATGCCATTTAATATGAATATTTGCTTTTGAAAGTTAATTGAGAACTCGGCCTAAATATCAAAATTAGTTTTATTTTTTTTCATGGAATTTGGTATTTGATTAATTTATAATAACGAGTTTTTCAATAAGAGCGCTACAAAAGTTTTTTTTAAATAAAACAAAACCGGTTTTAGATACCAATGAAATTCTTTATTCCGTACTCGATGCCATTATGTATGGAACTCGATTTCTTTTGCATGGCCACCACGGGCACGCTTGCAGAAGTCCAGACGCTGAACCCAATTTTCGACGGTTTTCAAGCATAAATCGGCGGATACTGCTGCAATTTCACAGTTCATCAATCGTCGCTGGCTTGTTGGCATAGACCATAGACTTGACGTAGCCCCACAGGAAATAATCTAATAAAATAAATAAATGGTTTCCCATTACATCCCATGAAGGGACTGGGGAGAACTTCTCACAATCTCTGAGCTGTGCGCTTTCCAGTTTTCACTCACTGATTGGGACCTACAGTTTTTCACCGATTCCGAACGGTAATTTGAGAAGCTTTTTTCATGGCTAGATACTCGATAGTGTCGCCGTCACTATGCGAGGTGACCGCCGCCGAAAGAAAACTTGAAGGTGGTCAGAGCCGGGTTCGAACCCAGGATCTCATGTACAAGAGCCGCGCACACTAACCATTGCACCACCGACGGCCACTCACAGGAAATAATCTAACGGTATTAAATCGCATGACCGAGGCGGCCAATCGACTGGGCCATTTCGTGAGATAACACGTTCACCAAACTTGGTTTCCAATAAATTGATTGTGGCATTCGCTGTGTGGCTTGTGGCGCCGTCCTGTTCTAACCACATGTCCTCCAAGACCATATTATCCAATTGGGGCCAAAAATATTCGGTTATCATTGAACGGTAGCGATTCGCATTCACAGTAATGTGCCGGTCCATAAACCGCACCAAACAGTAATTTTTTCGGGATAAAAAATAACGCATATTTTGCTTATTGACGAATCCATTCAGCCAGAAATGAGCCTCATCGCTGAAGATGATTTTCCGATGAAAATCCGAATCATTTTCAAGTTGTTGCTCAGTCCAATTCACGAACATACGACGCTTATGGTGGTCAAGCGGCTTCAGTTCTTGCGTCAATTTGATCTTGTAAGGATGTAGGCGAAGATCTTTTTGCAAAATTCGCCACAACGACGTCACAGAGATGCCCAACGCTTGAGAACGACGTGTGAGAGACACATTTGGGCTTTCTTGAACTGAAGCCTGAGCGGCAGCAATATTCTTGACACTACGGGCACTTCTTTGTCTCACTGGCATGGGAACATTTTGCACTGTGCCTGTGGATTCAAATTTTTCTACTAGACGCTCAATTGTTGATCTGGTAGGACGATTATGACGACCATAAATTGGACGTAGCGCTCTTAAAGTTGAGGCCACTGACTCTCTGTTGAAAAACCCTTTATGAACGATAATAATTATAATTCTTAATTATATACACTGAAAACTTTGCTTCGTAATATTTAGAAAGAATTTCTAATTAAATTGTTTTTATTAATCCTACAAATATGAAAATTTCGCACAAAAATTTACAGAATTTTTAAAACGTATTCAGAAAATTTTTTCCTGTTTGTATACTAAAGAATTCTCATTGCAGTTAGAATCACAAAAATATATTATTTTTTTTTTTTTTGCAAACTACTCGTAGACAATTTTAGACAATTCGGCAGACAATTTTTGCCATTGCAGCAACATATTTAATATTCTCCAACCAGAGTCAAACTTTTTTAAACAATATCTTTTTTAAACTCTTTACCTGTACAGTGGGCAAAAAAATAAAATAAAAAGAATTGCTTATTTAAAAAAAAAAAAATAGAAAAAATAAACGTTTGTAAAAAAAGATGAAAAAACGAAAAAAGTTGAAATTGTGGTACTCCTATGGAATGGGTCATAACTTCTATATTTATCGATCGATTTTCTTCAGATATTAACATATTTAAAAAACCTATTGAGAACAATGTTTCATGTTTGTATACTAAAGAATTCTCATTGCATTTAAAATAACAAAAATATGTTTTTTTGCAAACATATTTTGTCTTCGGCAGACATTTTTGCCATTTCAGCAACATATTTTATATTCTCCAACCAGAGTTAAACTTTTTTAAACAATACCTTCTTTAGACTGTACAGTGGTCAAAAAAATAAAATAAAAAGAATTGCTTATTTCAGAAAAATTAGAAAAACTAAACATGTTTGTTAAAAAGATGAAAACAAAGTTGAAATTGTGGTACTCCTGTATAATGGGCAATAACTTCTACATTTATCGATCGATTTTCTTCAGATATTAACATATTTAAAAAACGTATTCAGAACAATGTTTCATGTTTGTATACTAAAGAATTCTCATTGCATTTAAAATAACAAAAATATATTTTTTTTGCAAACATATTTTGTCTTCGGCAGACAATTTTTGCCATTTCGGCAACATATTTTATATTCTCCAACCAGATTCAAACTTTTTTAAACAATATCTTTTTTAGACTCTTTTTCTGTACAGTGGGCAAAAAAATAAAATAAAAAGAATTGCTTATTTCAAAAAAATTAGAAAAAATAAACATGTTTGTAAAAAAAGATGAAAAAACGAAAAAAGTTGAAATTATGGTACTCCTGTATAATGGGTCATAACTTCTATAGTTATCGATGGATTTTCTCTAGATATTATTTGTTGCCTTCGTTAGGACGCAGCCTATATGAAAACAATGTTGTTTTATGTTTTTGTAAGCTTTTTTTGTGTTCGGAAATTTTTTGTCAAATAAAATTGGGTTTTCAGTTCTTAAACTACGGTGTTGCTATGAATACTACAGGGTGACGCACCAATTGTGCTACAATCAGAAATTCAAATAACTGTTTTTCAATCAATGTGTTTTATCTATATTTTATTAATGTGTACAAATGCGACACCTCATCAGAAAAATAATTCTGATATTCCGGCCTGTAGGGTTGAAGTCGGGGTCGTCTCAATTATTGTTTAGTTATCAATTGTGTTTGACAATTTTATTGACAATTTACTGAATTTACATTATTTGCTTTAGTAAGCTCAAATCCACAAACGGCGCTGCTCCTTATTTGTATATTTCTTTAGTTTTTGTTTTTTAATAACAGATAAAAAATTTAGCAAACTGCAAGAATTTTAACAGACTGTATGCTGAATCACAACTGCAAACAGTTTGTTATTATCGCTGTACATTTGCTATAATTGCAGACAAATTTTCATACTAATAAGTAGCAGACGAATTTGCATGCAAATATGAAGCAAACAATATTTGATGTTTGTAGAAAACTTATTGGTTGCTGTAACAACAAACTGTTAGCAGTCTTGATAAAATAACTGACAAAAATGTGTGCAAAAACAACAATCATATGTTTGGTGAAAAACATAAACATGTTTGTTTTCCATTTTCAGCAGTCTCTTCTGCTGTGTTTACTAAACAATATTTTTGAGTGAGTGTCAGGTAGTATATTTCTTACGTACCATGTCTCTAGCTAATGTTGACGCTTCAATATGACAGTGTCATCGGGTTTCTAAAAACTTCTAACTTAAAACCTTATCTGTATCTCTCTCTCACTCTCTCCATTCTTAAAGTTATTTTCCTTTTAATTGAAACATCTAATATATTGTGCTGTCTGAAGTAAAAATGAAAGTATTTATTTCATTTGCTTTACCACTTCGCCATATTTAAGGAGTCCTGAGATTGTATGCATAATGTCTAGATACTTAACATGTATAGAGTCGTACTACATCCTTATTGCCACGTCGACAATGAAAAACTCCTAGAATGAAAACAAAAAATAAACAAACAACACAAATTCCCGTGTCGCATAATTTTCCTTGTAACAAACTGTTAGCGGCCGGCCGGCCCAACTCAAAACCGTCCTCCTCAATGTCTGGGAAAAATGACTGGAACATAGAAAATGCTGCAAGGAAAAGCTTCACACACAAACCAAGTAGAAAGTGGGAGAACAAAATAAAATACCATTGAAATGGAAAACATGTGAAGTAACGTTGGTGGCAGTATCGGTTGCGGTGGAGCGATGCAGTGCAACAACTCTGGTTGCAAGTGCTAAAGACGAAGTTGGAACGTCTTAATTGCATTTTGCAGCAATCACATTTTACTGCATCGACTAACGCTGCAGTTGTCTTTGTAGTTGTTGCTGTTGTTTTTGTTGTTGTCTTCGTTGAGTTGCACATACAGACGGCGGGGCATCATGCAACGTGGTGGTGGCTGGTTCCTTCCATCGAGTGTGAGTGAGTGAATATGTCCTTGCCACCAAAAAGTATTTCCGTTTTTCGTTTTCTCCACTGTTTTGCCTTCACTTTTATCCAGGCATTTGGCTTAAATCGGTGCCCCTGCCACTGTCTGTTACAATGTGCCACCTAATGTGGTGCATTGTTTATTTTGTATGCAAGTGTATAAGCCAGCGTGGGGCATTTAAAAAGTTTAAACTTTTAGAGGATCTAATTGCTGTCGAGGAACTGGTAGTTGAGTTTGAGAAAACAAGTAATTTTAATTTTAGATTTTTCTTCTACATTCTAAATTTTTTCTAATTTTAGATTTATTCTAATTTTAGATTTTTCTTCTACACGCTGAAAAATAACGGCCCCAGCAACATATTGCTTGAATCACGCACATGTTTGCAGGCATGGTTTTCGTGAATTGAAGATCTCCTGCTTTTGTATCTATATTGTCTGCCACGTTTTTGTTTTCAGCAGTTTTCAACAAACAAAGCCACATTTGGGTCACAACTACAAATATTATATCCTGTTCATCATTGAGCCCCAAACATGTTTTGTTGAACAGCAAACACAATGTGGTTGAACACAAGTATACTGTATTTGCGACAACCCATATTTGGTTCACAAATACATATATTATAACCTATTAATCATTGTGTCCCAAACATGTTGTATTGAATAGCAAACATAGGGTGTTTTGACACAAGTATGCAATATCTTCGACAAGCTACAAACTCGTTATATTTTCATCCAAACAACAAAAAAAGACAAATTTTTCAGCGCGTACTAATTCTACTTACTTTATTCTCGATTTCTTTTAATTTTCAGATTCAGATTCCTTTGCGAAGCTAGAGAATACTGCAATAACTTCTGTCAAGCTTCGACTGCTGATATCTTTCTCTTTCTTTTGGTCTTATCAGCATCTCCATTGCAATGTTAAAAAGTCACGTTTTCTTGTTTGAATGTGAATATACTGTGTGTTTGGAACTTGTCGCAAATATGGTATACTTGTGTCTAAACACATTGTGTTTGCTATTCAATACTACAATATAATATATGTGTTTGTAATCTAAATACAGCTTTGTTTGTGATACAAATACAGCTGTACTTGGTGCACCGATTACTTAATTTTTTTTGTCGCTATGCTCTATCGCGAGAAAAAGAGTAAAAGAAGGATAAAGAAAGACTCATCTCAGCTTCAATGAATGTTATTGTGAATAACTGTATTTTTGCTTTATTTTTTCAGTCAGTGGTTCGTAAATATTCCTGAATGCGTGTGTAAATGAATTCAGTGTTTCTTATGTTGTCACACGGAAACACACGACTGCTTCGACATAAGTATATGGATGTTTGGGATGAAACGCGTATATGGCTTCATGTAAAATTATGCATCTTTGCAAGTACACATGCTAATGTTTGCATTTAAATATAAGTGAGTTTAGGGCAAACATATGAATATTTGGAATGTGTTCCAAACATATTCATGGTTCCCGCAGAATGTGTTGTAGAGAATACGTTACAGAGACCGTTTTTTCAGCGTGTATTGGCCAGTGAGTGAAAACTGGAAAGCGCACAGCTCACAGATTGTGAGAAGCTCTCCCCAATCCCTTCATGGGATGAAATGGAAAAATATTTAAAATTTTTTGGCGCCTTGACGGGACCTTGAACGGAAGTGGTTCGCAGAGGGTTTAAAAAAAATAAATAAATGGTTTCCCATTACATCCCATGAAGGGACCGGGGAGAACTTCTCACAATCACTGAGCTGTGCGCTGTCCAGTTTTCACTCACTGATTGGGACCTACAGTTTTACACCGATTCCGAGCGGTAATTTGAGAAGCTTTTTCATGGCTATATACTCGATAGTGTCGCCGTCACTATGCGAGGTGACCGCCGCCGAAAGAAATTTGAAGGTGGTCAGAGCAGGGTTCGAACCCAGGATCTCATGTACAAGAGGCGCGCACACTAACCATTGCACCACCGACGGCCACAGAGGGTTTGCTTAAACGTTTATTGAGTATTTCCAAAGGACCCGGGTCGGACTCATGGGTTTATTCTTTTTCGCTGAGGAATATCAAGGCCAGCAATATAATCAACACACCGTTGCTATCATGGTCGAAGTGTGCATATTTATTAGTTTTAGAGTTTTAGATTTTAGATTTTCGTTACAGAAGCTTCAGATTTTGGTGCCATATCTCGGCAAAAGTGGTTGTCTGGGAAATATCACGTCCGAAAAAATTCGAAAAATGTTTGAAAATTCATAACAAGAGAAATTTTAAATATTGTCTTTGTTTTTATGGAAAAATACAAAAATATCGAATACAACATTCATAAAACAGGGTCAGATAAGAGTGATTGGAAAATAAATGTAAATAGGACCACAACGGTGTGAGATATCACATTGAGTCTGTCTTTATTTCGAAGACAAATTTATGCCATTTTCGCTATCTCGGCCCAATTTTTGAAGACTCGTTCCAATATGTGCGGCGTTATTTCGGCAATTACGTCTCGAATGTTGGCTTCCAACATTCCCAAAGTGCTTGGCTGGTTAGCGTGGACTAAGGACTTGACGTAGCCCAAGAGAAAATATGCAAGTCGCATGATCCTGGCGGCCAATTTATGAACGCTCGCCGTGAGATCAGTCAGTCTCCAAACTTTTCCTTCCCAACTTCGAATGTTGCGTCGCTTGTATTGCATGCAGCGCCATCTTGTTAGAACCATAGCCCGGGTGCATCGATGTTGTCGAGATCTGGCCACAGAAAGTAAGACATCATCGCTATATACCGTTGACGGTAACGATGTATACTTCGTCATTTCGGAAGAAATTAGGTCCAATGATGCCGCTATACCATAAACCACACCAAACAGCCAATTTTTGCGGATGCAGTTATGCTGGGTCGGACATAGCTCATACATTATCGAACACTTGTGGATTCTGTGCGCTCCAATAACAGTAATTTTGCTTGTTGAAACAGCCGCTTAACAAAAAATGAGTCTCGTCCTAAAAAATGATTTTTTGACCAAAATCCGGATCTCCGGCCAATATTTCCAACGCCCAATTAGCAAACTTAAGGTTTTGAGTTTGGTCTCCCGACTTAAATTATTGCGTCAGCATAACCTTATATTGAAAATAAGGCTGGTTGACTCTCTGCCGATGCCTAATTCAGCTTATCGTCGGCTAATCGACATTTCTGGTGCTTCTTCGATACTGACCGGTATGTCATCTATGTTTTCTTTACTTCGCATCAATCTCTGTTTATTGGGTGGCTTATGGTCCACAGGAGTATACTCGCATTCAAACTTTTCCATGGTGCGACGAATATCCTGCGCACTTTAGCCATGACGACGCCCAATTCCGCGACGAATTTCATTTTACGCATTTACAACTGAGTCGGAATTTTGATATCTTTTAACAATTTCCACATGTACGGGAGGCGTGAAACGATGTATAATGAAATGAAAAAACAATTCTGAATATTTTGACAGATGGATGTCATTGGTAACTTTGAAAGCTTCTGAAATATAAAAATTGGAATAACTATCATTACTTGTGGTTGTCATTTATAAAGAACTACACAGTTTCCCATTACATTCCATGAAGGGATAGGGGAGAGTTTCTTACAATTAGTGAGCTGTGCGCTTTATAGTTTTACACACACTGATTGGAACCTACAGTTTTCCACCGGTTCCGAACGGTTTTTTGAGAAGCTATTTCATGGCTTATTACTTGATAGTGTCACCGTCACTAAGCGAGGTGGCCGTCGTCGAAAGAAGTGTAAGTTGGTCAGAGCAGGGATCGAACCCACGTTCTTCCGCACAACAGCACACTAAACGTTGCACCACCGCCCACCACTTCACCACCACCGCCGACATTATCGCACGTTGCGGGATGGGGCCTAAATGACAAAAAATTAAACAACTTTTGTTTTAACACTATTATGATACAACCCACTATTATCAACTATATTGTTTACTTTTACTTTGGTTTGTGTCTAGACTAACGGCTTGGATCATAGAAAAAGAAACTAACTAGATGTCTCACATATGTTGGGAAATTTTCGTGTTTAATGGGCAGTTTTCTAGGTGGAGCCTGTTACCAACAAATAGTATATATTGTAGTTTTTAACCTAAAAAATATTCAATTTAGAAAAGCCAAAGTGAATCAAGTTTATAAAAAGAACATTTTCTTAAACAGTGCCTTTTCTTAAAGAAAAGTATATTTTCTAAAAAAAAATACCTATTCATATTCTTAAAAAAAAGGAAATTTTCTTAAAAAAATACCTTGTCTTAAAGAAGTACCTTTGCTTAAGAAAAGGAATTATTTTTTTTAAATAAGTACCTTTTCTTAAAAAGTACATATTTTTACAACAACTACCTATTCATTAAAGGCTAAATTTTTTGTGAAAAAAATAACTTTTCTTGAGATAATTAAGTCTAGTAAATGTACCTATTCTTGAGTAAGTCTTAGAAATGTATGTACCTATTCTTGAAAACCAATTCTAAAAAAATTCCCATTTCTCAAAAAAAAAACCTTTCCTTCCAAAAAAAAAAATACCTTCTCTTAAAAACAATACCTTTTCTTACAAAAATTCCTTATCTTGAAAGTAAATTTTCTTAAAAATAAAATAATACCTTTTCTTTCTTGAGATAAGGTAGCCTTTCTGAAAATAAATTCATTTTCTTAAAAAATAACCTTTTCCTAGAAAGAGTACCACTTCTTTAAAAAGTACCTGGTCTTGAAGAAAGTACGTCTTTGTAAAAAAATTCATACTCTTATGGTTTTTTCTAACAGAAAGTACTTCTTCTTAAAAATAGTACTTTTTCTTAAAAAAAACATTTGCTTTTAATAAACGAAGTACCCCTCTTTAAAAAGGAACCTTTTCGGGAAAATATAATACATATTCTTACTAAAAGCACCTAAAAATATACTTAAAACAATATACTTACTATAAAAAAAGAAAATTTTTCTTAAAAAAAGTTTATCATTTTACAAAATGTATCTTTTCTTTAAGATGCATTTAAATAATCGTATTTTTCAACGGGCGCCTTAGGCGTGTTGGAACTAACTAGTACATAATATATAGCGAAAGGATCTCCGCTTCAACCGGGTGTCCCCTGACACCTCATGTGTTTTTTTTTTATTTTAAAATTATATTTGATTTAAGCTTGCGGCCAGGCGTTCACAATGAAGTTGATTTAATTTTTTTATTTGAATTTCTCATCCAACTTGGATGTATTTTAGCTGGGATGTAAAACTCCTGCCTATGTTTTCAGAAAACTCTTTGACTTTTCCAAAAAAGAAACTTCCTTTAAAACCCCTCGTTATGAAAATGCACCAAAGAAAGGCCGGGAATCGTATCCTTCTTTTTGTGTTTATTTTTGCATAATGCACCACATACTACCAGACAGACAGCCTTAAAGTCACTACATTTCTTTCTTGTTTTCTCTTTTCTCCTTGCATTTGCCTTCGTCCTTAACGTTCATGTTTATGTTTCGATTCATGTTTTTTATGTTTTTACTTTTATTTTCATGTTATTATCATCATTATTATTATACTACACACTTATTATGAATATGAAACCGAGACTGTGCTAAAGATATACAAAAAACGCCAGACTTCCAGACACAAACTTTGGCCACCACATTCGCTAAACGCAGCAACGTGAAACGAATGGATCGATAAGGACTAAAAAGGTTCATCGTATATAAGACCCATGGCGGCTGACTGGCTCTTCAGGCCGTCGTTCGTTTATGTCGTTGCCGTCGTCTCGTTGCATTGGCAACATAAACAGTAACAGGCAAGGCAATGCCATCAAAAAACATAAAATTGTCTCGTTATTGTGGTTTCTTTTTTTAGCCGTAATATTTGGAAAGAGAAATAAACGTAAATTTCGTCAATTCACCTGCAGAGTTTGGTGACAAATGCATTTATTAACCAACAGTTTATTGCAGTTTTTTTTTGGTCCCACCAAATTCTTGACATCCGATACCTTCTGGATATGATAAAGGATATCTCTAACTGATAGTGTTTAGTAAAAGTCCTACCTGGTTAACGCACTTGATTGTCCTTAAAATAGGATTTGAAAATTGTGAATTCCTTAATTTCTATAATATTTCAATAATATCGAATAACTTTTTCTGTAAATAAGATACAAAAAATTATCAGTGCCTGACACACACCTAAGGCATAAGGCAAACCTTCTCTTATTGCTAGAAACCAAAATTGACGCCGTACTTGAGATAGAGTTTGAGCCTGCTTTGTCTCAGGATTGTCTCTTACAAAGATGGGACCGTATCCATGAGATTTATGTTTCTCAAGTAATGTGGGACATGTTACCGTGGATGATGGGACAAACATTGATCATGTTTTAGCGGCAAACGTAGTCTTAGTCCATGTAACTAACGCTGTCTCAGTTCATGGGAAAGGCGTTGTTTCAGTCTAAGGGTGAATTACTTATTCCCCTCACGTCAGTAACATTTCTTCAGCAGCGGAATTCTGTAACTTCTTAACGATAAAATTCGGTAGTTAGATTGTCAAAATTCATAAAATTTCAATACAAAAATTTCCAATTTTTTAAATTAACTACCGATGTTTATCGTTAAAAAGTTCCAGAGTTCCGGTGCTGGTCTCACTATGCAAAATTTTCAGTACATCGAAACACATTCTCAGATAAATTAATATCGTTTTGAGAATTTGATTGTGGCAAACATAAATTTTTTAAAACAATCATATCAATGCCTGTATGATAAATAAATTAATAGTGAAACATAAAATGTTTACAACAAACGATATATGGTAGCTCTATATTTAGAATAAGTCGTTCATGAGAAACCAAACACGTTTCCATTAACTGATACTTCGTTTAACGCAAACGAGTCGTAGTAACTCTAAACTCAATACAATTTTACGATAAATTAAAACAATTTTTGCCAGAAACAAAGTTTTTGTTTCAAGCAAACGTTAAACTGAATATGTTTTATTTTGCTCCGCAGTGTACCTTCATTAATGGAAGTAGTATTTTATTGTATGTTAAATACAAATTTATGTTAATACTGTCGGTTTCCTTGAAGTGGAGTTGAACCCAGTATTTGCTAGTTTATTTTTGACCGAATACAGAATCAATTCAATACACAGTGTAGTGTATGTGCTTGTTTCAAGACACTCAAAGAAGAAAGAACTAATTAAGTGATATTTATTTCCCCCAATATTGTTAGTCCAGGGTAAAGGAAAATTTGTTTACAACAAATGAACCGACATTGACCATAAAAGTTTATTCAGTGAGTCGAAGTAGCAAACGAAATGTTTTTGAGCACATTAAACAGTTTTCTTTGCGGAGACGACACAAATTATATTTCACACACTGAGACAAATGGTGATAAGCCTGTGCGGCACACGTTTTCACAGCCCAAAATCATTTACCCCAAACGAAGTGTTACATTTGTGTCAGTCGCTTCAACCTTAGGATAGAAATCGTTGTTTCAGTCCAAGATACAACATTTGTCTTAGTCCAATAGAAACTTTTTGTTTTGAGTTAAGAGTTGTTTTAGTCGAAACGGAAAATGATATTTCAGGCCAGATGTTCGTTGTCTAAGTCCAGGAGCTAAAAGGTGTATCAGTCCAGGATACAAATGCTGTCACAATGCAAAAGACAAAAATTTTCTTAGTGATGCTGACAAATGTTACTCAATTTAGGAAACTATTGTTATTTTAGTTCGGAATACAAACTTTGTATCAGTCTACGAGTCAAACGTTGTCTCAGTCTAAGAGACAAACGTTGTCGCAGTCTAAGACACAAACGTTGTTTCAATCGAGGAGAAAAGCGTTGTCTCAGTCCAGGCGATAAACGTTGTCTCAGACCAGGATACAAACGTAATCTCAGTCCAGGAGACAAACGTTGTCTCACTCCTGGAGAATAACGTTGTGTCAGTCCTGGAGACAAACGATGTCTCAAGCCAGGAGATAAACGTCATCTCAGTCCGGGAGACAAACGTTGTCTCAGGCCAGGAGACAATCGTTGTCTCAGGCCAGGACACAATCGTTGTATCAGGCCAGGAGACACGTTGAATCAGGCCAGAAAACAATCGTAGTCTCAGGCCAGGAGACAACCAGGACACAATCGTGGTCTCAGGCCAGGAGACACGTTGAATCAGGCCAGGAGACAATCGTAGCATCAGGTCAGGAAACAACCAGGACACAATCGTTGTCTCAGGCCAGGAGACACGTTGAATCAGGCCAGAAAACAATCGTAGTCTCAGGCCAGGACACAATCGTTGTCTCAGGCCAGGAGACACGCTGAATCTGGTCAGGGGACAATCGTAGTCTAAGGCCAGGAGACAACCGTCTTCTTAGTATCAGAGACAAGACAAATATTTTCTCAGTTAAGGAGACAAAAGATGTCTCAGTCTAGAAGGCAACCGTTTTCTCAGTTCAAAAGACAAATATTTTCTCAGTTCAGGAGACAAACGTTGTCTCCGTATAGGATACAAATGTTGTCTCAGCCCAAAGGCAAACGTTGTTTCAGTTCAGAGGACAAACGTTGCCTCAGTCCAGGAGACAAACGTTGTCGCAGTTCAAGAGACAAACATTTTCTCAGTCGAGGAGGAAAACGTTGTCTCAGTATAGGAGAAAAATGTTGCCTTAGATCCAACGTTGTCTTAGTTCAAGAGACAAACATTTTCTCCGCCCAGGGGACAAAAGTTGTCGGAGTCTAGGATGCAAACGCTGACACAGACCAGATGATAACTACAGCTTGTCTCAGTGCTGAATACAAACGTTGTCTCAGTCCACGAGTCAATTGTCGTCTTAGTCTAAGAAAAAAAACGTTGTCGCAGTATAAGAGACAAATGTCGTTTCAGTCCAGGAGACAAACGTTGCGCTAGTACAGGAGACAAACGTTATCGCAGTCCAGGATACAAGCGTTGTCTCAGTCCAAAGGCAAACTTTGTTTCAGTTCAAGAGACAAACGTTATCTCAGTCTAGGAGACAATCGTTGCCTTAGTCCAGGAGGCAAACATTATGTCAGTGCATGAGACAAACGTTGTCTCAGTCCAGGAGACAAACGCTGTCTCAGTCCAGGAGGCAAACGTTGCCTGAATCCAGGATACAAACGTTTTTTTCGTCCAGGAGACAATCACTGTCTCAGTCCTGGAGACAAACGCTGTCTCAAGCCAGGAGATAAACGTTATCTCAGTCCAGGAGACAAACGTTGTCTCAGGTTATCAGACAAACGCTGCCTCAATCCAGGATACAGACGATTTCCTAGTCCAGAAGACAACCGTTGTCTCATTGCTGAATACACACGTTGTCGCAGTTCAGGAGACAAACGTTGTGTCAATTCAAGAGATAAACATTTTCTCCGTCCGGGAGACAAACGTTGTCACGGTCCAAGGCAAACTTTGTTTCAGTTCAAGAGAAAAACGTTGTATCAGTCCGAAACACAAAAACTATCTCAATCCAGGAGACGTCTATTTGTCTAAGTCCATGAGACAAACGTTGGCTTAGTCTTTTAGACAAACGTTGTCTCAGTGTAGAAGACAAACGTTGCCTCAGTCCAGGAGAAAAAAGTTATATCAGTCCAAGAGGCAAACATTTTCTCAGTACAGGAGACAAACGTTATCTCAGTTTAGGAGACAAATGGTATCTCAGTCTAGGAGACAAACTTTGTCTCAGTCTAAAAGACAGACATTTTCACAGTCCAGAAAACAAACGGTCGTGAATAAAAGCGTTGCCTCAGTCCAAGAGAAAAACGCTGTCTCAGTCTAGGAGACGTAAGCTGTCTCAGTCTAGGAGACAAACGTTATCGAAGTCCAGGACACAAACGTTGGCTCAGTCCAAAGGCAAACGTTGTTTCAGTTCAAGAGCCAAACGTTATCTCAGTCTAGGAGACAATCGTGGCGTTAGTCCAGGAGACAAGCATTATGTCAGTGAATGAGACAAACGCTGTCTCAGTATAGGAGACGTATTCTGTCTCAGTCTAGGAGACAAACGTTATCGCAGTCCAGGATACAAGCGTTGGCTCAGTCCAAAAGCAAACGTTGTTTCAGAGACAAACTTTACCTCAGTCTAGGAGACAATCGTTGCCTCAGTTCAGGAGACAAACATTGTGTCAGTGCAAGAGACAAACATTTTCTCGGTACAGGAGACAAACGTTGTCTTAGTCCAAGGCAAACTTTGTTTCAGTTCAAGAGAAAAACGTTGCCTTAGTCCGGGAGATCAATATTTTTATCAGTTCAAGGGAAAAACATTTTCTCAGTCCAGGAGAAAACATTTTGTCTCAGTCCAGGGCACAAACGTTGTCTCGGTCCAGTAGCAAATTGATGTCTCAGTCCAGGAAACACAAATTTTCTCAGTCCAGGAGACACACCTCTAATATTGTCTCAGTTAGGGAGACATACGTTATCTCAGTCCAAGTGATAATATTTGACGTAGTCCGGCGGCAAACGATGTCTTATTCCAGGAGACAAACGATGTCGTGTTTCAGAAGACAAAGCCAGGAGACAAATACTGCCTTAGGACTGGTGCCAAGTCACGAGACAAACGTTGTATCTGCGCAAGAGGCAATCGTTGTCAAAGTACAAAAGACAAATGAGACAAATGTAGTCATTGTAAGATACAGACGTGCAATAGATTTAATTCGTCTCTGACCAAGAGGAATGCAATCTTGGTAGCAGTAAAATTAGTTGCCTTGGAGAGTGTAATACACTTATCTAAGCTATCGGGATCGCCACATATATAAAAAGGACTTGGGAACCTCTTTACCTAAGAGATGCTAAAGTCTTGTTACCTGGTACATTTCTTTAACCCATCCCTAGCGTAGAAGGGTTCTTCTTAACCCAGCCTTTTAAAGAGTACAGCTTTTTATTACTTCAAGGATCTTAAATCCTTAAAGTTCTCAAATCGCTTTTGCATAAAAACTATGTAAATTTTAAAAGCTTTTTCACCAAGGGATGCCTTTAAAATGTAGCACATTTCATTTATGAACGCCAAACGAACTTTATAATTTCACTTTTTCTTACTTCAAAACTGCTGGAATACACAGCGAGAGTGAGAGAAGATGAAGAAAACTTTGCAAAAAGTTTATGCATATGTTTTATTATCCTTCGACTTAACCACAATGGCTGGCGGAAGTTAAAGAGTAAAAATAACATTTCTTAATTAGCGTGCAACATGTAGCACCCGTTGCAGTAGCTACATCTATATATGCGCTACTTTCATTTAACGCCCTCTGGTACAATTCAGACACGAAAAGTAGTTCATATAGGAAAAGGAATAAGTTTTATTAAAGAAAAATCCTTTGAATTTCGTCTACCCTCTTCTGACTCAGACGGCGGGGAGGGAGCGGGGGTTAACTGGCTGAGCGGAAATGAAAATGTTTTAATTGTAACCGTTTCCAAAACATCATGAAATTTTGAAAATATTAGCAAGAACAAAGTGAGGGGGGAAGGTGGGATGTTTGTCTGTGGTTCATATCGTACAGAACTAATGCAAAACAAGAAAATAAAGACTGACAGACACACATATAATGGTAGATATACCGACAGACAGCCGCCAAATAAGTTAACATACAAAGCCAACAAATAAACAGACAGAGTTTATTAACATAACAAAAGACAGACAACGTAAGGATGGACGGCAGAATGTGCAGCCAGAGAGACGTTTAAATTGTACGAAATTAAGACAGTTTAATATAGAACACTGTCGCGAACACATCAACGTAGACATTAATTTGGGATATGAAAACATACAAGGACATACATGAATCTATAATGTTCACATACATATGTAAGTGTTGGCAATTATATCCTGAAAGTCGTAGTATTTTACTGTGGGACAAGATTTTCTGAATTTAAATACTATCAGGAGTTAAGATTTATTGTTAAATTGTAGACATCAAACATTAAACAACTAATAAACTAACAAGAAACGAGGGCGGATCAAAATGACGGTGATAGTACATGTCCTTTTCACATGGAAATTTGTAATGCCCCTATAAAGAGAAAGTGAGTGAGATTCACATTTAATGTGGCCAGCGTTTTAGATATTCCATGATCAGTTTTGTATGAAACCCCCAATCACAAGATGGATGCCGCGTTTTTCTTAAGTGACCACAAACGAGATCGAGTTACAATTCCAAATGATTTGTGGAACATATATTTTAATTTTTCTTCGGCAACAATATTTTTTTCAGGAGATCGAAGAGATGTTTTTATTTAAAGATAAATTTGGATACAACTTTGAATAGAACTTTGATCGAATACCATTTTCAAAATTTAGACGAAATATCTTGAACTCTTGATCATAGTGGAGTTCTCAAAGAAACGGGTGGTTCACAGACAGGTATCTTTCTAAATCATATATTATTTTGACAGCGATAGATTTTTTTTGTTTGAAGTAATGACTATGAGTCAGTATCATACCTCTGCGGACCAAACTAAGTCGCTTGACGCTTGAACAACTTTCGGAAATATGGGCCTTACAGAAGCTCCAATTAGACTTCGAATTTGACCGAAAAATCATATTTTCTGACAAGGCGCATTTTCATCTCGGCGGGTATATCAACAAAAAAAATTGCCGCATCTGGGGATCGGAAAACCTCTCAATGTCATTGTCGAGATGCTAATACGGCATCTAGACCAAGATTAACGCATTTCGAAGGTTAAGTCCAGTAACTCGCGCTAACCCAGAAGATTATTCATACAATTTTAATCTGTAGAAACTGAAGTATAATTTTTAGCCTCATATTAAACTAGTGTACGTTTTGATGCAACACAGTTAGTTACTAAACGAAATGCAACCATAATAAAAACATACACAAAAAATCAACTGCTTGACAGATGGAAGCCGATCGACAATTTTCCGATGCGTCGCCGGCACCAACACTTTTTGAAGCTCACGCCACCGCCGATATAAATGACTCTTATGGGTTTAAACTGTAAACCGATTTTATCTAATGGCCCTATTTGACCCACTGATTCCATTTTAAATGTTCAGTTATTTCCAAAACATCCCAAATTTGTACAAAACTGGCAAAACCAATAGCCGCCAACTTAATTTTTCTGTTGTGCCTTAGTCTTCGATAATTTTGTCTCGACACGGAGTTTGTCTAACCATGGAGTTGCCAACTGAAATGCCAATTTAATCTCGAATTCGGCGGTGTAAACGGCAATGATTAGAGAACAAAGTTATCGCTAACCTGGCCGCGATAAACGGCGGTGTAAATGCGTTATAATGCACCCACAGAGATGTGTTAACACCTTTTTGTTACAGGGTACCTGCTCGATTTCTATGAACACATTAGAAAATGTTACATGGGAAAATAAAAAAAGAACAGTTTTTTTGCTGAAAGCTCTTTTGCTATTGCACTTTTTTTTTCTTACATCTGCTTTAACAATGAAATAATTGTTTTTGTTTTGTGATAAACAGAATGACGACTAAAAGTATTGAATAGTCTAGAGAACTTATTGCGCTCTTTTCCGCTCTCATGTAGAGAGTCTGAGTAAAAGAGCGTAAGCGGGTCTTAATCTCTTTATAGAATATTTCAATATAAATGCACCATTTCGACAATGTTATTACATAGAACAATACAAAAAGCATAAATGTTTCAAAGGAATCAATGTTTCACATCAAAATTATGAATGGACCAAGTTATGAGAAAAAGAGAGTATTACGTTTTGAACCATTCGACAGATATAGCCAGTGTTTTTGAGTCATACAATTCCATGAGTTCTCTATACTATTCAATACTCTTTGGCGACGACGACCTGCTTGTGTGTTCGCTGCCGCTACGTCAATACCATCATACATATTTTTATGAGAGACTATTGTTGTACAATAACCATACCTATAGATGTTAACTCATCAAAAGTATGAAATAATGAAGTTATGACGCGAGAGAAATTCGATTGAGTGAATCGCGTCGACTTTTTTGGTTCTTTTCTATTGGGGTTGCCAAATTGAAAAGAAGAACATGATGGAAAACAGCCGTCTGTTCTTGCGTTGGAATTATGGGCTTTTCAGTGTGTGTTGATTCTTAGTGATCGATCGATCAATTCTAATTCGCATATGTGACTTGTATGATTCAGTTTGTGAATATACGATTGATGATCAACCGATGGTATCAATTCAGGCACAGTAGTTAGGCATCTGATGATGCACTTGTCACGCAGTTCGAAACTAGTCGTGCCAGTGAGTGTGCTTAACTGAATTGTCTATTATTCCAACAAAACTCAACCATTTTTCAATTAAAAAATGTTCCTGACCTTGTAGGCTTTTGTAGTATGAATTTCTCATAAATTGACTGAAATTAATTTGGTTTTTATTTTTATTTTTAAAAGTTTGTTTTAGTTGGACTACCTCGTATAACGGATTTCTGAAACAAAAATTATTCTGCCAGAATTTTAAAAATAGTTTTTTTTTCACTGTATGTTTGTGCTGACGACCACAATTAAATAAAAAATTTATAGCAAAGTTCTTTTGGAAAGGGATTTTATCTCCCCACTCAATAAACGATTTTTAATACACCCAAATGCACAAGAATCGAAGAGACATGATTAGTCTTCACAGGGTTGCCGATTTGATTTTCTTCCATTTTCCTATGTTCCTACAACACTTTGTCCCTTCAAAATATCAACCTTATCTACATCAATATGAGGTGTAACTTCCGAGCTTTACTTCATGAAGGGCACACAGTGATCAGTTTGTCCCACTGTATATTTGGGATGTTTATTACCAAACTGAAAGAGTTGGAATATTGTAATGAAAGTGGAATTAAAAGAGTGTAAGTTGATTGTTTGTAGATAAATGTCATCATCGCTATTAGACAACTAGAAAATGGGTGGCATAGTCACTGAATTCGTACCCTAAAGTCAATACTCTGCATCAAAATGAAAGTTTTGTAAGAATCCTTTAAAACACTAATGCAGGAAAAGGAAAAGATGACAAGTAGTCAAATGTATGAGTAGAACTTTTTAAAAAACAAATATGTATCTCTGTGAAAATTAGCCACTAGAGTTCTCAGCAACGAATCTCATAAGACAAATAAATAGTTTATTGACAGTAGAAGAGAAGGGGGTAAAAAAGTGTACAACAGTTTCAAAACTGTACAATAATTGTCGGGAAATGTATAAGGACAAGTTTGAAAGCTGTATGGAAAAGAAGATACAATTGACAGGTCTCAGAAAATAAATTTACTTTATAGTGTTCACAAGCTGTTGCGGTTAAAAAAAGTTACAAAGATTGAGCGTGAATTAATATATCAGAGAAGATTGTTAGAAAACGAAGGAGTATAGAATAAAATGATAAAATGAAAAATCACACCCGGTTGGAACGAAATTCTTGTCGCTATATATTATGTACTAGTTAATTCCAAGGTGCCCCTAGGAAAATACGATAATGTAAGTGGATCTTTTAGAAAATATACTTTTTGTAAAATGATAAACTTTTTAAAGAAATTTTTGTTTATAGAATGTATCGTTTTTAAAAAAAGCTAATTTTTAGGTCCATTTTGTAAGAATATGTATTATATTTTCCCGAAAAGGTCCTTCTTTATAGGGAGGTACTTCTTTTATTAAAAGCTAATGTTTTTTTTAAGAAATGGTACTATTTGTAAGAAGAAGTACTTTCTGTACGAAAAAGAAATAAGAGTATGGATTTCTTTTTACAAAGAAGTAGTTTTTTTAAGAACAGGTACTTTTTAAAGAAGTGGTACTCTTTTTAGGTACAGTTTATTTTTTTAAGAAAATGTACTAAACGGTGGATATGATCTAGGATCTAATGTCTAGGATCTTATTTTCTGTCGGATCTAAAATAAATGCAGGAAGTTAAGGTGAGTGGTTTTGGGATCTTTCTGTAGAGTATTAATTGGTGGCCTTTGGTGGTGCAATGGTTAGTGTCCGCGGCTCTTATGTATTAGAATATGAGTTCGATCCCTGCTCTGACCACCTTACATTTCGTTTGACGACGGTCACCTCGCTTAGTGCTGGCGATACTATCAAGTATTTAGCCATGAAAATGCTTCTCAAAATACTGTTCGGAACTGGTGTAAAAGTATAGGTTCCAATCAGTCAACGTAAAACTAGAAAGCGCATAACTTACTGGTTGCGAGAAGCTCTCCCCAGTCCCTTCAATGGGTATTATGGGAAAATATTTATTTATTTTTTAATTGGCGCCCCAGGGATTAATATAATTCTCTTCTTAAATTACAGGTTCAACGATATGGACTGAATATGACATCCCATGTTACCACAATGTTCCTCTCATTGGACTAAGTGTGCGAGTATAACAGCCTTTTCTACTTAACCTAACCTAACCTGAGGTTTATACAAAAATAATTAAGTATACGCGCTGAAAAATAACCATGTACATGTTTGCAAGCATTATTTTCGTGAATTGAAGATCTGTTGCGTTTTGTTTATTTATGGTGACAGACAGCAGTGGTTTTTTCAACCAACAAATCCACATGTGGGTCACAAATATATATATTATAACCTCATAATCATTGTGTCTCAAACATGTTATATAGGATAGCAAACACAATGTGTTTGGACACAAGTATACTATATTTGCGACAAGCTTCAAACACACATAATATTTGCACCCAAACAAGAACACGTTATATTTGCGTCCAAACAATAAAAAAAGACAAATTTTTTAGCGTGTATGTAAGGGGACGGGTAAAACAGTGGTAAATTTAAAAATGGCGTACAACACTTTTTTATTGACATTTGCGATTGTTCCGAAAATATTTAGCTACTAACCCGCTATCTACCTTGTAATAGTTACATATTTTCCAATGGAGGCAGCATGGATGTTTGTAAAATTCTCCCAAGATTCATTTAATTCCAAGTTGTCCCACACGCACACTCCCAAGTAAAACTTTTTGCTTCCACATTCACCATATACTCTAGTTATGTGATATTGTATCCACTAACTTGCAGCAATGTTTGGATAGCAGTGGAAGCAGTTTGGAAGCTTGAAATTGCCACTTTTTAATTTGGAAAAATATGCCACTACTCCTCATTGTTGTTATGAATTTTCTTTAGCTCTGGCTGCCTATTTAAATGTGTTGCACAAACTGTTGTTTTGCTTCAGCTTCATTTTTGTATCTTCTAAAGTTCAGTGGCAACAAACAACCATGAACGAGAATGAAACAGCAGCAGATTATGGTAGTTTTTTTTATGAGTGTCGTTATTGTTGCATAAAGGATATTTATTCATGACTGAAATGAAAACTAAAGTCCTGTGAAGGTTGCTGACATTGTAAGGATGCTTGGTATGCGAACATATACGTATCCGTGAAATGACACATAACTTTTTAGGTTCAGATGGATGTGGCGAAGAGAGAGGGAGAGAGAGAGAGAGAGAGAGTGTGTGTTGTGTTTTATATTTTATAAACTTTTTGTTTATATGTTAAATTGTCTTGAAAGTTTTGAGAGAGTCCTTAAGGATATCTAGACTACTAGTGTTACGATGATAGGACTCAAACACTTCTTTGAAATAGGAACATAGAGTAATATCGGTGTTGTTGTTGGCAACACTCGAAAGTCGTTTTTACCAAATGCCATTTATATCCACCAATCATGCGGGTACAGACATAGAAAACTTGATCCTTGACAAATAAAAATAAACAGAAATTTAGCCCGCCTAGGTTACAAATCGAGTATATACTTCCAAGTGAAACCTGAATGATCTATTTTGAACAGACAAATAGCATTTAAGAGTTGTTCCGTTATTTTGCGCAGATATGTTCTGAATATGCGCTATTTTATATGCAAAAAAAGTTGAAAATCATCCGACAATTCCACGCCATATAGTATCAACGCTGGTGTTTTCACTGCTTTATTCAGTGTATAAATATCCTGCACTTGAAATTATTTTTGATGTGTTAACATCTATAGGCATGGGCAGGGCAATCTATCAAAGTGAACACATGCAAATAACACACAGCGAAAGCATCACATACGTGGTTGTTGTACAATAAGTAACTATGATGGTATTGATGTAGCGGCAGCGAAGAAATAAGCAGGTCGCTGTCGGCAAAGAGTATTGAATAGTATAGAGAACTCATGGAATGAATTGTATGACTCAAAGCATTGGCACATCTGGCGAATGATTCAAAACGTATTACTCTATTTTTGACATAACTTGGTCCATTTATAATTTTGAAGTGAAATATTGATGCCTTTTGAAACACATATGCTTTTTGTGTTGTTTTATATAATAGCATTGTCGAAATGGTGCATTTATATTGAAATATTCTATAAAGAGAATAAGACTCGTTTATGCTCTTTTACTCAGACTCTACATGAGAGCGGACAAAGAGTGCAATAAGTTCTCTATACTATTCAATACTTTTTACCGTCGCACTGTTATTATTTCAGTGAGCTAGATATTGCTTTATTTATTATTTTAACAATATTACATCTAATGTTAATGCAAATGTAGAAAAAAGAAAGTGCAATAGCAAAAGAGTCTTCTGCACAAAAATTATCCTTTTTGTTATTTTCCAATGTAACATTTACTAATGTGTTCATAGAAATCGAACAGGTACCGTGTAACAAAAAGGTGTTAACACATCGACCGAGAGTTCGAACACTCATTGAATTTTTTAAATTAATTTTTGTTACAGTATTTTTTCCTACATAAATATTTTTGCCCTACTTAAATGCTAACTGTTATTGTTTCTTCTTTTTCAGAACTTTATGTCAAAATTCAAAATTTTCTCAAAACTCTCCAAAATATTTACAACGTAACGTGATTTCGTCTTTCGGCCTACATTTTGTTACTGGAGAGACCAAATAATTACAAAAAAAAAAAATTCAAACAAATCCATTCAACTTTTGGACCAATGACAAATTTTTATTATATCGCGTCAAGAAAAAGTGTTTGTTAGTGTATTACAAGACTTTCGGGAAATTAACAACTACAAAAAAAAAATCTAAATATTATTTTCAATTCTTATTTCGAATCACAAAAGAGAGTAAACAAAACCCGCTTTTAAATTAAAAACTTTGAGTTGAAATCCACGGTATCGCGTGTGGTGTCTAGGTCTTTTGGAAATATTTTGTAAAAGGTTACGAGAAAGTGCATAAAACATAACGCAAACACATTACAGTATTTTCCGAAACAAAAGTCGAGCGTTATTCGGAACGTAAAGGAGAAGCGAGCAGCGGCAAAAACGGCCAACATAAATAAAATTATCTTATGGATTGCTGGACGGGTAACGCCCGACTGGCGAGTGTTTTAGTTTAAGGTAAGTAATATGACTAAAATTGTAACTATAGGTTGATAAATTCGAGTCTTTAATAACTATACATATCGATAGTGCATAAAATCGATCAAAATCGATCAAAAAATTTCATGGTATACATATGTAACATTTTGAAATAAAAACATAATGTTTGTATTAGTTTCAGAATAAAAAACATTCGGAGTGCGAACATTTTTTATTGGATTGTATTTTGTAATTCACTATTGTTTTGTTTTTGAATTTTGACAATAAAATTAAATATCTCAGCATTTTGCAAATAATTACGAGTCACCCTGTGTGACCAGCTGTTTTACGAACAGCTGTCGTCACACTTACTCTGGTCACAGCTGCGTAGTTTTCCTGTAAAAAAATTCCACTAACTATTTTTGAGAGAGTAAGATAGATTTTACTCTCCCAGTAGAAAATATCAAAAAAAATTATGCAGACGACATCCAGTAAAAACTTGCAATAAATAAGAACTTTTATATGTAAACAGCTGATTTGCAATGTAAACATTGGAAGAACAAACAGATGCAGTTAGATCAAATCATTACAAATAACCAAAACTGTCTTCTATTCTAAAATAAATATTTGAAGGTTAATTATCAAATCATCTCTTCTCTTAAAACAGAAAATTCCTATAACACTGTGCAAGTCGGAAAAAAAACACAAGTGGCCTTAACGGATTTACATTAATTCGGGTCCTACGAATCGAACTTCATCATTAGTTTTTTTGCCTTATAATGATGGTTTTATAAAATATTTTTCATGCAAAATTTATATTTTTTAAGCAACAAATTATTCTTGACTAATTTAAATATTAAAAACTATCCTGAAGAAGATTTCCAAAGGAAATCGAAATATCGAGAGAGAAAAGAGGAAAACAAAAAGTTTTATAAAATCAGAAGTGACCTTAAGCTTGGAAAATTAGTCAAGAATAATTAAAATAAAGGTCGAAAAATTGGAAACAAATTATTGCAACAAATTATTATTTTTTTTTCATAAATTTATTTATAACTGTGAAACTGTTGCTTATCTTGGGAAATAGTGTAGGTATAGATTAGAGGTATTGTAATTGTTAATTTTTCTAAATTCGTTTAAACAAAATTGGACGAGGTGTTCTCGAGTAATGGTGACAAATGTATAAAATTGTCCCAAAAAAATTAACTCTAAATCGCAGCCTCTGAGTAAGAAATTTAAAAAAAATTCTGTACGAAACCAGTATTATAAACCAAAAAACTAATAATGCAGTTCGATTCGTAGGACCCTAATTAGTGTAAATCGGTTGAGTCCGAATATGTGTTTCAAAATTTTTATTTCATAAACTTACACAGTGTAATTAACATGTTATTTTATATTCTTTCTAGTTCCTTATTTTGTTTGTTTACACAAAACGAATGTTTTTAAACATAAGTTCGAGCTTGAAAATTCTTACTGGCAAACATTTCTCCAGTAAAAATTTGTAAGTTCTCTATTACCGAACTGTCAAACTAATTTCTTTCTCTTGCTCCCTCGTTACTGGCGTTTTGGTTGTCACAACCGAATTAGACGTTGTTACAACCGATTTAGGGTTTGCCACAACCGAATTAGAGGTTGCCACAACCGAATTAGAGGTATTCACAACCGAATTAGAGGTTGTCACAACCGAATTAGAGGTTGTCACAACCAAATTAGAGGTTCCACAGCCATATTAGAGGTTGTCACAACTTAGAGGTTGTCACAATCGAATTAGAGGTTGTCACAACCGGGTTCGAGGTTGCCACAATCGAATTTAGATAGTGTCACAGCTGAATTTTGAATACTATTTTTTTTTGTCTATTAATTTTGAAATGATTTAACAAATAAACAAATTAAAATCAGTACATGTAAGTAGGACAGCAATGTAATGTGTAAGTAGCAACAACCAATCACTCTGCACACAATCAATAAATGTCCTCGGTTAGTGACTTGTGTAAATACACACCGCAGTGGCTTAACGGGCTAGACGCTGCTGAAGATGATGCTTCACAAACATCGAAACGATCGTCCAGCGAATGTGAGTTCGAATCCCACCCGCGGCATTTACATTTTTTTCACTAACCGGAGAAAACATGATCTCTTATAGCCTTAAAGGAAATTACAACTTTAAACATAACGAGGATCTAAGACAACTAAATTTGAAAATTACATTTATTTCCGAATGTTTTTGAAGTCCCGGCCATCAGGGTCACCGCATGTCGATTTAGGTCGAAAACCTTTCTATGAAAAGACGATGTCAGCACCTCTCAAACGATATCCCGAATTTGTCCTTTTTTTGCGGGGAAATTTGAATTCAAATGATGGTCAATTTATTTCCTTTAGTTAAACTATTGATCTAATCCTAAAAGATGTATAATAACATCCAGAGAAAAATGTAAAATATGTAAGAAATCAATATTGAAATTGTAATAGAAAAGAAATGCTGGGACAAATAAATGAAACGTGACCTTGAGACTATGAACAGTTGACATCTACTTGAACTGCACGTTGATAAATGTGGGCATTTTTTGCAGAACAGGACGTTTTAATGCAGCAACAACAATTCGGAAAAACTTTCAGAACCGGTGTACAACTGTTGGTCCCACACAGTGTGTGGAAAACTAGAAAGCTCACCGCTCAGTGGTAACGAGAAGCTCTCCCCTGTATCTTCATAAAATGTAATGGGAAAGTATTAACCATTTCAAACCAACACGTTTTGATAATTTTCAGTTTATAGTTGAAACCTGTTAATCATTCAAAATGGATGAGAAACATATGAGATTTCGATTGGTTCAAAATAAGATATTCTTTAGGTGGGTGTTCCAATCATCCGTGGTAACTCAACATCACCTATTAATATCGCATCGTTAGTTGTTGATGCCTTTTGATGTGATATGATTTTGCAGATTGCTCGAGGATCTGTAATTTTCAACTTCAAACATTGAGTTTATAGCTACTTCAGTTTCCTCGTGATACATTATTGAGCCGCATCCAGCGACATTAAAATTGTGCCTTGTTTTACCAAAATCTCCCACTGTGCCGCATTGATGTGTAGTGCAAGTAATTGTTCAGGTTTCGAAATAGTTGTATTTGTGTTTTCAACAGCAACTTCTCCAAACTTTCAGGAGCGACTGAGTGCGCTAAGTATTCTGCGTTCCATAGTCTCTCGTACATACATTCGGTTCGATGGATGGTTGGTGGTGACCTTGAAGTCTTTCATGCAATTCTTGTATACAATTTGTATGTTAGTTGTTTTAGTTGTCGTTTTATATAAAAACAAACAAAAAATGATTTGAAAATTAATGAAAGAAGAGAAACGAACTAAACATCAACCAATAAACTCTATAAAAGCGAAAAGGCGCCATATTTGCTGCTGACATTTAAACAACAACTACCACGGCGACTACGACAAAAACAACAACTAAAATAATAATGTCGGGCAAAAAAAAAACACCACTTAGAACAAATTCATTAGGAGTACAATAGCAACAACTTTGTATAGAAATTATACGACTACAACAAAATCCCGCCACAGAAATCTCTTTCAGATGCGTATTGTCGCCGTGATCATCATCATCATCATCATCACCATCGCCTTAGTCGTCGTCGTCGCATTAACTTCCGTTTTATTCAGATTTTGTTCATGTTTTTGTTTATTTTTTATTCTGAAAACATTTTTGTTTCCATTGCATTGGAGCGTGTATCGCTCGCTACCACTGCCTAGTCAGCCTTTCGTAGTTGTTTCTTTAAAGATATTCATGTTTGACAACAGAAAATATTTCCATTCCAGATTGAAAAATCTAAAAAAATAAAAAATTTAAAAAAAAGAGTCGTCATTTTTATGATCTCAGGAAAGAGGATCGATTATTTTTTGCGTTGCACTGTATGCATAACTACAACAAAAGATGTCGTCGTCTTAAACGCATAAATTAGAATATCAACATTGAATTTGTTTATGCAACAAGGAACAGGAAGATGCTAAATGAAATCTACCTATTGTACAGTGGGTGTAAGGAACAAGTTTAAGCGCCATTTTATCTACCACACAACGCGTATGCGAGAGTGCGATTCCGAGGTATTTTCTGCGTATCTAAGTTCAATTTTGAAGACGACTTTTGTTGCCTAAACAGCAATACCAATTATTTTATTGTTGCCATGTCAATTAAGATGTCGATAAGGTCGACTGCGTTTTGGAAGAATTATTTTATATCTAGTTTTATAACAACTTTATTACGGACGTTTACAGTAGCTCCCTCTCAGCTGTTGCTTTTGTCACTTTCATTAGGATGTTGCAGAGATCTCTGTCCAGAGTGTTGCCAATGTCTACGACCTTCTCTATTTGTATTAAACAAGAACAGGGTTTCTAACAATTATGAGAGTGTGGAATTTAGATATTTATACTGCCCTTTGTTGTTCGCCTTAGTCACAAAAAAGTTTGGCTCAAGTCTGACTAGGATATTAACTTTTGTAAAGACCGTGTTTGCAACTCCGTTTTCTGAGGTCCATAAAGTACAATTTGTTATCGGCATTTGATTATGCTTTAAATGGCTTTGTGATTGTACTCATCTTATAGATTAGGTTAGAGTGGCAACCAGCATTGTGGTGCCACTGCGACAACAGGAAAAACAATAGATTTTCTTAGTGCCTCCTGTTGAACCAATTTGATTATGTTAAAAATACCAAGAGTTGGCGGATGCCACCATCAGCTAGATTTGCTAACTTCCCAAAGAAATATGAGCCTAGCGTAGCCTGCCGCCTTCTGGTAAGAGCGGGCATATACACAGAAAGTGTCCTATTAACTCCATTTCCTCTTCGTCACCACATCTTCTGCAAAAGTAATTTCTCAAGACTTTCAGTCTCGCTACATGCTGTCCAAAGTCATGACATACACGATAAGTAAGACGTCCGGTGTCGATATTCGACATTAGCTTGGAATGTACACAGTTCCCTACACGTGACCACCTATCGTTATATGCCATAAGGGCGCAATTCCCTAAGACGAGCTTACAAATTGGCAGAAACACGCCGACATATTCTGTTTCCTCTGAAGCATGTAAAGTAAGTAGTCCCCAGTCAAAACAAGTACATGTGCTTTGCAGTTTCCTGGTACGTCCCTGTGGCCCCGCACCCAAATAAGTTGAATATGAAACTGTTCAGCCATCTCATTAAGAGATCTGCTAGAGTCGAGGGTAGTTCTCGCATTCAGGAAGACAGTTTCCAGGGACTTGCCAGTTTTCAGGGACTTGCTTGCCATTCAGAGAAAAGATTGATTCTGACTTTAGTCATGACATTACTTCTCAGAAATTCCACTACTTCTCTAATAGCTAAGAGTTCCGTCGGTAGAGACTGCAGTGATCAGACAATCCTTTCGCAATAAAAGAGGGCAAAGCCTACCTTATCGTCAACTTTTGAACTATCTGTTCAGAAGTTCATTAATTTATTATGTCCAGGGATAGGACTATTCCATTCCAGGTATAAGAGTGTGATACTTCTTGTCAAAGAGTGCTTCGGCCAAAGTGTAATCGATAATACCTGGAAGTGCAGGTATTATGATGAGAATGAGACTGTGTCCGTAGCCATTTTCTGACCAGGGTGACAGTAGCCGTGTCATGCTGCCTACCTACAATGTACATTGGTATTAAATATAGTGTGACAGCGAACTTTATCGTCACAAAAAGGTTCAGAGCTCATAAAATGCTGCTCTGTTTCAAAATCAGTCTAGTAAAAAAATATTCTACATACAAGAAGTTTCTAAATGATTATTGTCCTAGCGATTTGCTCGAGTATATAAAGGGTTTTTCAACAGAGACGCTACAAAAGTAAATCGATAGGGGCAGCAAACGGCGCCACATTTTTTTCCCGCTCTTTTGACATTTCTCTTCAGTAAGGTTTGCCATTTCAGCATGGATAGATATACGAGCCAACAACGAGTCGAAATTATTAAAATTTACTACCGAAATTTGGAGTCAGTGGCCTCAACTTTAAGAGCTCTACGTCATTCTGGCTGAATGGCTCATTTCTGGCTGGAATGGCTTCGTCAATAAGCAAAATATGCGTTATTGGTCAGACAGCAATCCACACGTAATCCACATTGCATCCCGAAAAAATTACGGTTTGGTGCGTTTTATGGGCCGGCGGCGTCATTGGGCTGACTTCTTCCGTGATGATCAAGACCGGCACATTACTGTGAATGCGAATCGCTACCGTTCAATGATAACCGAATATTTTTGGCCCCAATTGGATAATATGGACTTGGAGGACATGTGGTTCCAACAGGACGGCGCCACAAACCACACAGCGAATGCCACAATCAATTTATTGGAAACCAAGTTTGGTGAACGTGTTATCTCACGAAATGGCCCAGTCGATTGGCCGCCTCGGTCGTGCGATTTGACGCCGTTAGATTATTTCTTGTGGGGCTACGTCAAGTCTATGGTCTATGCCAACAAGCCAGCAACGATTGATGAACTTCGTACGAATATCGAACGTGAAATTGCAGCAGTATCGGCCGATTTATGCTTGAAAACCGTCGAAAATTGGGTTCAGCGTCTGGACTTCTGCAAGCGTGCCCGTGGTGGCCATGCAAAAGAAATCGAGTTCCATACATAATGGCGTCGAACGTACTTTCACAGGAATAAAGAATTTCATTGGTATCTAAAACTGGTTTTGTTTTATTTAAAAAAACTTTTGTAGCGCTCTTATTGAAAAACCCGTTACTTGATCCTCAATCTGAATATTGAGATAAAACTTTTTCTTGGTTTCTTCAGGATGATAGGGACAGATCTACAAGAAAATCCACGGATGAACAACAAGAATACATACATAATAATCGAGAGATTTGGTCGTTTTGGTAACGAGATTAGTTCCAGACACAACATAGGTGAAACGTCGAAAATTTGGCTATTACCCTCTATACTGGCATAAGTGGTACAAACTACAAATTGGGGGTTCCCCGCGTATTGTTTACTAGATCTTCACAGAGGTGGAGGATGCACGGGATTAGGTTAGAAAGAATTAGGATTCGAGCTATTGGTGCTTCGATACAGGACCCGTTTCTGAGCATCCTTTAAGTCATTAGTTATTCCTGTTGGGCGCTCTTCGTGTTGGCATACAAAGTTCCTCGGTGTATTACAGTTTATTCCCTTGAGTTCCGCCAAACTATAGTTCCGCCAAACAACGCTGGGCAATGACAGAGTGATGTCATGTCGATGTACTACTGGCACGACCTACATTAATTTGCATCCCCTCGAACAGTTTTATGCACACATGTTCTCACGCTGGAATATCCCGTTAGAACGCCAATGACTCGGTTCAATTCCAGTTTGTCCAACTTCATCTGCCCTCTGATCTAGTTTCCATACGGGCCGCCACACACGGACTTTATTGTTCTGCTCCCGTCTGATGCATTCCATAGTTTAATGGAATTTTATGTAAGTGGCCGTCGGTGGTGCAATGGTTAGTGTGCGTGGCTCTTGTACATGAGAAAGTGGGTTCGATCCTTGCTTTGACTACCTTATATATTGGTTTTGATGACGGTTACCTCTCTTACTGATGGCGATACTATTGAGTATAAATACCGTTCGGAACCGGTGTAAAAACTGTAGGACCCAATCAACGAGTATACAACTAGAACGCGCACAGCTCACTGGTTGTGAGAAACCGAGGCATTTAATCAGGCATTTGTTTCCCAAGATTCCGCGATACCCCGGAGACCATATGATGCCCACGGCTGCTAGTTATAAAATTGGACATTGGTGGAAGTGGCAAAGTTTTAAGGGATTATCCTGTGGTGGCAAGTGTTTGAGAAACCCTACTGACTGGGTATGGAGAAGGGCTACGATTTGCATCACGGGTGCTCTGTGTACCACTCCCACTGATGCACTTTTATATTTTATATATCGTGCTGGTGGGCATTAGGAAGCATATTGTTCTTCGTCCGACATCAGGTTAAGATAAATGTTGAGAATTTCCCTATATATGTTGACTACTAAAGCAGAATCAGTATTCAATCCGATATGTTACACTCTTAAACCAGAAAGGACTTATTGCGATAAGAGAATTCCTGTCGTAGAGGAATGTGTGAAATTCTATACGACTGATTCGAAACTGAGTGATTAGGTACACTGACAGAAAAAGTTTCATCAAATTTATGAATTCCTTCATCAATTTGATAAAACATTTCCTCATGCCGACACAGTTCATCGAGTTAACCTTTCATCCATATTTCATCAATAGTTTACGTTGATTCCACGAGACTGTTACGTCAATTTGATGAATGTTTATCATCAAGTTGAAGTATATTTTTCTCCATTTTGATGTAAATTGTTCATTAATTTGCCGTACATTTTTCGTTAATTAGATGTAAGGTTGCCATCAATTTGATGTAAGTCTTCCATTAATTTGATGTAAATTGGTCATCATTTTAATGTAAATTGTTTGTTAATGTGTAGCCAAACTCTTTGGCCTATTTTCATGTTACAAAATCCACAAGAACAGGGTATTATGTATTTATTTTCAATTTTATACGCCTTTTTCTCCTCTCTTTGTTTTTTCAATACTACATCCATATTTTGAATCGATTCCACTATTTAAATTCAATGAAGCTGAAATGGAGAAAAAACTCACAATCTTCAAATTGAAACCCTTTTTTTGTTGAATTGATGAAATTTGTCATCAATTCAACGAAAACACATTAATGAACATTTACCATCGACTTAATGTAAAGATTTTGTTTCTGTCTGGGGTACGGGGCCTACTTTCGTCAACTAGGATTACCTCTGTCTCATAGACTACCTGATCATTGTAGCGGTTATTAGGCAGATATTTTGGCGATTAGGAAGCGCCAGTTTGACTAGAGGAAAATTGTTCAACAGTAGCGGCGGCAATTGAGTGAGTGGAATGTCGGACTGAGGGACTTACTAGCGAATTTGCAGAGCGGATGAGATCCCAAGACTAGGGATTTCCGTTGGAATTGGAATGTGCAGCCATGTCCTCAATGATATGACAGACATTAATACTAGCTTTCGACAGATTTGAAATAGGCTCGGAAAATAGGGAGCAGACTCGCAGCTCTCAGGTTGGATTTTGGCAGCGTGCTTTTATGAACGCTGTAAATACTACACAAGAATCTAGCTAGATCTAGATCTTGGATCTAGCTAGAGACATCCTCATAGTCACTATCGGTGAGGTTTGCCTTGTGCTTCTGCGAGCTTTGAGGTTGAATTGTGGCTCCCGGCGAGCACTAGCACGCTCGAAATGCGAACCCTGAGAATTTGTCGGGATATTCTTTGAGAAGGCATGCTGTGTGCTAGAAGATCGGGACGATTATCTTTTACAGGAGGATGCCTTCAATTGGGAGCTAGGCGATTTGTGTCATTTAGGCATTGAGAGATATGAAACTTCTTGGAGGAAACAAAGTAGTTCTGTAGTTCAATGGACTAAAAAGTCGAATTGTTTGATATGCAGTTCACCATGTTATCTCAGTGTGTTTGAGGCATGATGCCATGTCTACAACAATAACAATTACTTGTGCTGTTTCAGAACACTCTCAGATCGTGGTGTTCAGATGGGTGAAGAATTTATAAAAACAAAAAATGTTTACTATGCCCACTGTAATGCTAAATTTCGCAGCTGTCTGGAATTCAAGCTATCTATTTGAACATAGGATTTCTTTTCCCCAATAGTGACAATAGTAACAACAAAATGATAAACCTTTTCGGCGCCTTATATTCCTAGTCGAATAATTTCGGAATCCCAAATCACAACCCCATGTGCGTGCGACACATCATTCAAATGGTCAATAAATATGATGATGAGGCGTCCGTCTTCTTTGGATACACGCGCACTTCCCCGCCAGAGTGGAAATACATAAAAACAAAAATCCAAAATATCTTATGAATAGCAATCGAAAACAATAGCAGCAATAACAACAACGATTTAGAACAGCTGTATTCAAAACTCATATACCAGCAGGAATGGAATGCATTGCAGCAGCAAAAAATTGTATATTCCATAGTATATAGTACACCAAGATGTCTGACCAACCATCTGTTAGTGCTTCTGTTGTGTGTTCCGTTCCTACTTTTGGGCCGGCCACACACACTACACTCTCTTTGCTGACAACGCTGACGTTATGCGAGATGGGTCTGTTTAAGTGTTCTACAGTTGTCGATTGTTCTGTGACGTTGACTGCGTCTGATCACAATTTGTGATCGGTTTGGTCGCATTGGCCTTGGCCTTGAATTCACATCTCTTTCATGCAATGTGATTCGCATACGTATGGGCATGCATTTACTCTCTACGTATCTCTCTCTCTCACCCTTTTCGACTTTCACGCATCCGATTTCGGTCGCCGGTTCTGCGGTTTCGTCTTTTATGCATTCACTGAAAGCTCTGCACAGTGGTGTGTCGAAACATTTCTATTACTGCGCTGCATAATTTAAACACATTTGTGATAGATGGTATCATTCTTTTAGATTGAAAAACTTAAAGGATTTGAATAAGTGAATATGGTATCACGGTTTGTCGGGAATAAGGCATTTTAAGACTGTTAATTTTTGTTAGTATCAAGTTACTCAGTCTAGGCCGTAGACTTAACATAGTGGGTGGAAGTTTCAGGCTGTCATGGAAATGGGTTGACGTTATGGAAGGCAAGTATTGAGGCGAAACAGCAAACTGAGTGGCTGCCATCCCTACAAGTGCTAGCCTGCCCCTCTAGAGAAATAAACTTACAGTCACTCGTCGAAATCTAGTCCATACCTACGAGTATGTGCACACTCGTACCAAGATCTTAACACCATTGCGGCGTATAATGTCTACAAGCCGTTTGTACAGTGGAGGTTTCTGCCCATTCATCTTCCTTGTGTTTGTCTCCAATATTCACTCACCGATATCTCTAAAGCTCTTCCGAAATTTTTCAAACATGAATATTACAGAGTCCCAAAAATTGATACGTTGGGGATGAAGGAAATATTGACATCGCATTTTAAAGATTTAATACCTTCTACAGCCACATCACGGAATATCGGAATGTGGGTATCATATGACTTGAACTTGATCTTCAATTCGTGACAACAATGCTTGCAAACATATATATGGTACCGGCAAAAATATACATTGTTCCCGCAGCTTATAATAGTTTCATAATGTTTTATATATAAAAGTAGCAATCCAAAGGAAATGCTAGGCAAGCAAAAGGATTATTTCCACATCACTGTGTATTGCTGACGTTGTTGCCTTTCTATGCATCGCAAATTACAAATAGTTTCACGATCATGCTGTCGGTGGCAGTACACAGCATCAACTTGGGCTGTTGTTGCCGATCGTGGCGTTGTCGATGATGATGTAAAAGTTAGTGGGCATAAAACTAGCGATGTTTGTTCTCGCTGCTGCTGGTTTTCTGTTGCTCAGATTTGAAAAGTGTTGCATTCTCATCATTTTCTTCGTTCCTTTCACATTCCATTTATTGATGTGCTACTATCTGTTGTGAAAACGAGCGCAGCGTTGCTGTCTGTGGCAGAGACCAACGCAAATTCTTCATTTCATTCACTTGACAACGTGCCTTCGATAATGTTGTTGCTGCTGTTGCTATTATTGCTATTGCCATTCATTCATTCAATGCGTTTTGTGCGGGTGGAGAGGGGTTGGTTGTATAACACAATGTGTTCTTGCTGTTGTTGTTCTCAGAGATTTGTTGCGAACATGTGTACACAGTTAATACGTAACAACAACAGCTCGGCAACATCACTAAGAACAACGAAAGCCACAGTCAACAACATCAACATCATCATTATCACCAGCAACAGAAATAGCAACAGCAACTACTTCCACCAACAACGTGTTTTGCATAATTTTTATTTAATTTCATTGCGTATGCAAAATTGTTTTGCTTTGGTTTTTGTTATTTTTGTTCTTGCGTTTAAAAAGTTTTGCTGTTATTGTTGTTGTTGCAACAGCAGCAATATGTTGCTGTTGTTGTTCTTGTTGAGTTATACTTTTAGCGCCAAAGATAAATGTTGTTAGGTGTGTGTGAGAAAACTTACGTCATTTTTGTTTGCCAGTGGGTTGATAGACGTGAGTTATTTTAAATCGTGCAATATTCGAGTTATCCGCCAGATAACATTTTTTTTCAAATCATTTCAAGACGTGTGTAAGAAATTCAATATTGAAATAATCCAACACCCTGACAATAAAGTGACAAAATTTAATTCTGAAACTTTTGTGACCTACAACCTTCAGTGCTTAAATATTTAAAAATTTTATTTGGGCTACAAAATTCGGCCTTTCGAGCCCGGTCGCATATGAACAAATCCAAAATTAAACCCTAGAAAGAAAAATGAAAGAAACCGTTTCCCATTACATCTCATGGAGGGATTGGGGACAGCTTCTCACAACGGCTGTGGGCTTCCTAATTTTTCACTCACTGATTGGGACCTACAGTTTTACACAGGTTCCGAGGTGGGAAGAGCAGGGATCAAACCCACGTTCTCATGCACAAGAGCCGCGCACACTACCATTGCTGTATTGAGACCCATAAAACTTTAAACCTCCGAGTCTGTTCCAAAATTAAAATTTGGATACTTCCACAACCTCTGTTAAAATTTCAAAATAATTATCAGACCATAGGTTTAAAGTAATTCCTTTCCATTTGCTGTTAGGCTAAGCAGATATTCTTATTATAGGGACGTTTTTCTAGTTATCCAACTTTGTTCTATAATTCCTTACATTACTTCCATTGTGGCTTCTGTCATCTCCAGTCATGAAAAAGTACATAAAAATGGTGTCCCATAACATCCCATGAAGGGATTGAGGAGAGCTTCTCACAATCAGTGAGATGTGCGCTTTCAAGTTTTTACACTCACTGATTGGGTGACTGAGAAGCCGTGTGGAGAGACCACTTTTCAGCACTACTCCACTCAGATTCTTCCACTGAAGATCAGAAGGTAATGATAGTGGAAGAGAGTGTTGATTTTCCAAAGCTGCTTTGGATAGCCCCATATGGGGAAAACTGTTCGAAGCTATGTCGGAACTTGGTATTCCGGCAAAGCTGATCCGCCTCTGTAGAATGACGCTGACCAACACCAAATCAGCAGTGAAAGTGGGGAAAGATCTCACTGAACCACTCTGCACCAAGCGAAGACTTGGACAAGGCGACACACTTTCGTGCAATCTCTTCAACCTCATAATGGGGATAATAATGAGAAAAGCTGCAGTAAATACGAACAAGACCATTAACACGAAAAGCCATATGTTGCTGGCGTATGCTGACGACATATATATCATTGGGCGAAATTTGCGAGAGGTTACTGCAGTATTTTCAAGAATCGAAAAGGAATCAGTGAAGGTGGGTCTTGCTGTTAACGAGGGCAAGATAAAATTAATGGTGTCAACGACTAGAGAAACCTCTCGACTTGGTCCGCACTTAAACGTTGACAACCGATTTAATTTTGAAGTGGTAGATGAATTTGTCTACCTTGAATCCGCCGTGAACAAGGACAACAACGTCAGCCTGGCGATAGATAGGAGAATTGTGCTTGCAAATAGATGCTATTTTGGGCTCAGCAAACAGTTTAGCAACAAAGCCCTCTCTCGACGGACAAAAGTCCAGCTATATCAGACTCTCATTTTACCTGTCTTGACATATGGCTCCGAAACTTGGGTCATATCGCAAGCGGATGAAAAAGACGTTCGAGTTATCGAGAGAAAAATTGTCCGTAAAATATATGGTCTTGTCAGGGAAAATGGCGAGTACCAACGTCGCTGGAGCGCAGAGCTATATAATCTATATTCTGACGTGGACATAGCTAGACGAATCAAATTTGGCCAATTGCTTTGGCTAGGCCATGTTATCAGAATGGATGAAGATGTGCCAGGGCGAAAGTTTTTCGATATCGTACCCGATGGAATCAGGAAAAGAGGACGACCAAGACTCCGCTGGAAAGACCAGGCAGAAGAATCCCTCCGTATCCTTAGTGTTACCAACTGACGAGAAAAGGCGAAGGATAGAGCCAGTTGGAAGGATATGCTGAAATTTGTTTAATTTGTTTGTTTAATTAATATGTGTAAGACGTCTGACCTCATGAGGTTGTAAAATAGTCAATAAAAGCAAAGATTGGGACCTACAGTTTTACACCGGTTTTGAACGGTATTTTGCGAAGTATTTTCATGGCAAAGTACTCGACAGTGTCGCCATCACTAAGCGAGGTGACCGTCGCCGAAAGTATATAAGGTGGTCTGAGCAGGGATCGAACCCACGTTATCATGTATAAGAGTTGCGCACACTAGCCATTGCACCACCGAAGAAGGACATTACATTATTACATTTCTAAGTCTGAGTTATTCGCTAGGATACATGATTGGCCAACTTCCAATCGTAATAAAATTATCCTGCAGCAAATGTGAAGGTCCGAATTAGAGATTATAACGCATTTATACCGCCGTTTATCGCGGCCAGTTGAGCGATAACCTTGTTCTCTAATCTTAGCCGTTTACACCACCCAATTTGAGATTAAAGTGACATTTCAGGTGGCAACTCCGTGCTTAGGCAAACTCTGCGCCGAGGCCAACTTATCAAAGACGGCGGCACAACAGAAAAATTAAGTTAGCGGCTATAGGTATTGCCAGTTTTATACAAATTTGGGATGTTTTTGAAATAACTGAACCTTTAAAATTGGATCAGTGGGTCAAATCGGGCCAGTGCAGTTTAAACCAATAGTTTAAATCCAAAGTAAGAGCCATTTGTATAGGGGGCGGCGAGAGCTTCAAAAAATTGTTGATGGCGACACGTCGTAAAATTTTCGATCGCCTTCTTCTGTCAAACAGTTGATTTTTTGTGTATGTTCTTATTAAGGTAGCATTTTTATAGTAACTAATACAGTATTTACACCAAACGCGATTAACGTATTTCGAATGTTAACTCCGTTAACCCGCGCTAACCCAGAAGATGACTCATACAATTTTCATCTGTAGAATTAGAAATTAAATTTTTAACCTCGTTTTAAACGGGTGTACATTTTGGTGCAACACTGTTAATTACTAAAAAAGTCAACTATACTAAAAACATACATAAAAACTCAACTGTTTGACAGTTGGAAGCCGCTCGAAAATTTACCGACGCGTCGCCGCCACAAAAAATGTTTTGATGCTCACGCCGCCGCCGATATAAACGGTCCTTATTGGTTTAAACTGTGAGCCGATTTTATCGACTGGCCAGATTTGACTTACTGATAAAATTTTAAAGGTTCAGTTATTTCAAAATCATCTCAAATTTGTACAAAACTGGCTAAACCAATAATCGCCAACTTCATTATTCTGTTGCGCTACCGTCTTCAATAATTTCAAAAACGATGTATAAGTAGACAGTCAAAATTTCTTTTCACTGAAATGCCAACAAACACATCGAGTGAAACCCTAGTCATTCTCGGTTCTCTCTCTTACTCTCTTCATTGAATATTTCAATACACGAGCAGCTTTTTGATAGTGTTATTGTATATAACTATACAAATTCCAACCATGTTGAAGTAAAATTAAAAAAATTATTCACAAAGTATGAAATAATCAATATATGACACGTGAGAGAAATGCCTTTGAATGAATTTCTAGCACTTTTTGGTTCTCTTTTACCAGGGTTGCCAAATTGCGTACATCTTCTGGTCGTCTAATTCTAGATCGTCTTCGATAATTTGGTCAAGGCGCAAAGTTTGTCTACGCATGGAGTTGCCACCTGAAATGCCAATTTAATCTCAAATTGGGTGGTGTAAACGGCAAAGATTAGAGATCAATGTTACGCTAACCTGGCCCCGATAAACTGCGGTGTAAATGCGTTATATATTTGTTATATGCGTTATAACAAATACTATATACCTGTTTAAAATGCGGTTACAAATTAAACTTCGGTTTCTACAGATTCTAAGTGTATGAGTTATATTCTGGGTTAGTGCGGGTTAACGGAGCTAACCTTCGAAATGCGTTAATCTTGTTTGGTGTAAATTCCATTTTCCATACAAAATTGACGTCTGTAATCCCGATATTGAGTATTTCCGTTTGATTCGTTTGCTTCAAGGTTTAATTTACCAAAACTTTTGTCAAGACCAGTTCATTTCATAGCTTGTCTAATTGACTTCGAAGGAGAATCTACAGTGTCATTAAAGAGCCTACATTTGATCGATAACCTAAATTTGGCCAACGAGTGTAGGGTGGCGTTTTAGGGGATAGAGATAAGACAATAACATGGGCAAATATGTGACCACATGTGACAAAATCGCTAACGATTATCCCAATGCCGCTTAATTGTACCGATCCGATACGTTGCCATATGATTTGCAACCTCTGACACACAGTTGAGTAATTATGCAGTCACTGTGGTATGCAAGTGTTCGTGTTTATCCGACGATTTGTTGAAATATGAGAAGAAGAAGAAAATAGTTAACTACGCATTTTAAAGATATTTATTACATAACTGGCCCAATACAACAACACCAATATAATGACAAAGAAAATGTAGTCCGTAATAATTTCTTGAATGACTTAACTTTGCATTCATAATTGCTAAAGTCAACTGCTTGTAATTGAAAAATAGCGGTCGTAGTCGTAGTCATAGTTGTTGTCATAGTCGCCGTCGTCAGTGGCATTGCAATTGCATTTGCACTTCTGCAATGGGGTGTTGCTGGCTGGTTGGGTATTTGGTCCCCACCACACAACTGGTCTAGGCGGGGCTGTGGGAAGGGTGGGACTGGGTTTTACGAAGCGTGTGTATGCTGTTGTTGCCATTATCTGCGTAGTTTACACGTTTTTCTGCGTGTCTCACACAAAGCAACAACAACAAAAAAAAAACAACAAAACAGAAAAAATATAGAAAACGGTAGGAAAATGACAAAAAGGCAAACATAACTCAACACACAACACAGTGAGTGTAAATAAATACAAATATTTACATACACAATTCACTCATTCATTCCGTTCCGTTCATTCCATTCCATTCATTCAGTTTTTTTTCCTCTTCATATCAGCTCGCTTAGTCAGAGTCACACAAAGTCATCGCAGAGTCGTCACAGTCACAGTTACTTACTTTGTGCCATGATGTTAGTAATTGGCGTACGGACGGACAAACGTACGCATCGACTAACTGACTACTTAGCAGAGTGACGAGCTACGCACAGTACTGTGATGCTGCACAAGAGTTGGTCACTAATAGGTCGGTAAATGATGTCGGTTCAGAAAAGTTTGTAGGTATCCAATACATAATATGAGAGAGTTATGCAACGCTTGCCGTAATCTTTGGTTTAATTTTTGATTCATTGATCAGGTCAGTAGTTTACTGATCTGGTAAGCTCTCTGATATGGTCAGCTCACTGATTTGATTTTGTAGTCTACGTTGATACAACCCATCTTGTTTTATGGCGCATAATTCTGGGTCTTATCGCAAGCAGTTGAAACATCTGTAGGAGTCTTCGAAAGAAAAATAGACCGAAAAATGTAGAGCTCTGTAGTGCACAACGGCGAGTATCGGCGACGCATGTACTGTATGTACTGTATGAGCTATATCCCAACATTGACATAGTTAAGCGGATCAAACTAACGCGATTGCGCTGGCTAGGCCATTTCAGTAGAATGGATGAAGACGAACCAGCACGAAGGGTTTTCGAAACTGAACTCGAAGGAAGACGATAAATAGGAAGACCAAGACTCCGCTGGAGGGATCAGGTTGACGAATCCCTGCGTACACTTGGTATTGCCAACTAGAGAGATAAGGCAAAAGATCGAACTGGTTGGCGAAATATGTTATCTTCGTTTTTGTAAGGTCCCTGACCCACCGGGGTTGTCCGAGACCGGATAAGTAAGTAATAAGTACGTGTATAAAAAATAGCGAAATTTAATGAACCGAAAATTGCGCTATACATTTGCTTGGTATTAAGCTCTGCGAAACTTCGTAAAATCAATTGCAGAGTGTACTCAGAAATGGTCATAACTTTATAACGGTAAGACCTCTCGGCTTCGTTTAGGTCATTTTGGAAAAGTAAGAGGTATTGGCTATCTTTCAGCAGAAAAAAAAAACATAAGTTACCTGCCATCTGGCTGAGCAAATTGAAGCTATGTGAATTTTTTTTCCATTGTTTTTCCGAAAGTTCTGTATCTCGGCGATTTGACTTTTTTCTACTTTTTTTATTGATTCTGAAAGGCCTCTTAAAGAGCTTTCCAACAAGCCGACCACTGGCTCAGAAGTTAGCAACTTTATCCAATTACCCTCCGACCGCCAATCCCAAAATGTTGAACCCGCTGCCATTTAGCACCCTTGCATTTTCGGACATGGTCCTAGTGGACTTTTCTTCATGAAATGAGCCATGGAATACGCTGGAGAAATTTGTCCGGAACTTCCTGAATCACCCTTTATAGCGAAAGGAACTTCGTTCCAACCGGGTGTCCCCTGACACCTCTTGTGATTTTTTTTGTGATTTTTCGATTTCGACTCACTTTGACAACCACTAACTTCTATTTGGTTGGTTTTACGGGTAAACATTCTATAGCAAAATTGTTCCAAACGTTTTGGGTTCCAACCTTTGAGAACAAAGCTTACCTCTAAAACAGTGGTCGCCAAAAAGAGAATACTCATCAAATGTGAATGTATTGGTGTGTTTGCACTGAATCTATAAAAAAATATTCTGATTCACATCAGTGTATCAATTTTCCAAAACAAAGCGGGCATGACCATTCTTCGTTGAAAGCTAATGTGCTACTGAATGAAATTTTCTTCTCTCATACGCTCTTTGATATGCTTTTTGTTGACGTTCGTGTTGTGTATGTGTAAAAAGCCGATCATGTTCGGCCCCTGGGGGCTATGGACGGTGACCGCTGCTCTAAAACCAGGTTTTTGATGGTCTTTGATTCAGAACATCGGCAGAAAAGTAATTTCCGAGTGTCTTAGAGCTTTCCGTTCATAAATTGCCAGTAATCAGATTTTATCGCCAAATAAGAGAAAACCTATCTCTATATAACTATATTTGTTTACTCTTCTTAATTTTCAACATCAAACTCCACTTAACTATCAATTTCACATAATTTGACTTTTTCTGCACTGAAAAAAAATTTTCCATTAAAATCACTTTGTTTAATTGGGCAAAAAAGAGTACAATGGCTCATAAGGGTACTCTCGCTTACTTTTTATGGGTTTTGCAGAAAACAGTACAACCGTAATTATAATTCAAAAAACCAATGATACAATTAGAGCAACCGAATTTACGCCAAATTCGGTCGTTGCAACCGAATTAAGGCTAAATTCGGTTATTGCGACCAAATTAATACCAAATTTGATAGTTACAACCGAATTGATGCCAAATTCAGTAACTACAACCGAATTGATGCCAGATTCGTTTACTACAACCGAATTTGGTACCCTTTATTTCTAGATACAGCCAAAGTAATGTCATTCCAAATTCACGTGTGTCTAAACTGCATCTGTTTGAATTTCAACTCCAACATTTTATTTTCCATTACTTTTTTTTAATTTTTGTACCAATTTGAGAACACTGTGCAGCGGCATTACACCTTTTTTTCTGTTGTTGCGATACGAGTATTAAATATTTGCATTGCGTTCCGTGCATTTCAGTGAAATAAAGTGTGAGAAATTTATTATTGCGTATTAACGTTTGTCGTTGTTTTCCCGTTGTTGTTATTGTTGGTGTTTTCATTATTGTTGTTGTTGGTGTGTGCAATGATTTGTTGCTGCTGCTAGCACGATTAGTGCTGTTGTTGTTGCCGGTGTTGTTATTGTTTAGGTGCCGTTTGTTCATTTCATAGATTGTTGGTTATTAAAATTTCATTAAATGTCACATAGTGTACGCTCTGTCACATACTTCAGCTCTAAACTTCAGATCGCCTAACTCACACCTCTCACATGCAATTGTTCCCCCATCATCTTGCGCTCGCACTGATACTCACTCACTTCGCCTAACTTGAGCCTTAGTAGTTCCCGTAGTACAGGTAGTCACACACCCCGGGTATCTTCGAGATTTGCTATGAGGAATAGAAAAAAATAGAGCGCGCACCATGAAACCTAATGACAGCGGCATAAGCAGATTAGGGTGCAAGTGTGATAAGTTATTGGAAAATTTTTACTGCTTGAGCGCTCTTCATTGTCTTTCAGATTACACGCAGAAAAAGTGTTGAATAGAATAATGAAGCTTTATTTTGTTAGGGAGACAAATCTACGAAGTAACGTGAGAATTTTGCGTAACTGCTGAACTAATACGCTTTGGAAGAATATTAATTAAGCTGCATGTTAAAAATTATTGAAACACATGCGTAATTGGAAGATACCACGAAAGACTGAATTGCAACGTCAGCTTGAAGTCTGTGCTACGAGGGCGGTACCAAAACTAGCCGATCTAACAAAGAAGACACAAAAATGTTGGTCAAAATGTGCTTTATTTTTCAACATAATCTCCTTTTAGCTCGATACACCTTTTCCAGCGATATTCAATAGATTCGATACCCTGTTTATAGTAAGAACTGCCAAACTCCTTAAAATAGCCATCAACCGCAGACTCCACCTCTTCATTGTTGACAAATCTTTTACCACCGAACCATTTTTTCCACGTTTGGATATAGAAAATAGTCCGGGGGAGCTAAATCTGGCGAATACGGTGCGTGATTAAGCAATTCGAATATTTAATTCATTAACTTTGGCCATTGCAAAAGTGAATGCGTGAACAGGAGCATTTTCTTGATGAAACAACACTTTCTCTTTCACCAAATGCGGCATTTTTTGCACAATTTCGCTGCAATAAATTTGCACATTATTCGCAGTTGATGCACGCTGAAAAATATCGGCCTCAGCAACATATTCCAGGAACCATATACATGTTTGCAAGCACTGCTTTCGTGAACTGAAGATCTGCTGCTTTTTGTTTCTTTATCGTAACAGACAGCAGCAGTATTTTCAACAGTTTTCAACAAACAAAACCACATTTGGGTCACAAATATATATGTAGCAAACACAAAGTGTTTGGACACAAGTATACTTTATTTGCGACAAGCTACAAACACGTTATATTTGCATCCAAACAACAACAAAATTAAATTGATTCAGCGTGTGGGTTTTCCTTTCTGAAGATAACCAATAAAAATTATCCCATGCGCATCCCAAAAACCAGACGCAATGACCTTGCCTGCATATGGAACCGTCTTCGCCTTCTTTGGGCACGATTCTCCCATTACAGTCCACTGCTTTGACTGTTCCTTTGTCTCAGGTGTGAAGTGGTGGAACCATGTCTCATCCATGGTTATAAATCGCCGCAAAAATTCGGCTTTATTGTGGTGAAACATCGACAAACACTGTACTGAAACATCTTCACGACGCTGTTTTTGCTCTATTGAAGGCAAGCGCGGCACCCATCTTGCGCTCAGCTCTCTCATCTTCAAATATTCGGTCAACATTCGATGTACGGCACTCTTTGAAATGCCTATCATTTCCGCTAGCTCACGCAACTTCAGCCGCCGATCATCCAATACCATTTTGTGGGTTTGCTTAACCGTGGCTCAACCTCAATTGGTCAACCACAACGGTGTTGGTCTTGGCAGCTCGTACGGCCTCGTTTAAGCTCTGCTACCCAATATTTTACAGCCGCAAACGAAGGAGCAACCTCCCCCAGGGTAGAATCTAGATCGACTTTAATATTGGTTAGACCTTTCAAATTGTAAATATTGAATTACGTAACCAATTTTTTCCGTGTTTAGAAATCCACTGAGATCGTGTACTGTTGATGGCTCAAATTAAACTACTAAAAAACGTGGAAGAGGAAGCGTATGACCGCTGCCCTAGCCATGACATTAAGATTGTAGTAGGATATTTGAATGCTAAAGTAGGCAGGGAGAATGTGTTTCATCCAACCATTGGTAATTTCAGTCTACATTCTGACAGTTCTGACAACGGTATGAGACTGATTGACTTTGCCGCGGCAAAAAACATGGTCACTAGTGGTACAAGATTCCAGCATAAAGACATCCACAAGACAACTTGGGTATCCCCTGATTAAAGAACGAAGAACCAAATTGATCACGTGGTAATTGATGAAAGGCACTCATACAGCGTAATGGACGTACGAGTGATCAGAGGAGCTAATATCGATTCTGATCACTACCTGGTAGCAGTAAAGGTTTGCACAAGATTAAGTAGAGCGAAAATCGTACGAAACCATTTCCCATTTCCAACTCTATAAATACTGCCGTAACAACCGTACTTGGGTTTGAAAAACCGCTTCGCAATAAACCATGGTACGATGAAGAGTGTCGGATTGCAAATGATGAAAAGAACTCTGCAGCGCTTAGGTGAATTGCAACGCGAGCTGCAACTGAGAGGTATAGGGAGAAAAGTAATGACGTAAACCGTCTCTTTAGTGAAGACAGCGGGATAGTGCGAAAATTGTGACATACATAAGGAACAACGAATCCCGAAAATCCTACCAAAAAGTCAAAAACGGATCGAATGGACATGGTTCAGGGCTCCCCTTCTGTAAATAGAAGGACTGAAATCTCATCGCAGATATGCAGAGCATGTTGGGAATATGGAGAGATAATTTTTCCGCGCTAATAGTACTTGAGATATCCAACGACTATGGTACAATCGATCACAATTTGGACAGAGGTCAGAACAGCTATTGCCCGGCTTAAGAACAACAAAGCCGCAGGAACCGATGGTTTACCGGCGGAGTTGCTTAAGACTGGTGGCGATGAGCTGATAAGGTGTTTGCTTAACCGTGGCTCAACCTCAATTGGTCAACCACAACGGTGTTGGTCTTGGCAGCTCGTACGGCCTCGTTTAAGCTCTGCTACCCAATATTTTACAGCCGCAAACGAAGGAGCAACCTCCCCCAGGGTAGAATCTAGATCGACTTTAATATTGGTTAGACCTTTCAAATTGTAAATATTGAATTACGTAACCAATTTTTTCCGTGTTTAGAAATCCACTGAGATCGTGTACTGTTGATGGCTCAAATTAAACTACTAAAAAACGTGGAAGAGGAAGCGTATGACCGCTGCCCTAGCCATGACATTAAGATTGTAGTAGGATATTTGAATGCTAAAGTAGGCAGGGAGAATGTGTTTCATCCAACCATTGGTAATTTCAGTCTACATTCTGACAGTTCTGACAACGGTATGAGACTGATTGACTTTGCCGCGGCAAAAAACATGGTCACTAGTGGTACAAGATTCCAGCATAAAGACATCCACAAGACAACTTGGGTATCCCCTGATTAAAGAACGAAGAACCAAATTGATCACGTGGTAATTGATGAAAGGCACTCATACAGCGTAATGGACGTACGAGTGATCAGAGGAGCTAATATCGATTCTGATCACTACCTGGTAGCAGTAAAGGTTTGCACAAGATTAAGTAGAGCGAAAATCGTACGAAACCATTTCCCATTTCCAACTCTATAAATACTGCCGTAACAACCGTACTTGGGTTTGAAAAACCGCTTCGCAATAAACCATGGTACGATGAAGAGTGTCGGATTGCAAATGATGAAAAGAACTCTGCAGCGCTTAGGTGAATTGCAACGCGAGCTGCAACTGAGAGGTATAGGGAGAAAAGTAATGACGTAAACCGTCTCTTTAGTGAAGACAGCGGGATAGTGCGAAAATTGTGACATACATAAGGAACAACGAATCCCGAAAATCCTACCAAAAAGTCAAAAACGGATCGAATGGACATGGTTCAGGGCTCCCCTTCTGTAAATAGAAGGACTGAAATCTCATCGCAGATATGCAGAGCATGTTGGGAATATGGAGAGATAATTTTTCCGCGCTAATAGTACTTGAGATATCCAACGACTATGGTACAATCGATCACAATTTGGACAGAGGTCAGAACAGCTATTGCCCGGCTTAAGAACAACAAAGCCGCAGGAACCGATGGTTTACCGGCGGAGTTGCTTAAGACTGGTGGCGATGAGCTGATAAGGTGAATGCATCAGCTCATTAGCAAAAGTTGGTAAGATGAATGCATACCCGGCGATTGGAGTCTCAGTGTACTATGTCCCATATTTAAAAAAGGACACCCGAGTCTCTGTGCCAACTAACGTGGTATTCCTGCAAAGCTCTTACGCCTTTGCGGGATGACCCTGACGAATACCAAATCCGCAGTTAAAGTAGGTAAGGATCTTACCGAATCTTTCGAAACTAAACGAGGCCTCAGACACGGCGATACCCTATCGTGCGATCTCTTTAACATCTTATTGGAGATCATTATGAGAAAAGCTGCTGTCAACATGAATAAAACCATCAGCAGCAAAAGTCAAGTGCTGCTCGCGTATGCTGATGATATAGATATCGTTGGGCGTTTTTCCGAGAATTGAGAAGGAGTCAGAAAAAGTGGGTCTGACGATCAATGAGGACAAGACAAAATTAATGGTTTCAACGGGCAGGGCCTCCACGCGATTAGACCAAAGCGTGAACGCTGATAACCGTTATAATTTCGAGATGGTGGACGAATTTATATACCTCGGATCTGCCGTAAACAAAAACAACAACGTCAGCCTTGAGGTCAAGCGGATAATTGTGCTTACGAATAGATGTTATTTTGGGCTAAGCCAGCACTTTAGAGATAAAGTCCTCTCTCGAGTAATAAAAGCCCAGCTGTACCAGACTCTTATACAACCTGTCTTGCTTTATCGCGCAGAATCCTGGGTCTTATCGTAAGCTGACGAAACATCTGTAGGATTCTTCGAAAGAAAAATACTCCGAAAAATGTATGGCCCTATAGTGCACAACGGCGAGTATCGGCGACGCATGACCCATGAGCAGCTGTACGAGCTATATCCCGATATTGTCATAGCTGAGCGGATCAAGATAACGCGATTGCGCTGGCTAGGCCATGTCAGTAGAATGGATGAAGACGAACCAGCACGAAGGGTTTTCGAAACCGAACTCGAAGGCAGACGAAAAATAGGAACACCAAGATTCCGCTGGATTGATCAGGATGACGAATTCTTTTGTACACTTGGTATTGCCAACTGGAGGGAAATATGTTATCTTCGTTTTGTAAAGTCCCTGACCCCGGGGTTGCCCGCGACCGGATAAGTAAGTAAACTTTGGAAATTTTTCTGAAATATACGCCACTGGGCGGGCCTTAACAAAATTCCAGCCAAGACGAATAAATCGATTAGCAGCAAAAGTCACATGCTCGCATATGCTGAATTTTAAAGTTTCAACTACACAAATAACACTGTGCAACAGCAATTTTGGGCTGGAAGATTCCTGCGCCAAAGGACCACACTATAAAAAAAGTGTGGCTACACAGCGGTCTAAATTTTTGGGGTTTGACTGTACTCACCTAGTGTGATCAATTGACGCAGCAATCGTACACTCCCAAAGCAAAAACTTAAATTTTGTTGCATAGTGTAATTGGTTGAAATGAAATAGTAATTGGTGCCAATTGTTGTTTTTAATATCCTGATTTTTGCATAAATTTGTTCAGCCAAGTACTCGAGTAAAGTAATTGGATCAGAATTTGGTGTTTAAACAGAATCTTAATTAATATTTTTTGGTCAATGATTTTGTCTGTGTGGTATTCTGGGTCTTGTATCGTATAAATGTTTGAGTTTGCAGGTTTTGACTCTAAAAAAAAACAAAACTCTTCGTATCACATCCATTACATTTCGTAAATAACGGGTCCGCCAAATAACTTTTTTGAAAATGCTATAAAAAAAAACTACTGAATATTTTCTTAAATTTCTTTTTTTATTTGAAAGTACAATCCTTCCGGTTAATAATGGAAAATAATTTCATTCAAATGGCTGCCTCGGCTGGCCATGCAGTAGCCTACACGATCGGTCCAATTTTTAAGCACATTATCGATTGTGTGCAGCTGTATTTCACCAATGGCTTCACGAATATTGTCCTTTAAAGCGTCAATTGTCTCTGGCTTGTCGGCGTAACACTTATCTTTGAGGGCACCCCGCAAATAATAGTCCAACGGTGTCAAATCGCAGCTCCGAGGTGGCCAAACGACATCAGCTCTGCGGCTGATAATGCGATCTTCAAAAACAGGGCTCAAAACATCGAGTGTAGCTTCGGCTGTGTGGCACGTAGCGCCGTCCTGTTGAAAGCAAATGTTGCCAATATCCTCCTCTTCAATTTTTGTGAACAAAAATTCGTTCAACATGGCCCGATAATGATCGCCATTGACTGTAACGGCCACTCCTTGCTCATTTTCGAAGAAAAATGGCCGAATTATGCCTCTGGACCAAAAACCGCACCAAGCAGTGGCTCGTTTTGGGTGCATCGGCTTTTCAATGTATGCGTGCGGGTTTTCCGTGCCCCAAATGCGACAATTTTGCTTGTTTACATACCCGCCAAGATCAAAATGAGCTTCATCTGAAAAGATGATTTATGTTGGCAAAATCGGCATCTTCTGTAAGTCGATCGCAGGTCCGTTTTCCCATATTTCCCAGCGATGTTCAAGCGTATATACAACCATATTCGTTCAGCGGAAGGATAAAACTAATTATCTGTCAAATCAGGCATGAGCTAAGTGTTACCATTCACGAAATAAGCACTAGTTGAAAAAAAAAACGTTAGATGGCGGACCCTTTACAAGGTTGAATTTTATGTTTCGGGATTTGGCAACCCTAGTGTTGCACTCTGGCAACTGACAGCTCTATCGTGAAGTTGGACATTTTTGAGGTTATACGTACTCAGAACGTTTTGACATACGAGCGCTATTTGTGTTGTTTACAGTAACTTAAAAGATTCATCTCGACCCAAAAATGGAATTAAATCGTGAACATTTTCGTGCGATTATTTTTTACAACTTTCGACGTGGATTAACTCAGCAACAGTGCATGGATGAACTTAATTCAATTTTTGGGGATGAAGCTCCATCAAGGACTAGTGTTTATCGATGGTATTGTGAATTCAATCGTGGTCGTTGTTCACTCCAAGACGAATTTCGTGAAGGTCGTCCAAAATCAGCTGTTGTTCCGAAAACCATTGATGCTGTGCGCGAACTGATGTGACCTATCGTGAGATTGAGACAACCTTAGGCATTAGTGGGACCAGCATACATTCAATATTGCATAAAAATTTGACTGTCAAAAAAATTTGTTCGCGTTGGATCCCACAAAATTTGTCAATCGGTCAAAAAAAGGCTCGTGTCGATTGGTCGAAACAAATGCTCGAAAAATACGATCGCGGTGCGTCGAAACACGTCTATGACATCGTAACAGGTGATGAATCCTGGATTTACGCGTATGAGCCCGAAAGTAAACAACAGTCAACTGTATGGGTGTTTCAAGATGAGCCAACTCCAACAAAAGTTGTTCGCGCCCGAAGCACTTCCAAGTAAATGGTCGGCTGTTTTTTCGGAAAAACCGGACATATCGCAACCGTACCACTAGAACAACGCAGACCAGTGAATTTTGAGTGGTACAGAACCATTTGTATGCCAGTTGTCTTCCAAGAAATCAGGAAAACCAACCGCCGAAGACGGATCACTCTTCACCACGACAATGCGAGCTCTCACACATCGGCTGAAACAACTGCATTTTTGAGCACTCAAAACATCGATTTAATGGGTCATCCGCCGTATAGTCCTGACTTGGCACCGAATGACTTCTTTTTATTCTCGTACGTAAAAAACAAACTGAGAGGTCAACGTTTTTCGACACCTGAAGAAGCGGTTGCTGCATTCAGAATGCATGTTTTGGAGATACCTCAATCAGAGTGGCAAAAGTGTTTCGACAATTGGTTCGAACGCATTCAAAAGTGTATAAATCTTCATGGGGAATATTTTGAAAAACAATAAAGTGATTTTCGATGATTAATATTTGTTTTTGTTCTCTAATCCCGAAACATAAAATTCAACCCTATACAACTCTACAGAGTTATTGCAGTTGCAATTAGTGTGACCTGATTTATAGAACTTCAGATTGTTGTATTAATAGACAGCCTAATATGCATCTCTCTTGTCAGACATTAATACGGAAACTTGAATGTTCAATGAAGTGTCATACTTACCAACATCAACAGCAACAACAATAACTACAAAATGAGTTAACAGAGGAAAAAATTGATTTGTCACGCTGCCGCATAAATTGCATAATTACATAAATGCTAAAGCGTTTCTTTGCGCTTCAAAAAACGTTATAATTGTCTTTGTGTTCAGAGAAAAAATAATTTCTCACACTCGCACAGAATTGCAAAAATGTAAACACACAGCAGCGGAATTGTTAGAAATATTTCTACAAAAATGGGCCTTCTAGGGTATCAATTTCGTTGTTTCTTTCTTCTTGTCTCCAGTTAAACAATCAGTCAGTTTGAGTAGGGATAAAGGGATTGTGTTTATTAAAGAAGCAGATTTTATGAGGAATTGGAAATTAAATTTTTTCCATAATATACACATTATATGTATTCATTCATATGAAACACTGAACGTTCAAAAGAATTTAGTACCAGTTTTTCCTTACAGCAACGCCAAGATCGTCGGATGTTTTTATTGCAGTATTCTAAACACACTTCCAAATTTTTTCCATCGAAGCGAAGAATTTTTTTTCAGTGTAACAGCTGTTATTTAAAAGACTAACTCGGATCAAAGACAACTCGAAAAAAAAAACAAAAAAGTTATTCCGTTGAAATCAATCTTTCAAAATCTTAAAAATCTTAAAAACCCTAAGATAATCTTCACCAACTGTTGTATAAGGACAGTGCAACTTTGCAGTTGTCCAGGCCTAATTTTAACCACCTCAGCGCCTGTCCAATTGTTTGTTATAAGTAACATTTTCTAATTTTTTTTTAAAAATTTTATTTTTAGTATTGATTATTCCTCTTCCTTCCTTGTGCCTTCTATTTTCTCAACCCTGACATTTTTGATTATGATTGGCATATCATTTGTGAAAGTTACAACTTCGTGTTGTTCTCATGCCTCCAAACGCAGCTTCCTATATATTTATGTACAAGTTATCTTCAGTCTCCAAAACAAAGTTTCTCAAATCTTAATGATTCCCCGCTTACAAGTGCGTACACATGGTGGCTGTGCCTTTCCGCTGTGTCAAGTTTTAATCTCGGATCTCGGTTTCCTCAATTTCATTGTGACTTTGAAATATTGTGCACGTTTTTTCCTTATATATCCCCCCACCCTACCAAGAGTACAATGTTGCATTTTTGCTAACGTTGTTTGCAACACCTGATGGCGACAGCGTCACATTGTGTTTTCCCCGTTGTTGGTTAGTGGGTCGAGGGTTTGACGGGTAGAGACAAACGTTTGTTTCACAGTGAATGCATTCGATATCACTCTGATGTGTGACTCTATTCAAGTTTATTTTCTTCAGTATTTGACCTTGAATTAGAGAGATTTATTGTCTCTGAGGTTGTTTGTTGGAACAAATAATCAAACGAACTATAAAGTCACTTCTACTCCAGTCAAGTTTTTGTTGACAATTTATTGACTTTTTCATGCGGTTAAAAATTGGGAGAGAAAGTGATTGCACACATGGACGTACGCAGCATGTTTTAACTTAAGCCATTTCAGCAGTGACAATTTTTTTCATTGATTTAATGATTTTATTTTCATTAAATGTTTCTGAAGACTTACACGCTGGAAAAATAAATTTTAGAATATGTTTACCCATAACTATAGTATGTTTAATGACTATTCGATTTCATCATCACTATGATTCTGATCACTACCTGGTAGCAGCAAAGGTTCGCACCAGATTAAGTAGAGCGAAAATCGTACAAAACCAGATGCAGAGAAAGCTAGACATCGCAAAGCTGCAATTACCAGAGGGAGCCACAGCCTACTCACGGAAGCTCTCGTAAATTTTGACACAGAACCCACCCCCTCCCGATGGGCATGCTGAAGCGCAGTGAGAACCCGTTTCCAACTCTATAAAACTGTCGCATCAACCGTACTTGATTTTGCCAATCCGCTTCGCAACAAGCCATGGTACGATGGAGAGTGTCGCATTGTATATGATGAAAAGAACGCTGCACGCATGGCAATGCTTCAGTCAATTGCAACGCGAGCTGCCGCTGAGCGGTGTAGGGAAAAAAGAAATGAGGTAAACGGCAGTGGAGAAAGCGTGAGATTGAGAAAATTGAGACATACAGAAGGAAGAACGAAGCCCGAAAATTCTACCAAATGGTAAAATCGGGATTAATGGACAGAGTTCAGGGCTGCCTTCTGTAAAGACAAGGACGGGAATCGCATCGCAGCTGTACAGAGCACTGTGGGAATATGGAGAGATCATTTTTACGCGCTACTTGTACCTAAGATATCCAATGACGATGAGACAATCGACGACGTCGATTGCCCCCGCCTAACCAAGACGAGGTCAAGACAGCTATTGCCCGACTTAAGAACAACAAAGCCGCAGGAGCCGATGAATTACCAGCGGAGCTGTTTAAGGCTGGCGGTGATGAGTTGATAAGGTGCATGCATCTACTCATTAGCAAAATTTGGTTAGATGAATGCATGCCCGGCGCTTGGAGTCTCAGTGTACTATGTCCCATATTTAAAAAAGGTGACCCGAGTATCTGTGCCAACTACCGTGGAATAAGCCTTTTTTTATCCATAGCATATGAGTTTGTACCAAGTATCATGTGCGAGAGACTAAAACCAATTATCGCTGACCTGATTGGATCATACCAGTGTGGCTTTACTCTACACCAAATCCTGGAGAAGATCCACGAAAACCAAATCGACACCTGCCATCTATTTGTAGATTATAAGGCGGCCTTCGATAGCCCGATTCGGGAGCAACTCTACGAAGCAAGGTCTGAGCTTGGTATTCCTGCAAAACTGCTTTTTGCTTTTGAAAGGTTTTGTAATTAAATAGATAAAAATTTGAAAGTAAAGAAAGGTTTCAAATGAATTTGCAAAAAGCTCACGCTGAAAAATAACGGCCACAGCAACATATTGCAGGAACCATGTACATGTTTGCAAGCATTGTTTTCATGAATTGAAGATCTGCTGCTTTTTTTAGTCTCTGACACGTTTTTGTTTTCAGCAGTTTTCAACAAACAAAAAAAAACACATTTGGGTCACAAACATGTTGTATGGAATAGCAAACACAATGTGTTTGGGCACAAGTATAATATATTTGCGACAAGTTACAAACACGTTATATTTACACCCAAACAACAACAAAAAAAAATTTTTCAGCGTACTGCTATACATTTTTTAAGAAACATCGACAAAAACCAGCTAGAATAACAATATTCTGCAATGTGACACTGATCGCAAAAATCGCAAATGACATAAATTCAGGACAAGCTATCGGAAAGATGTGATAAACTTTAGAATTAAAAAAATAGTTAGAGTTATCGAATGACTGGACACAATTTAACTAATTTTAAAGTGTTAACATAAACGACAAAGTTTAATGGCAACTCCAGATAATTTTAAACATCATAAATCGATCTTTTTCCAGTTTAAATTATTCATGAGGTACCATGATTCCAGCCCAAATAAAATAATTTAAATTTTATTTCTTTTATTGATTAAATACCGAATTGGAATTTGAATAAATTTTGTTTATTATATGTGTATATTGCTACATTTTAAACAAACTGCATGATATAATTCTAGAGCTTTGGTTTTTGACATTTCAAAGAGTTTTACGGTTATGATTAGAGATGAGCACGAGTCTCGAAAATAAACACACATATATTATGGCATATTAATCATTGTGTCTCAAAAATGTTATATTGAGCAACAAACACAAGTATACTATATTTGCGGCAAGCTACAAACACGTTATATTTGTATCCAAACAACAAAAAAGGACAAATTTTTCAGCATGCAAGCAGTTTAGGTACATGCTAACGAGTGTTTCCCACGTCTGCAAGAATACTAGAGAGAAGGAACAAGCTGACTTGTTGGACTTAAAGTTTATAAAATATTGTTCCTGTATAAAAATACTTACAGACTGTTCGTCGATCTCGAACGAAAGCTTGCGGTCGTGTTCTAGTCGAAAAAAAATTGAATTGGGGTCCAAATTCTTGTTGTTTCAAGTCGTCTGAAAACATAAAACAGTTCAAAATGTTTCGTACAAATTTCGGTTCCTCTGTTTCGAATGTGCTGCTATTTGGGAAGAAACACACACAGAGTCCGTCAAACGAAAATTTAAATTTCGTGTCGAATAAGAGTGACTTTCGTTCCTTTAGCTTTTCCGTCGAGATTGTGGAACAGGCCCTCAATTTATTTAAAAAATTAATTAATTGAATTGAATTGAGTTGAATTGAATTGCTTTGAACTGAAATGAATTGAATTGAATTTAAGTGAATTGAATTGAATTGTGTTGACTTGAAATGAATTGAATTGATTTGAATTGAATTTAATTGAACTGAATTGAATTAATTTGAATTGAATTGAATTGAACTGAACTGAATGGAATTGAATTGATTTGAATTGAATTGAACTGAATTGTATTGAATTCAACTAATCTGAATTGAATTGAAATTAATTAGATGAAATTGAATTCAATTGGATTGAGTAGAACTTAGCTGACTTGAATTCAATTAAATTGGATTGAACTGAATTGCATTGAACTGAAGTGAATTGAATTGAATTGACTTGAATTGAATTGAATTGAATTGAATTGAATTGAATTGAATTGATTTGAATTGAATTGAATTGAATTGAATTGAATTGAATTGAATTAAACTAAATAGATTTGAATTGAGTTGAATTGTAGTGAATAGAATTGAATTGAATTAAATTAAGTAGAATTGAATTGCATTGAACTGAATTGGATTGAATTGCATTAAATTGAATTTAATACAATTGAATTGAATTAAATTGCGTAGTATTGAAATGAATTGAATTGAATTGAATTGAATTTAATTGAATTGAATTAAATTAAATAGATTTGAATTGAGTTGAATTGAATTGAATTGTACTGAATAGAATTGAATTGAATTAAATTGTATTTAATACAATTGAATTGAATTAAATTCTGTAGTATTGAATTCAGTTGCACTGAATCGATTTTCATTGAACTGAAGTGAATTGAATTGACCTGAATTGGATTGAATTGACCTGAATTGAATTGAATTGAATTGAATGGAAAGGAATTGAATTAAATTGAATTAAATTAAATAGATTTGAATTGAGTTGAATTGAATTGAATTGATCTGAATTAAATTAAGCTGAATTGAAATGAATTGCATTGTATTGGATTGAATTGCATTAAATTGAATTTAATACAATTGAATTGAACTAAATTGTGTAGTATTGAAATGAAATGAATTAAATTGAATTGTATTGAATTGAATGGAATTGAATTGAATTGAATGGAATGGAATGGAATGGAATTGAATTGAATTGAATTGAATTGAATTGAATTGAATTTAATTGAATTGAGTTGAATTGAATTGAATTGAATTTAATTAAATCGAATTGAATTGAATTAAATTGACTTGATTTGATTTGAATTGAGTTGAATTGAACTGAATTGAATTGAATTAAATTGAATTGAGTTGAATTTAATTTAATTTAATTGAACTCAATTGAATTGAATTGAATTAAACTGAATTGAATTGACGTGAATTGAATTGAGTTGAATTTAATTGATTTGAATTTAGTTAAATTGAATTGAATTCAACTGAACTGAATTGAATTGAATTTGATTGAATTGAATTGAATTGCATTGCATAGAATAGAATTTGATTGGGTTGAATATTCTTATTGGTGTTTCAATCTTAAAATTTCACATCTGTATTTAAATTTGACAATCTAGTTTAGTTTTCAAATTTAAATTTAAATCATCTTCCAATTTGCAATGCATGTTTAAGATAAAATTGACAAGTTAAATTCATATTGGCATTAAACTTATTTAAATTTGAAAATCATGTCCAAATTTGAAACAAATGTTCATGTACGAAAATCGTATAATGTTAAAAGTTTAACTTATATACTAATTGAAATTAATTAATAGTTATTCAATTATAAAATAATTTTTAAATATAAAAAAAATTTCAAATCTTATGTAGAATTATTCAATATTACATGTTCGAGACACAATGATTAATGGCTTGTAATATATGTTATTGTAACCCAAATGTGGCTTTGTTTGTTGAAAACTGCCGGAACAAAAACGTGACAGACATCAAACGAACAAAGAAAGCACCAGATCTCCCATTCATGAGAACAATGCTAGCAAACATATACACGGTTCCAGTAGTATGTTGCTTGGGTCTTTTTTTTCAGCTTGAGCCGTTGTTTATCAAGTAGACGTCAGAGTATAAATCGTGTGTGCTGGTAGCGACTCCAACCTCCTATTCGCAACAAAAAAAGGTAATTCTGTTCGAACAAAACAGCACTGCAGCTATCAGCAAATGTGAACTTTTGGACACTGAAGACCAGCACAAAGGGTTGCATTTGATGTTCTGAAAGAAGTATTTCCATTGTAATTAAAAATTTGTTGATTTCTTCACAGCTTTAAGTTCAGTTTCTCGAGGAGCTGCATTTTTGTATTATTATGGCGGGCCAGTGTCTTATTAAGCCGCCGCCCCACATTGGCTGAGGGCTTTAATATTTGACCAACACACCAGCAGTACTTTAAGCTCATCTTACCTTATTCTGTAGCTGTAGTCAAACATCATACAATTCCTATTATCTGTAGGATAACACAGAATTTATGGCCTCGCGAGAATAGATATTATTTCAATTATAAAATATTAATTAAAAACAAAAATACCAAAAAAGCCTGCCTTCGATGATTTAATAAAACCTTTATTACAAGTCTTTCTATTTTTAACATTATACCAATTTTAGAATCAATCTTTATTTCTTGCATTTATAATTAACTAAATTTCGTATAGAACTTGGCTTATTAAGAAATATCAAATAAAGCAAACGCAGAAGAAGAAGACGAAGAAGAAAAAAACTAGAAAAACGCTTTGGCAAACGGCGGCGTTGAATGGCAAACCCCAAAAAAAAAAATAACAAAAAAGAAACAAAAATCCAACAGCGGCAAAATTGTGAAAGTCGCTATTTTAGCACAAAAATATGGCTGGCGCCTAAATTGGCGAGCGCAGTTCGATTGACTTTTTGTCTCAATATGTTTTGTTGAAAACTTGAATAAGATCTGATTACACATCGGGAACATAAAATAAGAATTGATTTAAGCAAAAATTTGCTGAATCCACAAAGTTTTGGGTTAATTGAGTAAATCGTTGACTAATACATACCATGCGATACGATACAATGCGTTTTTGTTTTGCTTTTGGAGGGGATATTGCCTGCAAACGTCTACACAGTATGAGGGCAATAATCGAAAGTGGTAACACCTTTATAGTGACGTGGAGATTATTAATAAAAATCAAGATCAGGACGTAAACGTCATGACTGAGAAGACACTTTGATATATTGTAATAGACTTGTTGACATCGTATTAGAATGTTCCTAATGAACATATCTTACATAGATAGGGAAGAAGAGTTCCTTACACATTATGGGACTGCACCGGAATTTTGTAACTTTAGTAACTATAAATGTAGGTAGTTGAAAAATTTCGGAAATTTTGTATTGAAATTTTATGAATTTTAACAATTTACCTACCGATTTTTATCATTAAAACGTTACAGTATCCTAGTGCTGACACTTCTCTATACCTACGGAAAGGATAACCACATTAAATATCTTCAAATCCTAACTAGGGCAAGATCCGACACAAGCACGACGTTGATATTAACAAACACGCACAGGCACGCACGACTAAATTTTGGCAAAGTCACGACCCACACGAGCACGAACTTAGTAATTGCAAAACGCGCGCGCACGCACGAAAAGGTACGGAATAACACTAAAATACAAATGAGTTGATATATGTATATACCGCACCGTCTCTCCGCACTCAATTTGGAAAAATGTTTGCAAAGCTTGGCCCTTTGCATTTTATTTTGTTGTTAATTTGATTGCGGATCCATTCTTAGAACTCCTCTTTGAATGTCTTTTTTTTGGATTTTGTTTGACATTTTGGACGACGCGTCGATGCTAGATTTTTATTGTATATAATTTCTTTAAAATATGTATCGGAAGAAGTCCATAGAATTGTTCTATGAATTTTAACACGGTTGAAAAATTCCCACACATGAACGGCTGCAGTAAAGAGGATGTACTTGTACAAGTGGAGAAGAAAAAACCGGCGCAATATGGCAACTTAACAAAACGAGTGAAGCGTATGATGTTACTGTATCGAACTATAGAAATTCCAACCATGTTTATATAAAATTACATGGTGTTCCATAATCCCATGAAGGGATAGAGGAGAGATTCTCACAATCAGTGAGATGTGCGCTTTCTAGTTTTATACTCACTGATTGGGTCCTACACTTATACCCAGGTTCCGAACGGTATTTTGTGAAGCTTTTTCGTGGCTAAATACTCGATAGTGTTGCCATCACTAAGCGAGGAGACCGTCGTCGAAAGAAATGTAGGGTGGTCTGAGCAGGAATCGAACCCACGTTGTCATGTACAAGAGCCGCGCACACTAACCATTGGTTAACTAACCGACGGCCAATGGTTACATAAAGTATGTAAAAATCAAGTTATGACGCAAGAGAGAAATGCGTTTGAGTGAATCGCGTCGACTTTTTGGTTCTCTTCTACGAGGGTTGACAAATTGCGCCGGTTTTTTCTTCTCTACTTGTACATCCTCTTTGACTGCAGCAAAGCGAATGTACAAGTAGAGACGAAAGAAACACGGCATTGTGGCACCCCTCGTAGAAGAGAACACAAAAACGAGTGAAGCGCTTCATTTCTCTGCTCTCTCTCTTACTATCTTCGTTGATTATTTCTATACACGAGCAGTTTTCTGATGATGTTACAGTATCTAGCTAGAGAAATTACAACCGTGTTTAGATAAAACTACATAATGTACGTAAAAAGTATGAAATAATCAAGTTATGACGCGAGAAGAAATGCGTTTGAGTGAATCGCGTCGACGTTTTGGTTCGCTTCTACACACGAAGGTTGGCAAATTGCGACGGTTTTCTGTTCTCTACTTGTACATCCTCTTTGGCTGCAGCAAAGATAATGTATAAGTAAAGAAGAAACAACCACCCCAATGTGGCAACCCTCGTAGAAGAGAAAACAAAATCGAGTGAAGCGCCTCATTTCTCTGCTCTCTCTCTTACCCTCCTCGTTGATTATTTCAATACACGAGCAGTTTTCTTATGATGTTACAGTATCTAACTACAGAAACTCCAACCATGTTTATATAAAATTACATAATGTTGGTAAAAAGTATGAAATAATCAAGTTATGATGCGAGAGCGATGTGCGTTTGAGTGCATCGCGTCAACTTTATGGTTCTTTTTTACGAGGGTTGCCACATTGCGGTGATTTTTTCTTCTCTACCTGTACATCCTCTTCGGCTGCAGCAAAGCGAATATACAAGTAGAGAAGAAAAAACCACCGGAATGTGCAAGCCTCTCTTACTCTCTTCGTTGAATATTTCAATGCACGAGCGGTTTTCTGGTGATGACGAGCGGTTTTCTGATGATGATGTTTCTAACTATAGAAATTCCAACCATGTTTATATAAAATTACATAATGTATGTAAAAAGTATGAAGTAATCATGTTATGGCGCGAGAGAGAAATGCGTTTGACTGAATCGCGTCAACATTTTGTTGCGGTGGTCTTTTCTTCTCTACTTGTATATAAGCTGTAACCAAAGCTTACTGAGGTACATTCCATTGGTAACACTGCCAATCACGATCGTAAAGATAAGTAACATTTACACAATCACTGAGCTGCGCGCTTTCCATTTTTCACTCACAGATTGGGACCTACAGTTTTACACCGATTCCGAACGGTATTTTGAGTAGCTTTTTCATGGCTATATACTCGGTAGTGTCGCCGTCACTATGCGAGGTGACCGCCGCCGAAAGAAATTTTAAGTTGGTCAGAGTAGGGTTCGTGCCCATGATCTCATGTACTGTACAAACAGGAACGGCGCACGTACGAAATTCAAATTTGCTTACACCAACACATCGTGCACACGAGTGGCACATCGTGGCACTGCCAAATCATGGCAGCTCTAGTCACAACCTCATTAGAGATTGTCACAACCGCAGTAGAGGTTGTCTCAACCGCAGTAGAGATGGTCTCAACCACAGTAGAAGTTGTCACATCCGCTGTAGAGGTGGTTACAACCGCAGTAGAGATTGACAGAACCGCAGTTGAGGTGGTTACAACCGCAGTAGAGGTTATCTCAACCGCATTGGAGGCTGTCTCAACCGCAGTAGAAGTTGTCACAACCGCAGTAGAGGTTGTCTCAACCGCTGTAGAGGTTTTCACAACCGCAGTAGAGTTTGTCTCAACCGCAGTAGAAGTTATTTCAACCGCAGTAGAGGTTGCCACAACCGCAGTAGAGGTGGTTACAACCGCGGTAGAGCTTGTCACAATCGAAGTATAGGTTGTCACAGCAGCAGTAGAGGTTGTCACAGCCGAAGTAGAGGTTGTCTCAACCGCAGTTGAGATTGTAACAACCGCGGTAGAGGTGTCTACAATTGCATTAAAGGTTTTCATAACAGCATAGCTGTTGTTACAACCGCATAGCCGTTGTTACAACCACATAAATGTTGTCACAACCGCATTAGAGTTTGGCACAACTGCATTAGAAGGTGCTCCAACCGAATTTCAGTTGTGGGGAATAAATTCAGTCGGGACAACCTCAATTCGTTTGTGGTAGCTTGAATTCGGTGGCAACAGCTGAAGTTACGTTTGCTACAACCTCTTTCTAAACAATTAGTTCGGTGAGTGTAAAAAACTGCAGATTATGGTTCAGGTTCTATCTGGGAAATAGAATAGACTATTGTAGCCAATACATCCGCTCATGACCACGATAACCTGGTATCCAGTATATACATAGGTACTTTGTTTCCGCAATTGGCAAAGGATTCTAAAACGTTCCATAAATTTTTCATTATATTGAAAATCAATCACTTTTAGATTCCCATTTCAATTTGATCTGATCAATTTGGAGGTTTTGTTGTGCGTTTTTCCGCATGATCTTTTCAAAACGCTACATATTTTCGCTTGATTTAATTACCATGAAGGACTTGTTGTACGTGTATATCAAACGGTACCCAGTACATAGCGTGCATCGTAAACTAACTAATGCACTCACCGATGGTGATGTGTATAATATAGATGGACAAAACGTGTACACACTAAGAGAACGATTCATGCATTAATGCGTTTGTCTACTAAGTACAATCGGTGTTGTTGCCTGGCTGGTTCTTTTTTAGAATTCATGTCATATTTCCGTTCCGTTCCGAAACGTTTGACGGACGTACAGAGGAGGACAGATGAACGTTTGTACATTTCGTTTGATATAAAATTGAACATTTCCATCGCATGCGAAAATAATAACAAGGTTAATTTATCTACATTTTTTAATTGTTATTATTGTGTATTTTGTTGTTCGTTTTTTTCTCTGAAAAATAAGAAAAACACAAAAAATTATGAACATTTTAGGAACAAAAAAAGTTAAAAACACAATAAATTATTGTTATTAAAACTGCACTACTACCATGCACACCAAGAAACCCATAGCCTCCTTCATACAATAGAGTGAGTCAGTGTGTGAGTAAACATACATATTTTATATGACACGCATAAGTTTTCATAATGTATGTAGTTTAATAGTTTATCGTAGCTTACATTCTGTATATGAACTAATCCCTACACTGAAAGAAAATGCTTCATACGACGCTTAAAAATTCATTGAAAGTGAACCATTGCACGGATTCCGCACCGCAGCGAAACTAGGTCCATTAACTGAAAAAGCTTCGTCGCTGAGACCATAATGTTTCATTGCTGCGATGATGATGTTGTTTGTTTTTCCCTAATTGTGTGTCCATGAGTTTGGAGTGGTTGTAAAAACAGGTAGCATATACATATATAGTAGTAACAACAACACTCCAGCAGTATCGTAGCAGCAACTAAGTCATTCCTTATTTAAATGTTGGATAGAATATCATAATAATTAAATGATGTTTTGAAATATTTATTGAAAGTAATTTCGTTTTTCTCATATAGATGGTGCGTTTGTTATTTTTGAAATGCTTTTGATCAGTTGTCTAAATTTGTCGTTATACAGTTACACAGCTGACAGTTGAAACTTAAATATGTGATATCTCACTTTATTTTCAGTGGTCACATTTTTTTGAATCCTGTTGTGAATATGGATTAACAAAATGAGCATTTTCGTTATATTTTTCTCTTTCATTTCCGAAATGCCAAAAAATCCGAGGAAAGACACCGGGATATTTGTGACGTGTATGATTTGTATGCTTTAACAGAATGCACATGCCAAAGATGGTTCAGAAAATGTCGTTCTTGAAATTTCACGATCAAAAATGTGCACAGGAGCAGTAGGCCAAATGCGGTTGATGAGGACGAAATCAAAGCCGTTCTGGCCGACACGTTTCGGTTCGAGAAGTTACACATAAGCAGAAGGTGTTGCACACGACCATTGAAAACCATTTGAAACGGCTTGGACTTGTGAAAAAGCTTGATATTTTAAGGAAATCTATTTAACAAAGAGGATAAGCAGCACTTGCGATTTATTGCTCAAACGCAACAAAAATGATCCATTTTCGAAATGCATAGTCACTGAAGATGCAGAATGGATTCTTTTCAACATTGTCAACCGAAAGAGATCCTGGAACAAGCACGATGACTGCGCTCTAACTTCATCACAGGCTGAACTGCACCGAAAAAAAGGGTTTATTGTCCATTTGGTGGGATTCTATGGGAGTAATTTATGTTGAACTATAAAATATAAATGGTTGCCCGTAACAGCCCATGTGGGGATTAGGGAGAGCTTCTCACAACGAGTGAGCTGTGCGCGTTCTAGTTTGTTTAAATTGTAAGTCATTGCATATCTTCCGAAGCTGATTATGACTGACTATGGTGAATGTCGAGGCATGATCCAAACACTGAAGCTCACGAGTCAAACACTTATTTCTCACAACAATATTCGACAGCAAAGTATTCTGGGATTATTAATATGTGATCAACTACAGAGGCCACATACTAACGAAGTAGACCTGCTAAAAAATAGGAAGGAATGAATGAATGTATCCTACATGGATTCAATAACAATTCAACAATTCTCAAACCAATATTTTCAACAATTCAAAAATTTTCAAAAGCTTTTTTTATTTGCCAAATGCATTTTTTTTTTATAATTAAATTATTTCGGGGTTTGTTATTTACAAAGTAACGGCTTTCTACAATTTATTTTTATATGTACTTTATAAGAAAGGAACATTATCGAACCATTTCGTTATATTTACGAATGATTTCATAATATTTACTACAGTTTTGTCGTATTCACGTTACATTTCGTATTGTTTAAAAAAACAATTTCTATCATTTCGGAACTGTATACAGTAAACTATTATTAATCTTCGTAGTAATTTTAATCAAATTTATATGACTTGGTTTTTCTTTTGCCAACAGAATTTTGAAAAGGTGAGTTTTTTCTCTCCATAATTGGGGCGTACTATTTTCCACATTAGCGTACCTCCTGTCGAGTCTTTCCACTTTTCGATTTGGCTATTTACACCAAGTCAATATAATATACCTAGTAAACCACAACCGCCTACGTCACAAAAAAAACACATTCGACGGGGAGGTACCCAGCAAAGACCTAAGCTTGCATTTGCAACAGAATGAATAAAATAATACACGCAACTAACGTACATTAAACAGATATGTAGGGGGCGTTAGTGTGGGAAATAACAAATAATACAACAAGGTTACCCATTATATACACCTTTTGTCGTATGTGTGTGTAAAAGTGCATTTGTGTGTGTGTTTATACAAACAACATTATTAGTACTACGTTCGTTCATTTATTCATTCATCCATCACACACACATTACAACACAACTCGATGTATGAATAGTGTTCGGACAGTGCCAGCTGCATTGCCACATCATAAGAATTCAATATTATGGACAAGGACTTGTTTGGGTTTTGCCAGTGGTAAGATAAAAAATTATTATATTCATTTCTAAAGCGAAAGTGATTATGCTTGTAGTGTGTAGGTTCAGTCCACTGTGGGAGAGTATTGCCAGTATTAGTGTAAACAAAATGAGTCAATTTGTGTACATGCCCCGGCGGAAGATAACGACGATGAGGCCACATGCTGAAAAATTTGTATTTTGTTGTTTGGATGTAAATATAACGTGTTTGTAGCCCCCAGCAATATATTGCACAAACCATGTAGATACATACTTTACATGTTTACAGGCACTGGTTTCGTGAATTGAAGATCTGCTGATTTTTGGATTATTTGTTGTCTGTCACGTTTTTAGTGTCAGTAGATATCCACAGACAAAACCTCATTTTGGTTTCAAAAACATGTATTATAACCTATTAATCATTGCTTCCCAAACATGTTATATTGAATAGCAAACACAATGTGTTTGGACACAAGTATACTATATTTGCCACAAGCTACAAAACACATTATATTTCCATCCTAACAACAAAAAAATAAAAAAATTTAGAAAAGAAGTTATGTTGGCCCAAGTTCAAAATTGTTTATCAAAAAGTATATATTTTTAGAAATATTTAGAATACCGAACTGTATTTGGTCTAAACAACACGTAGCTGCCATTTTAAGGCCACCTATTCACTCTATTTAATAAATAACAATTTAGTATCTAAATCTAAAAGGAAAAAACTCAATAAAATACGTAAAATTTTAGATACAATAAAAGTTTTAATGCAATTTTTGATTTAAAGAGGCAACACATTTTTGGAAATTGCATTAAAACTTTTTATTGTATCTAAAATTTTAGGGATTTTAGAGGGTTGAATTTTAGTGTTGCAATCTGGCAACTGACAGCTCTATCGTAAAGTTGGACATTTTTAAGGTTATACGTACTCAGAACGTTTTGACATACGAGCGCTATTTGTGTTGTTTACAGTAACTTAAAAGATTCATCTCGACCCAAAAATGGAATTAAATCGCGAACATTTTCGTGCGATTATTTTTTACAACTTTCGACGTGGATTAACTCAGCAACAGTGCATGGATGAACTTAATTCAATTTTTGGCGATGAAGCTCCATCAAGGACTAGTGTTTATCGATGGTATGGTGAATTCAATCGTGGTCGCAGTTCACTCCAAGACGAATTTCGTGAAGGTCGTCCAAAATCAGCTGTTGTTCCGAAAACCATTGATGCTGTGTGCGAACTGATGTGACCTATCGTGAGATTGAGACAACCTTAGTCATTAGTGGGACCACCATACATTCAATATTGCATAAAAATTTGACTGTCAAAAAAATTTGTTCGCGTTGGATCCCACAAAATTTGTCAATCGGTCAATAAAAAGCTCGTGTCAATTGGTCGAAACAAATGCTCGAAAAATACGATCGCGGTGCGTCGAAACACGTCTATGAGATCGTGACAGGTGATGAATCCTGGATTTACGCGTATGAGCCCGAAAGTAAACAACAGTCAACTGTATGGGTGTTTCAAGATGAGCCAAATCCAACAAAAGTTGTTCGCGCCCGAAGCACTTCGGAAAAGCCGGACATGTCGCAACCGTACCACTAGAACAACGCAGACCAGTGAATTCTGAGTGGTACACAACCATTTGTATGCCAGTTGTCTTCCAAGAAATCAGGAAAACCAACCGCCGAAGACGGATCACTCTTCACCACGACAATGCGAGCTCTCACACATCGGCTGAAACAACTGCATTTTTGAGCACTCAAAACATCGATTTAATGGTCATCCGCCGTATAGTCCTTCCTTGGCACCGAATGACTTCTTTTTATTCTCGTACGTAAAAAACAAACTGAGAGGTCAACGTTTTTCGACACCTGAAGAAGCGGTTGCTGCATTCAGAATGCATGTTTTGGAGATACCTCAATCAGAGTGGCAAAAGTGTTTCGACAGTTGGTTCGAACGCATTCAAAAGTGTATAAACCTTCATGGGGAATATTTTGAAAAACAATAAAGTGATTTTCGATGATTAATAGTTGTTTTTGTTCTCTAATCCCGGAACATAAAATTCAACCTCTATTAAGTTTTTTCCTTCTCTTGTCAAGTAACAAAATACCGAGTTAGGGCCTTTTGATTTTAAGCCTTCGATATGTGGTTTTCATCCAAATGCAGCTTTGTGTGTGATACAAACAGAGCTGTATTTGATGAACTGTTTACTTAATGTGTTCTTGCCGCTATGTTCTGTCGGGAGCAAACTAATAAAATAGGGACAAAGGGAGATTGTTCTTACCCACAAACGCTGAAAACAAAGAAACAAAAGGCAGCAGATCATCAGTTTGCGAAAACAATGCTTTTAAACATGCACATGGTTCCTGCAATACATTGCTGGGGCCGAAATTTTTCAGCGTGTAGAGAAATATGCAAGAGCCGCTAATCCTCTCTTCACGTTCTCTTGATGGCGATGTGGTTGTTGGCCATTTCACCAAATTCGAGTTGCTTTTGTAATTTACTCTTTGGTTGGACATAATACGGACAGAGATAAAAGGGAACGCGTATTTCGTTTGATGCAAGCAACATAAAACAAAATTTAGTTGTCATTAGTATCAATCAAAAACTATTAAAACTTGGTTTCCTGTATGGTCTATAGTCTGCATGTCTTCTTTGGTCTCGCATTCTACATCATTTCCCTAATACCATTTCGATCAGCTGTGCTATAGAAACCTCTTCTCGAAGCCTAAGTTAATGTTGTTACAAGCGTATTACTGTATTTATTTAGTCTGCGATTTAGAAATATTTCTAAATCCGTTTGCGAATGAATTGAGTGTTTCATATGTTGACTACTCTGTTGCGTTTTGGTTTCATTCATTCAGTTGTCAATCGTTCGTTTGGAAGGAAACCCATGAATGCTTTGACGCAAGTATATGTCTGTTTGGAATAAATCACGTATATGGCTTAACGTAAAAGCATACATCTTCGCAAGTAAATGTGCTAATGTTGGCATTTAAACATAATTGAGTTTAGGACTTGCAAATATATGAATATTTGGAGTGTGTTTCAAACAAATACATGGTTCCAGCAGAATGTGTTTGAGAGAATTTGTAATAGAGGGCGTTTTTATTAAGGAATGTAAGGAATCAAAGAAATTATTATATTAGGCATTTTTTAAGACTTTTTCCACCAACATCTGGGATTTAGTTCTTGAGAAAGTTCCATGTTTTGTTTTTTTAAATCTCACTTTAACTGAACTATAATATTTCTAATTGTTTTATAACATCTTAATGCTATTTAAAACCCGTAAATGTTTCATAAATTCTGCATTCGACTTTCGGTCAAAACTCTTGGTCACGTTACTCACCACTTGTGTTAAAACATTTGATTTTTAATTACATTTTTGTTTTGCATATATCGAGCTTTTACTGTACGCATCATAGCAATAATCATGTATGTGCATTGTTTTGTTACCGTGTTAATTTGTGCCACAATTGTGTGCATTAAAAGTCAAAGGCGTAACGCAATATACTACCAGTGTCATATAGAGAGTACATATTGTATATAATGTGTACATAAATATATATACACATGTGCATATACACATTTATATACATACATGCATAAACAAATTATAGATATACATGAATGCGTATGTACTTAAATATCTATTTACATTTGTATATACAGTGTAACACTTTTACAGATTATGACAGTTCTGTATAGTGTGACACGTAAGTAGATGATTGCACATTTATACGTAACCACGTAGTAGTAGTAGTACGAGTATTAGGACATTGTGAGTGACCATCAATGTTAATGAAACTAGAAAACACGCAAAATTCATAAATACTAGACGAACAAGAAAACAATCGTAATTCCCATAGTATTTGGGTTGTATTCAATGCAGAACATAAAATCGATACTCTTAAAATGTTTTATTTGGGAACAAGCCTGACTTTTATTTGGAAGCCACAGTATTACCATATGTTAAGTCAAATGAAATTTTGACGGAACACTGTCTGAGGAAAACTGGCGGTCATAACAGACTGCTGGCGCCTTTTATTCATATATAAATTTGTTCTGCATTTCACTTTAACAGAAAGCGAATTCAAAACGATAGCTACACTTTAACAAAAAACGGCCCAGCAACATATTGCAGGAACCATGTATATGTTTGCAATCATTGATTTCAGGAATTGAATATCAGCTGTTTGTTTTTTTGATATCTCAGCAGTTTTCTACAACCAAATCTACATTTGGACTACTATAACCTCTTCATCATTCCATCTTCAACATGTAATATTGAATAGCAAACACAAAACGTTTGGACGCAAGTATACTATATTTGCAACGAGCAACAAACACATTATATTTGCATCCAAATAACAAAAAAATTACTGATTTTTTAGTGTGTAGTATATAAAGGGTCTATCAGTAAGAATGCACTTTTTCATTTTAAAATAAAAACACAAATTTTTTCAGACAGTTGTGATATTTTTATTGGATTGAAAAGAAGACATGTTTCGATTAAGTATGGAATAAAATATCCATCAAATTGCCTCCACGGCTCTGATGACAGGCCATTACTCTTTTCATGAAATTTGTCTTGACTTTTTCACATAGATGTGATTGTATCTTTTCATGAAATTTGTCTTGACTTTTTCACACAGATGTGATTGTATCTCATCGATGACGCGTTGGATCCCGGATTTGAGATCAGGAATTGTTTCTGGTTTATTCACGTAAACCCGAGATTTCACAAAAGCCCAAAGAAATAAATCGCACGGCGTTAAATCGCACGATCTTGGTGGTCAGTTGACATCAGAATTTCTTGAGATACTTTGTTCTAGAAATCGTTGCTGCAATAAATCGATGGTTTCATGTGCGGTGTGGCAGGTTGCGCCATCTTGCTGAAACCACGTGTCGTCCAAATCGATGCCGTCCAGTTGAGGTCACAAGAACTCAGTTATCATATTCTTGTATCGAGTGCCGTCAACAGTCACTGCAATTTCGGCCCCATCTTCAGAAAAGTTAGGACCAGTCAAGCTGCCTGACCAAAATCAGCACCAGACCGTTTCTCATGGATGGCATGAGGATTTTCTGAGTCCTAAGTTCGACAATTTTGTGTATTCAAAAAAAAAAATAAATGGTTTCCCATTACATCCCATGAAGGGACCGGGGAGAACTTCTCACAACCACTGAGCTGTGCACTTTGCAGTTTTCACTCACTGAATGGGACCTACAGTTTTACACCGATTCCGAACGGTATTTTGAGAAGCTTTTTTTTTTTACATACTCGATAGTGTCGCCGTCACTATGCGAGGTGATCGCCGCCGAAAGAAATTTGAAGGTGGTCAGAGCCGGGTTCGAACCCAGGATCTCCTGTACAAGAGCCGCACACACTAACCATTGCACCACCGACGGCCACGAAGCTTTTTTTTTAAATTGGCATTGACTTCACTTTGCTCCGTTACCCATTGAACGAATTGCAGGCGCTTTCCATTGTCTCCTGGTTAGAGCCCCTAACTATACTGATTTTTGTACGCATGGAGCTGTGGAGGTCTTTTGTTAAAATTTGCCAAAATCCGCCCCACACAGTTGCTCGTTTTGGGTGCATTTGTTTCTCATGGATTGCATCAGAATTTTGTGAATTTTGTGTATTCACGAAGCCATTCAGATGGGAATGCGCTTCGTCGGAGGAAATGATTTTTTTTGAAAAATTGACATTGAGTTCACTTTGCTCCATTACCCATTGAACGAATTGCTGGCGCTTTGCAAGGTCTGCTGGTTTGAGCTCCTGAGTAAGCTGCATTTGGTACGCATGAAGGTGGAAGTCTTTTCTCAAAATTCGCTGCGTAGTGCTTCATGAAATTTGAAATTGTTGAGAACGATGCCGAATTGATGTTTTCGTGTTTTCGGCGACACTCTCGTTTACAGCAGCAATGTTTTCAAGAGACCGACCGGTACGTTGACGAACAGGAGTCTTATACGGCATTAAACTAGATTAACGCATTTGGCAGGTTAACTCCTTTAACTCCCTTAATTTTAATCTGTAGAAACTGAAGTTTAATTTTTAACCTCATTTTCAACTGGTGTACATTTTGATGCAACACTGTTAGTTACTAAAAGAAATGCAACCATAATAAAAACATACACAAAAACTCAATTGTTTGACAGATAGATACCGATCGAAAATTTTCCGATGCGTCGCAGCCACCAAAACTTTTTTGAAGCTCACGTCGCCGCCGATATAAATGGCTCTTATTGGTTTAAACTGTGAACCGATTTTATCGACTGCACCGATTTGACCCACTGATCTAATTTTAAAGGTTCAGTTATTTCAAAAACATCACAAATTTGTATAATACTGGCAAAACCAATAGCCGCCAACTTCATTTTTCTGTTGTGCCGCCGTCTTCGATAATTATGTCTCGGCGCGGAGTTTGTCTAAGCACGGAGTTGCCACTTGAAATGTGAATTTAATCTCAAATTAGGTGGGGTAAACGGCAAAGATTAGAGAACGACGTTATCGATAACCTGGAAGCGATAAATGTCGGTGTAAATGCGCTATTAAGTGGCATTTACCCCTACCAAGAATATTGCATTTTCGGGATTATCGACGTGTTTTTGCTTGTGTAGTTTGACATTAGGGCCGTCGGTGGTGCAATGGTTAGTGTGCGCGGTTCTTGTACATGATAACGTGGGTTCGATCCCTGCTCAGACCACCTTACATTTTTTTCGATGACGGTCACCTCGCTTAGTGATGGCGACACCGTGCGGGACCGGTGTAAAACTGTTGGTCCCAATCAGTGATATTATAACCTAGAAAGCGCACAACTCACTGATTGTGAGAAGCTCTCCGCAACCCTTCATGGGATGTTACAGGACACCATTTTTTTTTTTTTAGTTTGGCATTTATAATCCCGAAAAAGCGATAATCTTGGTAGGTGTAACTGCAGTTTTATTGTCCATAACCGACCCAGTTTCTTCCAATTTTTTGACCACTCTTCGAATGGTTGAAACATTAGGTGCACTTTCTCGATTGATTGATTTTTGTAATAAGTTTTCACAGTTATAACGCGTTGTTCTTTCATAACCCGCTCCATTTGGAATAATAAGAATAAACATATGTGCCAGCTGTCAAATTTCAGAGTTGCCACTTGCACAAAAAATAATTACAGTAATTTTAAAAAGTATAATCTTATTACTACTTCGGTGATCAATAGTAATTTTTTCATATGTTCCTTAAGATGAAATTTCTTAAAAAAAATCAGTTTGACTTGATTTGAAATAAAAATTGAAAAAAAAATTCACTTGAAGTGAAAATCGAAACAGCCCTGATATTTTGCGAAATTCCTTTGCAAGATATTCACAAGTCTATTTCACACTGAAATATTAAAAAACTTACTGCTTAACTATTACATACGTATTTTCCTGTTAGGGTAGTATAATTGCAGGTCATTACAACGGATTGCAATAATTGTCAATGGGTGCGAAGATAAAATCACTACAGTAATTTGAAAAAAAACTAATAAAAATAAAACTACAATTCCGAATAGAATGTTAAACAAATGTAATAACACTGATCAACAATAATTTTGTTGTTAGCGACGATGTAGAAAATGTTTTCAAAACTGGTACTACGCTTTCGGAGTCACCACGAGTTTTCATGATAACCCATGTTGTATGGTTTTATGTATAATGTAGAATATTTATTTATTTACAGTCAGGTATAATTCTAGAGGCCATGTAAAATTTGGAATTGAAACCACCCGATATTTCTGAGCTGATGACCAACTTGACATTTATGAAGTGACAGATTATTAGTTAATGGATCGCTTTTTGCTTGAAGAAAATTGGGAAATTGTAAAAACTTTTTTTTTCTAAATTTCTGAGTCTTCAACTCAAATTGTCAGAAATGTACGAAATGAATTCGATAGAAATAGGGTGACCTCAACGCAGTTTATGGATCATTTTGTACAGCGAGTTCCACACTCCGGGTGCTTATTAGCAAAAATATCTCGCGTGCGTGTTCGTCCGGTACGTTCAGTGGAAAATATTGCCACCGTTCAACTCGCAACCGTTCGCAGGAATTAAACATTTCTCGAATTTCTTTGTGCTAAATTTTGCATAAAAAGACCCCGCACAGTGGGCGACTTCTAAAAATAATTCAGCTGTTTCAAAACGGCTGGCCCGATCAGGACAAAACTCCATTCGAACTTAGCTGAAGTGTTGTTCTAGAGAAATTGATAGCTATAGACTCCACTGGGGCCGCACAGTGGAAGCCAAAAGTTGACAACATCGGCTTTCAATAAAATTTAAACTCTTGTAATTTCGTTTTCATTGGTAATATTTTTTATACATTTCAGGGGCAACTGAAAGCCTACAAAAACCATGGTGACATTGTTAATTTTGCTATCGAGATCTTTGGGGAAATATTTTTTTTTTGAAAAATTTGTCTTGTTTTTTCACATTTTTGAAAATATTCGGCCTAAATGAAAATCACTGATAATTTTGGAAACAGTATTACATTTACAAAATTATATGTAGTTAAGTAGTTTTTTAATTTTTTTTTTGGTGTTTTTGGGTGCGTCCACTTTTTGAGTTAAACCCTTTTTGAGGCTTTTTTTAAAGTCTTCCATACGAATTGGACCAGTTTATAAAAAAACCCTTAGAAACCAATAAACCGTAAACGATCACTACCCATTCCCCATGAGAATAATAATGGGTTACGCAGAGACTAAAATATAAGGCTCGCTGGTAAGGTGTTCCAGATTTGTGCCACTCATACTGAAAGCTCGTAATGTTTTTTATACGATTTGTCAGGGTTGTATTTTTTTTTATCAATTTTATACGCCAAAAACCTTGTTTAATTCAATATACTTTCCTTTCTGGTACTTTAACAGATACCTGTTATCGTAATAACAGCGCTCTGCTAACGAAAGTCGTTTGTGTCTTTGCTAGTTAAATTCGAATTTATCTTCACGCACATAGCTATTTGACAGCACGTTAAGTTAAGCAGCTGTGAACATAGTGGGGGATCAATAAGACCGTGACTTTTTGAATGAACACAGTTTTTTTGCAAAAAAAAATTTATTTTTCAACATATTCTTTAGCTCAATACTCTTAGTCCAACGTTTCTCCAATTTTTTTATCCCTTCCAAAAAATAGAATTTTTCGAGGTCCATAAAATAGGCATTCGTTTCATCAATAATTTCATCGTTGGAGCTAAATCTCTTTCCACCGAGCCATTTCTTTAGGTTTGTAAATTGGAAATAGTCACTGGGGGCTAAATCCGGTGAATATGGCAGATAAGATACCAATTCGTAGCCCAATTCATGGAAGTTTTACACTGAGACCTACACACGTGTGCACCCGAACGTTTTTGGTCAATTGAGAGCAAACGCGGCACCTATATTGCACGCAGCTTTCTTAAACACAACTGATCATTTACTCTTCGATTGGCCAACACCATATCGTGAATTTTGTCGACATCAATTGGCCGTCCAGAACGTCATTTGTACTTGTGCGACCACAATGAAAGTCAGTAAACCACTTTTTACCACTGAAATCGATGGTGCAGAGTCCCGCCATAATATTTCTCAAGCTTTTCGTTGGTGTGATTGACGGGTTTTTTCGCAAAAAATAATATTGAGTGAGCACTCGAAATTCAATTTTTCCCATTTTTAAAAAAATGCACGCGGTTGTATCGGGTTTTTCAATAAGAGCGCTACAATAGTTTTTGTAAATAAAACAAAACCGGTTTTAGATACCAATGAAATTCTTTATTCCTGTGAAAGTACGTTCGATGCCATTATGTATGGAACTCGATTCCTTTTGCATGCCCACCATGGGCACGCTTGCAGAAGTCCGGACGCTGAACCCAATTTTCGACGGTTTTCAAGCATAAATCGTCCGATACTGCTGCAATTTCACGTTCGATATTCGTACGAAGTTCATCAATCGTCGCTGGCTTGTTGGCATAGACCATAGACTTGACGTATCCCCACAGGAAATAATCTAACGGCGTCAAATTGCACGATCGAGGCGGCCAATCGGCAGGGCCATTTCGTGAGATAACACGTTCACCAAACTTGGTTTCCAATAAATTGATTGTGGCATTCGCTGTGTGGCTTGTGGCGCCGTCCTGTTGGAACCACTTGTCCTCCAAGTCCATATTATCCAATTGGGGCCAAAAATATTCGGTTATCATTGAACGGTAGCGATTCGCATTCACAGTAATGTGCCGGTCTTGATCATCACGGAAGAAGTACGGCCCAATGACGCCGTCGGCCATTAACCGCACCAAACCGTAATTTTTTTCGGGATGCAATGATGACTCATGGATTACGTGTGGATTGCTGTCTGACCAATAACGCATATTTTGCTTATTGACGAAGCCATTCAGCCAGAAATGAGCCGACCATAAATTGGACGTAGCGCTCTTAAAGTTGAGGCTACTGACTCCAAATTTCGGTAGTAAATTTTAATAATTTCGACTCGTTGTTGACTGGTATATCTTTCCATGATGAATTGGCAAACCTTACTGAAGAGAAATGTCAAAAGAGCGGGAAAAAATAAGGCGTCGTTTGCTGTCCCTATCGATTTATTTTTGTAGCGTCTCTGTTGAAAAACCCTTTATATTTTGAACAGCTGTTAAACGCAAAGTAAATGACGGATCTTGCTCAAAATTTGACAGTAGTGTACTAACATGTGGTACTTGATGGGAGTAGTGTTGCATTTCATATAACTACGAGGGAAGTTCTAAAAGTCACGGACTTATTGATCAACCCTCGTATCAATATGGTTTTTTCGCGATTGCCATCGGATATTTGATACCCAAACCTTGACTTGGTTAGTCTAACGAGCTGTTAAATTATAACAAACAATTAACATTAACGATTTTTAACATTTCGAGAATTTGTTGGAGGCATTTCTTACAAAATATGTAACATTCTCATTTCTTTAATTTCAGGTACGTGTCGTAAAATTCCTTATTACTCTGATTGAAGCTAGACGTAAGTAAAACATTAGAAAATACACTGGATTAACAAATTATTTTACAATGTTCAAAAACGAATTCTGCAAAACCTTTATTTGTCCCTCCGGGAACGATCTTTTTTAACCTTTCACCATTAAATAAATAAATAAATATTTGCCCAATACATGTCACGAAGGAACTGGGGAGAGCGTGTCACAATCAGTGAGTTGTCAGCTTTCTAGTTTTACACTCATTTCCCTACAGTTTTACACCGGGGTAGGTTATTTTAAAAGTCTTTTTATAGATTTTATCCGATAGTGTTGCTGTCGTTGTCGAAAGAAATGTTAGGTGGTCAGAACAGGCATCGAATCCACGTTCTGATATACAAGAGTCGCGCACACTAACCATTGCACCAACGACGACCACATACCGCTTAAAATGTTGAATTTGCTCAATATCTAAACAGTAATTATCTCCGGACTAATCTGTAGTTCCACATAGTATAGTCAAATGCATCGACTCAAGTACACTCAGGTACACAGTAACATATTTCAGTAGCCATGCCCATATATGTTTGCAAGGATTGTTTTCATGTATTGAAGACCCGCTGCTTTTTTGTGTTTTTGTTGTCTGTTACGATTTTTCTTTCAACAGTTTCAACAAACAAAGCAATATTTGGGTCACAAACATATTTGTTATAATACCTATTAATCATTGTGTCTCTATCATGCAATATTGAATAGCAAACACAATGTGTTTGGACACAAGTATAATATATTTGCTATAAGCTACAAACACGATATATTTGAATGCAAAAAACTGAAAATCATATTTTTCAGTGTGTATTCATCCAGATTGGATTTGTCTCAAAAAGTACGTTAGCATGTCGTATTCGAACATGATTCCAATAAGCAAGCTCTCTTAAATCGCGCCTCTGCAACTCACTGTATAATATAAAGCTCCAGAGTAGCGGTGTCAAGAATTATATTCAAAGCTGTTGAAGGGTTCAATTTCTGGCACCACAAATGCACATAGCCGCAGTTCTCGAACCTTATTCAGCAGTTTCAATTGATTGCTTCCATCTAAAGTATTCCAGCGAAACAATCATCCACAACTGATAATTGGGCAAACTATGGACGTTCATAACTTGTAGACAGTTTTTATAATAATTCACCTTTAGAACAGGCATATAGATCATTCATACGCCTTTCCATCCTTTCCTCACTATTCCTTTTACTGTCAAGGACAATACCGAGGTACTATCTACTTGTCATTAGAGAATAATGGTAGCACAATTGATATGTTTCCTGGGAAATGTTAATACTAGTTTTCGTTAAAACATTATTGATCGCATTGGCTTTTATTAATTGCAATTCAAAAAATGTTCTGGTTTTTCGTTCATTCAAATATTTGCTTCCAATAAAATAAAACATATTATTTGGCGACGAGAAAAAAAATATATATAAAATGGAAAATGCCTTAGCAGAAATGATGGAGCGGCAACTAGCCTGGACGCAGCAGATTTTGAATCAACAGCAACAATTCTTTGCCGAAATTTTAAGCCAGCGGTCGACAACAGGCCCTGTTAGTAGTTTATCTTCAGGTATCAGTGCCGTACCAAAATTTCAAGAATTTGACGAGGATTCAAACGGTTTTGATACCTACAAGAGACAAATGGAAGAACATTTTTAAGCCTAGAAGAGGAACGAAAAAGGTCCTTCTTTTTATCATGGATTGGTGACAAAACCCTTCGACTGCTGCAGAAACTGGTTGGGAAATATAGCATGGGAACGTTATCATATGCTCAGCTATTATCAAATTTGGAAGGGCATTACAAAAGCAAGATTCACGTTATAAAATCAAGGAATGCTTTCTATAAGCGCATGATAGGTGAGGGCGAAAGCTATAGTCAATGGATAACCGAATTAAGGGGTATGGCAAGAGATTGCAATTTGTAATGCAGATTTTACTGATGAGTTAATTCGTGATATTGACATTTTATATACATCCGACGAGACTGTAAGAACCGCCGCCTTACATAAAGAAGAGCCAACGTTTTCTGAAGTTTTCCAAATAGCCGAGACTTTTGAGGCTACACAAAAGACAATAAGCTAACTCAGATCCAATCAAGCTGGAGAGAATGCAATTTTTGCTGTTAAGCAAGATAGATCAACTAAAAAATACCCAAACCAACAAAAATATCTAATAAATAAGCAATGGCCCAGCATGCAGTGGTTGTTTCAAGAAACACGAAAAACTGAAATGCAAGTATCTAAAAGCTCAGTGTTTGATATGTAAAAGGATTGGACATATTGCTGCGGTATGTAAGTCGAAATATAATTTTAAGAGTGGTGTTAAAACTGTTGATGAGGACAATGAAATATTGATATGCGATACCATTGATAGAGCAATTGTTAGAACGGGAAATAAAATGATGGTATGTGTAAAAATTAATAACAAAGATATGCAGTTCCAGTTTGATACAGGGGCTATGCGTTCTGTAATTGGTTTAAATGCTTATAATTTATTGGGCAAGCCTGAATTGACGCCTACATCTATTAGACTTTTCGGATATGGGAATATTCAAATTCCAGTCTTAGGTTCAATTAATGTCGATGTGCGAATAAAAGATGAACATAAAAGATTAGATCTCTTTGTTGCAAATTCCAATAAATGCAAATTCCACTTAAATAAAAAATTAAATTGGTATGATCAATTCCAGAACGTGCAGATTTTCAAGATGGATGAAAATCTTGACATAAAGGATATGTGTGACGAATTTGCTGCATTTTTTTCTGAAGATTTGGGCTTACGTAAGACTATGAAGGGACATATTTATTTGAAACCCGATGCAAGACCAAAATTTTTTAAGTCACGACAAATACCATATGCTCTGCACGACTCGTTTAAGAAAGAAGCCTAACGGTTGACAGATTTAGGTATGTATATGGAAACCTGTGAAATATACTCAATGGGCTTCCCCACTTGTGATTGTTCCTAACCCGAATGGGAAAGTTCGAGTTTGTGCAGATTTCAGGGTCACTATCAATCCATTGATGGATGTTGAGCAATATCGTATACCACGAATTCATGATATATTTCACAAATTTAGAAATGGGAAGCAGTTTTCGAAAATCGACTTGTCAGATGCATATCTGCAAGTAGAAATATATGAAGAGTCGAAACCATTTCTTGTGATCAATACACCATTAGGGCTTTACCAGTACGAAAGGCTACCTTTTCGTGTAACCAGTGCCCCCACCCATTTTTCAAAGATTAATTGAGCAGACTATCAGTGGAATACCTGAATGTGTATTATACGTACTGGCAAAACAGAAGAGGAACATCTGAATAATTTGCGGGAGTTATTCAGAAGATTGAAAGAAAGCGGATTTCGTTGTAATTTAGCTAAGTGCTTGTTTTTTCAACCTAAAGTGTAATATTTGGGCATATTATAACAGGATCGGGCATTTACCCATCGGAATCTGGAACTGAAGCAATTAAAAATCTTCCTCGCCCCAAGAATATTACAGAACTTTAGTCTTTTATGGGAAAAATTAATTATTACTGTTCCTTTATTAATAACACTGTGTGTGATTTTTGCACTTTAAAAATCTGAATTGAGTGAAACATAGCGAACCTGCATAATTTTGATACGCTGAATCTAATGGCATTTCCCGTTTTTCTCTACCACGTCAAAATTTCGAGATATTTGACTCCAATGTTTGCTGGGATGTCAACAACTGTAATATTTTTGAGACTGAATTAGAGGCAGAACGCTTCAAAATTGAAGTTTGACTTCTGAGTAAGAAATGTAGAGGACCTTAAGAAGAATACCAACTTCAACTTTGCACCCCCTCTCCTCCCCCCTTACCCGAAATAACTCGACAAAAATATTAATATTAGACCACATTATTATTCATAGACTACGTCAAGTCTATGGTCTATGATCACGCACGAACAGTTTTGCACTACTGACATTCGTGCACTCTCACGTGGCTTCATCCGTGCCTTTAATATTGTGTAATGTGGAGAAGCAGGGGTGACGCTACCGGAATACCGACTCGTAACTTAGATACTGGCTCAAAGTTCGAGACTGATTACGATCGACTCCAAGACATCATTGTGTAACAGCGCAGAAAAACAAATGACCCTGCTGATCTGTCGGAGGCAGTATCGTTACAAGAAGCTATCTATTGGTGTTGGCGTGAATGCCGAACTTATGGTCTGGATCATGAGAAATACAATAAGAGTTTGCACAATAAAATTTGATGTTCTTGGGCTGAAAACTTTGGAAAGCAACTGCAACAGTTGGTGTTTCATGCAGAATGGTGGGAAAAACTTTGGGAGTGAACCCCCTGAGGACGGAGCAATTCCCGATCACTCGTAGGCGGAATGTATGTATAAGGGTTTATGAAGCCCAAGCTACATTAGTGTTGTTAATAACGGATTTTTCAACAGAGACACTACAAAAGTAAATCGATAGGGACATCAAACAACGCCATATTTTTTCCCGCTCTTTTGACATTTCTCTTCAGTAAGGTTTGCCATTTCATCATGGAAAGATATACGAGCCAACAATGAGTCGAAATTATTAAAATTTCCTACCGAAATTTGGAGTCAGGGGCCACAACTTTAAGAGGCCTCAACAATCAGCGATGAGGCTCATTTCTGGCTGAATGGCTTCGTCAATAAGCAAAATATGCGTCATTGGTCAGACAGCAATCCACACGTAATCCATGAGTCATCATTGCATCTCGAAATTACGGTTTGGTGCGGTTTATGGGCCGGCGGCGTCATTGGGCTGTACTTCTTCCGTGATGATCAAGACTGGCACATTACTGTGAATGCGAATCGCTACAGTTCAATGATAACCGAATATTTTTGGCCCCAATTGGATAATATGGACTTGGAGGACATGTGGTTCCAACAGGACGGCGCCACAAGCCACACAGCGAATGCCACAATCAATTTATTGGAAACCAAGTTTGGTGAACGTGTTATCTCACGAAATGGCCCAGTCGATTGACCGCCTTGGTCGTGCGATTTGACGCCGTTAGATTATTTCCTGTGGGGCTACGTCAAGTCTATGGTCTATGCCAACAAGCCAGCGACGATTGCTGAACTTCGTACGAATATCGAACGTGAAATTGCAGCAGTATCGTCCGATTTATGCTTGAAAACCGTCGAAAATTGGGTTCAGTGTCTGGACTTCTGCAAGCGTGACCGTGGTGGCCATGCAAAAGAAATCGAGTTCCATACATAATGGCATCGAACGTACTTTCACAGGAATAAAGAATTTCGTTGGTATCGAAAACCAGTTTTGTTTTGTTTAAACAACTTTTGTAACGCTCTTATTGAAAAACCCGTTATTTCCATGATCTGCGCAAAGAAATGCTTTTTTTGAACCGTCATCACAGCCGAGAGGGCTGTGGGATGCTATTACGTACTATAGCACCATCAATCTTGTAGTTCCAAGTGCAAAAATAACTGGTGCAAGCTATACAACGATATTGGAATCGACTTTTCCGAAGGCCAGTGAACTATTTGGTGCCATATCTTGGATATAATGCCCCTATACACAACGGCAGAGTAGTAAAGGAGTTCATTGCAAGCCAAAATGTTAATATTCTTGATTGGCCACCCTATTCGCCAGATCTAATCATTATCGAAAATGTCTGGGGGTTGATTATCTCGTAAGGTCTATGAAGGAGGTAGACAATTTGATGACAAGTAGTCAGTAATTCAAGCCATTAAGGATGCTTGGAATCAAATTTCGTTGGATTACATAAATTCTCTTTATCTCTCAATGAAAACCCGTATATTTGAAGTTATTAAAAACAAAGGGGGTTGTACCCATTAGTAATAGTCTTTAAATAAAGTAAAATAAATTTTAAAAAACAAGAAAAACTGTTTTTCATTCAAGTAAACCAAAAAAAATTGCACATTTTTTGACTTTTTTATAAATTGCGCAAAAATAGTGATTTAGTTAAGAAACTACTATTGTCATGATAATTCTTTATATCTCAAGATGTCTAGCTTCCATTTCCTTTTGAAAATTCTGCAATCGGTTACAAATTGCAACAGATACAGGCTGCTGAATATGGAGTTTTTAGTTCCTTTAAATAAGTGAACCGGAGTGTACATGAAAATCTCTTTCAAATTTGGAATTTGGTTTTGAAATTTGAATCAGTATAATATGAATTTGAATAAAACTTTTAAATTTTATATTAAACACTCATTGTACACTGAAATATTATTTACATTTGAAGTTAAAATTAAAACGTTATTGTCAAAATTAAATAGAGTTGTATAATTTTGAGTTTTAAATCGGAACAAGAATATGAAATGGTCGCTAAACAAATGTATTGAAAGTGCTACATGTGTAATTTAATTTAAAACAAAAAAACCGTTTCTACCGGGTTTTTCGAAACTGAAACCAGAACGCCGGTTTCTTGAAGAACTAATTTTTCCAACTAACCGAAATCCGGTTTTTTTTTTAAAAATTCCAGCATTCATGTGATTCGACTCATTTGCTTGATGATGCTATTAAATTGACTTTCCTACATTACGCTCAAATAAAATGTTGCATCTTTTGAAATACAATTTTGAATTGGATGCATCTTTGAAATTGAATGGAGTCTATTGATAGATGGTGCTCAATAGGAGTAGTGTCACATTTGAGGTTACTACATCGTAATGGCAAACACTCACTGCATTTTTGAGGCACCCTCGTATAGAAGAAGAAAAGGTGAATATTAACTTCCTTATTGTTAAGAGCGACTCTGTTTCTTGTCTAATAACGGGTTTTTCAATAAGAGCGCTACAAAAGGTTTTTTAAATAAATCAAAACCAATGAAATTCTTTATTCCTGTGAAAGTACGTTCGATGCCATTATGTATGGAACTCGATTTCTTTTGCATGGCCCCCACGGGCACTCTTGCAGAAGTCCAGACGCTGAACGCAATTTTCGACGGTTTTCAAGCATAAATCGGCCGATACTGCTGTAATTTCACGTTCGATATTCGTACGAAGTTCATCAATCGTCGCTGGCTTGTTGGCATAGACCATAGACTTGAAATAATCTAACGGCGTCAAATCGCACGACCGAGGCGGCCAATCGACTGGGCCATTTCGACTGGGCCATAACACGTTCACCAAACTTGGTTCCCAATAAATTGATTGTGGCATTCGCTGTGTGGCTTGTGGCGCCGTCCTGTTGGAACCACTTGTCCTCCAAGTCCATATTATCCAATTGGGGCCAAAAATATTCGGTTATCATTGAACGGTAGCGATTCGCATTCACAGTAATGTGCCGCTCTTGATCATCACGGAAGAAGTACAGCCCAATGACGCCGCCGGCCCATAAACCGCACCAAACCGTAATTTTTTCGGGATGCAATGATGACTCATGGATTACGTGTGGATTGCTGTCTGATCAATAACGCATATTTTGCTTATCGACGAAGCCATTCAGCCAGAAATGAGCCTCATCGCTGAACGACGATTTTCCGATGAAAATCCGAATCGTAGCGCTCTTAAAGTTGAAGCCACTGACTCCAAATTTCGGTAGTAAATTTTAGTAATTTCGACTCGTTGTTGGCTCGTATATATTTCCATGATGAAATGGCAAACCTTACTGAAGAGAAATGTCAAAAGAGCGGGAAAAAATATGGCGTCGTTTGCTGTCCCTATCGATTTACTTTTGTAGCGTCTCTGTTGAAAAGCCCTATACAAGGCATTAATTTCGCTATCGTGATTTACCTACAAAAAATATCAAAAACATTTAACTATTAATTCAACCATGAATCCGCCTTTTCTCTGTACGAATTGATAATAGTTTCGATATTTTCTTTGAATTCATACGCTTGTTTTTTTTTTGACTGTGTTTTGATAGATTCCAATCGATTTTGATGCCTTAGAAGACGAACGCTGTTCACACACAACACCGACTTTCGGGGTGTTAGATATTAAAGCAAAAACCAAAAAAAAAAACAAAATAAAATAATTAAAAATTTTAATTAACTTTTTGTCAGTGGATAGATATTATTAATGATGTTCGCCAATTATTTGCGAACAAAAATAGAAAAAATAGCAAAATTTAAAACAAGAAGTAACATGCGAACAAAATAACATTTGGTGGTAAACATTTAACTAAAATGTAAAACCTAAAACGAAATATAGAGGAGGGAGATATAAACGAAACAACAACAACAACCAAAAAAAAGTTAAAACCAAATTTAACCGACAGTTCACAGATATCAAGTCGTCTGTCTAGTGCGAGAGCTATGAATTTGGTATTCCAACGCTATTTGGCTAATTCTATTTGTAAATGCGTATGATTCGCAGCAGAGTCTATTGACCTTTGGTCCGACATTCGCAGAAGAGACATTGAAGAACTCCTCTCCCTCCTCCAGCAAAAATCACCAAACAAAAATAAAACAAAAAAAAAATGCCAAAGAGTCAGCTTGAGGGGCCAATCGTTGTTACACCATAAACCTACAACTAACGAGAAACTACATTGACGACGAGACTCTCCTCGACGCTATCAAATTTGCGTAGTTTCGCGCACCGATCATAAAATGTTTTGGCTGGAACAAATGTAAAATAAATGAGGAGCCAAAAACAAAGCCATACATACCATGTATCCAAAGGTTCATCGAACTTTGCCGACACAAAACTAGAAAAGAAGCGTCGTCATCCATCCACCGTTTGCCGAAGAGGCCAGGCCAAAAAGACCATTGACACACACGCACAGAAAACGAAAAAAAAATAAATAAAAATAGTCCAAACTCAAAACGATTTTGCGAAAAACAAAATAGGGAAAAGACATTAAATCACACTATGTAAAAACAAAATCTCATCGAAAAACAATCTTAATTGTCAAAAAAAAAAAAATAAAAACAACGTCATAAAATGTGTTCACAAACGACAAACGCTTAAGCAACAGCGCGCACCGGCAATCGCAGAAAAAAAAAATAGTGCGTACGCTCGCCCTTTTGGGAGTAGGAGAGAGCCGCCGGCTGTAGCTGTGTTCCGCCGCAGTGTGACGTATTGAAGTTTTGAACTTCTACGTGGAAACGTGTATTTCGAAACTCTTCACATGATACGTAGAGATACAAATAATTTTTGTGAAACCACAAGTTGGGCAAATGTGGTGGCTCTTCTTCATTAGGTTATGTGCGACTTCCATGGAAATATGTAATTTATTTTTGAAAGTAGTAGATTAAGAGTCGTGATTACTTTTGGAATCTACTACGAATGTGCTAAAATTGCTCGAAACACTTAAATAAACTGAAGCTTATAAATCACATTCTGGATAACAAATGTTTTCAAAAAAATAGTTTCTTTAAATGGCAAAGATGTCGCCACCTGAGCAAAAGTTCTCGGCTTTCACGTTTGCATGAATGCCGCTATTGGGTCTCAAACCTGTAATATTGAATTGCAAACACATTGGGTTTTTGACACAAGTAATATAAGATATTTCCGACCAACTGCAAACACATTATATTTGCATCCAAACAACAAAAACGTCAGATTTTAAAAAATATGACAAATTTCCACATTTGGTCTGATGATCAACCACAGGCAATACAAGAGCTGCTAATTCTTCCTGCACAATGCACTGTTTGGTGAGGTGTGTGGCACGGCGAATTCATCGCTCCGTATTTTTTTTAAGATGGCGATGGTGATCCCTGTCGGTCGATGATTTCGACAGTTTTCCTTTCCATACATCCCTGGTGTGGGTTCCGCGTCATACGGAAATTGTCGGCAACAAAGCCGCAGATGAACTAAAACGAAAGCTTCTAGTGGCAATGCGGATAGACAAAGCGTAATTGAAAGCCCGTTAAGAGTGTTGTGAAACGTGTTTGATCACCACGAGCAAGATAAAAGCTGGATTTGACCCAGTGTGTTCAAAAAACCCGGCATTCTGGAATAACCGGTCTTCAGAATGGAAAAAACCAATGAACCGGTTAATTTTAAGTTTTATTGGAAAACAATATGTTTATTTATTTATTTTTTGTTAAAAGCACATATGTTAATATTTTTTTTTGAAGAATTGAATTGGATTGGCTTGGATGGAACTGAATTAAGTTGAATTAAATTGAATTGAATTGAATCGCATTGTATTGAATTGAAATGATTTCAATTGAATTGATCTTAATTGCATTGATTTGAATTGAAGTGTATTGCATTGAATTGAATTGAATTGAAATGAATCGAATTGAATTGAACTGGATTGAATTGAATTGAATTGAATTGAATAGAAAAGAATTGAATTGTATTGAATTGGATTCAGTTGAATTGAACTGAATTGAAATTAATCGAGTTGGACTGATTTGAATTGAATTGTATTATATTGTATTGAATTCAATTGAACTGAATTGAATTCAATTGAATTAAATTAAATTAAATTAAATTAAATTAAATTAAATTAAATTAAATTAAATTAAATTAAATTAAATTAAATTAAATTAAATTAAATTAAATTAAATTAAATTAAATTTAATTAAATTAAATTAAATTAAATTAAATTGAATTGAATTGAATTGAACTGAATTGAATTGAATTTAATTGAATTGAATTGAATTGAATTGAATTGAATTAAATTGAATTGAATTGAATTGAATTAAATTGAATTGAATTGAATTGAATTGAATTGATTTGAATTGAATTGAATTGAATTGAATGGAATGGAATTGAATTGATTTGAATTGAATTGAATTGAATTGAATTGAATTGAATTGAATTGAACTGAACTGAACTGAACTGAATTGAATTGAATTGAATTTAATTGAATTGAATTGAATTGAATTGAATTGAAATCAATTGAATTGAACTGAATTGAATTGAATTGAATTGAATTGAATTGAATTGAACTGAATTGAATTGAATTGAATACAATTCAATCGAATTGAATTGAATTGAATTGAATTTAACTGAACTGAATTGAATTGAATTGAATTGAATTGAATTGAATTGAATTGAGTTGAATTGATCTGGCTTGAATTGAATGGCTTTGAATTGAATGGCTTTGAATTGAATTGAACTGAATTGAATTGAGTTGAATTGGCTTGAGTTGTATTGAATTGAATTGAATTGAATTGAATTGAATTGAATTGAATTGAATTGAATTGAATTCAATTGAATTGAATTGAATTGAATTGAATTAAATTGAATTGAATTGAATTGAATTGAATTGAATTGAATTGAATTGAATTGAATTGAATTGAATTGAATTGAATTGAATTGAACTGAATTGAGTTGAATTGAACTGGCTTGAATTGAATTGAACTGAGTTGAGTTGAGTTGAATTAAATTGAATTGCATTGAGTTGAATTGAATTGAATTGGATTGAATTGGATTGAATTGAATTGAATTGAATTGAATTGAATTGAATTGAATTGAATTGAATTGAATTGAATTGAATTGAATGGAATAGAATTGAACTGGCTTGAATTGAATTGCTTTGAATTGAATTGAATTGAATTGAACTGAATTGAATTGAGTTGAATTGGCTTGAATTGTATTGAATTGAATTGAATGGAACTGAGTTGAATTGAAATGATTTGATCTTAAATTAGTTGAATGCAACAGTCGAATTTAATGTTGCTACCACTTCTTTTCAAACAGTTAGTTCTGTGAGTGCAGACATCGCCTGGATTTACTATGTATTGTTGTTGTTCACTTTCACTTCTGCCTAAAAAATAGTGTTATTACCAGAAAGGCGACAGATCGACCAAATATTTAGGTCCTTGATAAAGATATTACTGTTCCCTGATCCGTCCGGCATGGATCTGAACGATATGTTGTCATCAAGACGGCGCCACCTGCCACACCGCGCATGAAACAATCGATTTATTGCATCAATGATTTCCAGAACAAATTATCACAAGAAATTCTGATGTCAACAGACCACCAGGAGCATGCGGTCCTCAAGATCTTTAAGGTTTTATGAAATCTCGGGTTTATGCGAATAAACCAGAAGCAATTCCTGAGCTCAAATCTGAGATCCATCGCATCAAGTCATAGAAAATTTCATGAAAAGAATAATGGCCTCTCATCACAGCCGTGAGGGCCATTTTGACGCATAATTTCTTCCATACTTAATCGGAACATGCCTTCTTTACAGTCCAATAAAAAAATCACAAATACCTTAAAAAATACGTGTTTTTATTTTAAAATGAAAATAGGCATTCTTACTGAGACACTCTTTATTATATTGGCCTTTATTATTTGGTGCCATGGTAGTGTGCGCGGCTCTTGTCCATGAATACGTGGGTTCGACCTCTGCTCAGGCCACCTAACATTTATTTCGACGGCGGTTATCCCGCTTAGTGACGGCGACACTATCGTGTATTTAGCCATGAAAACAGCTTTGGAACCGAAGTAAAACTGTAGGTCACAATTAGTGTGTGTAAAACTGGATCATGCATAGCTCACTGGTTGTGAGAAGCTCCTCCCAATACCTTAATGGGATGTAATGGGAAAGTTTTTTATATTCAATATATTCGATTTTGCAGCAGAGAAATATCACGGTTGATACGTTTCGTCGCATCCACGACAAAATTACCGGTTTTGCGAACCTTTTCACTGCTGCAATGTAAACACACCAACGAACATATTCCATCCCTGTGCCGAAACGTTTTTCTATCAGTGTGTCGTTCGAAATTCTCGCAAGAAATTTTGCGATTTATCTCTACAAGGATACTGTCGCTGCAGTTTGGTACCACTTATCTCTGAGTTTCATTGGAAATATTTCATGAATACTTCCTCTTTGTATTCCATTTTTGACTGGTGTTTGTGAAAAATAATCGAAATGTCGAAATTTCGGCGAACAACAGATTTCTTTTTGTATGATATAAATTTGGTAAAACAACCCTGTAATTGATTTTGTTCACGAAACAATCAAAAAGTGGGCGACATTTTGGTTCGCGAAATTTGCGTTATTTTTTATACACGTGCGGGAATGGAAACATCATACGACAGCTGAAGTCTGGTCCATTCCTACAAAATATTGTGATGTCAATAACTTTATTGTTGACAGAAAGCGGTACAGAGAAATCACAGCAAGTTTCTTATGTCAAAATTGCACAAACTCTTATGTCGCTATGTGTCTTGATTTTTAGAAAATTACGACTTTAGATACGTAACGAAGTTTTAGAGATAATTTGATGTAAGAAGTCAAACAATATTATAACCAATCCATATAAAACCTTTGTAGTTCAATATAATTGATTCTAATTATGTTTCATGACAGCTTAAGAAAAACAAAACAGTATTTTCGAAACTTCTCATACTTTAAAGGGCTTTATATTGTTAGTCTAACATCTGCACAGATTTTACGTAATCCAATTCACAAAAACTTCAACTCGAATTTTATTGTACGAAAAAATGCCCCTTTATCGTCTGACTTGACTCGCTGTTTGGTATTGAGCTTGAAGGTCATCCGTTAAACCATTAGCCATTTCTGGTTTGGTATCAAATTTAACCTAACGCTGTAGTTTCATTTCTGTTTTTAATTTTTTGTTTGTTACTTAGGCCCACATAAAAAATACAACAACAACAACAAAAAAACTTAAAAACGTGCTTTTTTTTGGGAAGAATCAATGTTAATTTTACGCATTATCTGTTAGTTGTAAATTTGTGCGGATTTGTTATGAATTTTAAATTTTTTACGCATAAGTATTCAAATGAGAGACCTCGAAAGTAACGCTACACCGAACGCCAACAAACAATCTTTGATTTTATGCTCTTAGATAGCATTTGGGGATGAGCACATTGTTGTCTCTCGCAAACACAGTGGGGGAAATTGCCAATTTTTTAGTAAAATAATTTCTTTAGTAGTTGCCGTGAAAATGCGTGTTTTAATTGCTGTTTAAACAGCCAAAGTTGGACATTTAAACTAGGATCAAGTGACCATATGATGTTGACCGAGAACAACAAGAACAACAAACACAAAGATTCTTTACTAGTTAATGTGAACAATTATAAACACCATCCTAGATGAAAAAACAATATAAACGTATCAGTTAACTCGTAGTGCAGTTAGACCTTTATTACTGCTCAAATATTTTCCAATTTCATTAAATATTTTGTACTTTATCACTTCACTTTTATTTTGCAAATGGCGTCAATTTGATGCATTGTAACGATTAGCCGATAAATGCATGAACACCGTAGCATTTTCCACTTTTGCCACAGGGTGGTTAGATTATTTGACAAAGCACTGAAAAATTCTGTTCGTATTTAAAGTCAGATCAAACATAAATCAAAATCCCCTGATTACCAATTTAAATAACCAGTCAAAAATTGGGCCATAGAGTACCAACAACTCAGTTTGTGCATCAATTTGTGAGGTGAGTTCGTCAAAGCGAGTTCATATTGGACAGAAGAACTCGTGTATGTGCTCGTTCAGTGTGTTCAATGGAATATATTGCTGCTGTAGCTTAGCTGAAAGTGTGGTCGAACAGCCATCAACATCAACCTGAAACGGCTCTTAGCAATTGATCATGCCTTTCACTTCATTGAGCAGAATTTTGAAAGGGGTATCATAAAGGCAATCAAGAAGTAGACACCCAAAAGATGTGCGGAATTTGGCAACCCTCGTAAAACAGAACCAAAAAGCGGTAACAATTCATTCAAACGCAAGTCTCTCCCGCATCATATCTTGATTATTTCATACTTTTTGCATTGTTTATATAATTTTACTTCAACATGGTTGAAATTTATATTGTTATATATAACAACACTGTCAAAAAGCTGTTCGTGTATTGAAATATTTAATGAAGAGAGTAAGAGAGAGAGAGAGCAGAGAATGACTAGGGGTTCACTCGTTGTGTTTGTCGGCATTTGAGTGAAGAGAAATTTTGACTGTCTAGTTTAGTACATCGTTTTTGTGTTACTACAATAAAGCAACTATGGTATTGAGAAGAAAATTTACTCATGGAGTGGAATGCCAACAAAGAAAACGAGTGAAGCGTGTCGTTTCTCTGCTCACTCTCTTACTCTCTTCGTTGAATATTTCAATACACGAGCAGTTATCTGATGATGTTATTGTATCTAAGTATAGAAATTCCAACCATATTTAAATAAAATTACATAAAGTATATAGAAAGTATGAAATAATGAAGTTATGACGCGAGGAAGAAATGCGTTTGAGTGAATCGCGTCGATTTGTTTGGTTCTCTTCTACTAGGGTTGCCAAATTAACCCTGTTTTTTCTTCTCTACTTGTACATCCTTTTTGTTACTACAATGTATTTGTTGGCATTTACTACAATCGTGTTGCCGTATCGCACATTGTTGCAACCATTACAACAAACGTCGTAGTCGCGTCATTCGCCAAATAACACTAGAATGCTGGAATGTGCCAAAGAAAATTTGACGATGGACGATGTCAGGCGCAGTTACGGCCAACATTCGAAAGAAATAATCTTTAAAAATTAAATGCAAAGAATGCGCTGTATGATAATAAAATTGATTTCTTTTAAATTCGATTAAATTGAGTTTTTATTATTTTAATTTTAATTGGGAAAAATTCACATATAAACGAATCATCCCTCCATTATTGGTGAATGAAATAGGTCATATTGATCTTTGTTATTTATATACAATCATTACCAACGCTTTATAAAACGAAATTTTGGTACAGTACCAGATGTTGTGTTTGAATTAATTACGCGGTAGGTTGTTAACTTTCCCCACTGTGCGTTTTATTTCTCGCCAGTGTTACCTATTTTGCGTAATTTGTGCCGTTATTTTTTTGTTTTAGCACTTATTTTTAGCACAGTTTGACTACAGTGACCAACAAAGTGAAAGCAAAATCATCCAGAATCGCCGCTTTTCTTTTTTGATTTGAAATGATTTTAACGAATTGAAACATTAAATATATTGAACTGTCAATTTCACTAGAAGTGGTTAGTTGGATATAAATTTCTTACAGTAATCCTAATAAAACCATTCACAAAATCTATGCCTGTTTTTGTAAGTCGGTTTTCCGCCTCAAAATATTTTGAGAAATTGGTCTCAAATCCAAAATATATAAATTCTTCAAATATAAATATACAGACATATTAAAAAAAAATTAAATATAATTGTGAACATAAATATATTTTTTAAAAATAGTTTTAGTATCCTAATAGATGAATATGACAGATCAAAATAAATTAATTTATTGTTTCTGAAAATCCAATAATAAATAATATAGTTTTGGCATTATAGGCTCTGGCAACCCTATTTCACACAATGTTATGCCGAAAGCGTTACGCATTTTGCGTTACCTCGCTGGCAACCTTTTTACGCTTTAGCTGACGTATATTTTTCTAACCAAATATCAAGCTAATTTTGGCGCATATCTCTTAGTACTTGTACTATGTCCGTCGCTCTGCTCTCTCTCTCTCTATCTTTATATCTCTTTGAAAGCCACAAAGAAAAATCATGATAATTTCAAAGATTTTTTGTTATTAAATGCTTACCTTCAAAAATATATGCGAGCCCATGATACCGATACTATTTTAACGAACAGGGCTACCAAAAATGGTTATATCTGCTAATGATTTTAAAAACACCTACTTTATTACGTATGTTTGTCTTTACAGCCTAATTTGGTCAAAAGGGAATATTTCGCAGTTTGAGTTGTCATACGTTCCGAGTGTATTAAGTTTGAGTTTGAATTTTCAGTTGCTACAGTCATGCCATACGTTCTGCGTATATATTTGTTGAATCAAAAATACCAGTTCCTTTATGATAAATAAATAATTTTGGTTGCAGGAACCGAAAAACTTTTACAAGGAACGATATAAGATATCACCATTCTCAACAAAAAACCTTTATGATAAACAAACAAGTTTCTATTAACAATTCTTCCATTTGTTTATCGGAAACGATTTATAGTAACTCCACTCTAAAAAAAACTATTATTACAAACGAAATATGTTTGCAACAAACTGATTTTTCGTTTGAAGCAAATGAGTTACATTTCCCTAAGTACGATTTATTTTCGATCTAAGTATACACACTTTAATAGAAATATCATACCCTCAGAAATAGGTGGTAAGGTTTTCTGTGTGTGTAGAAAGTAAATATAAAATAAAATTGAGATTGCTTACTCGTATTCTCCGACCCATTTTTAATAATTAGCGACTGCTCTAATACTTCTCATTTGTTCCACTAATATGAGTATAGGCAACTACACATGTTGGCCTACTTCGTGAAGTCTTAAATATCAAAAAAACTATCAAATGGTTTGATGGGAAAACACTCGAATTTCATTCCACTGCGACACTTATGACCGATATGCGAGTAAAGTAATATTCAAAATCACAACTTCCCCAGTATGTGGCCGGCTAACCAGGACCGACTGTCCATGTCTCAGCATTTAATTGGATTAACTGAGTTATGATTTTGGCACAGAACACTCGAAAATTAGTTTATATTTATATGGCGGTTACTTCAAGCTTGATTTTTGAGAAAGACAATCACAGTACGTGAAGCTGCTCAAAAGAAATGAAAATAATAAAAAAATACAATGTAGTCTTTCAGATAAATTGAAAAAAAAAATCGAAACTAAAGTGTAACATTTGGCGAATTGTGTCGTTGATACTGACTGAACTCACGTATTTTCGATTACAACAGCTATTATCATTGAAATTTAATTTAAGCATTTGTAAGAAGAAAGTCTCAATACACGAACCTCGGCAAAGCTAACAAAAATGAACTCACTTTAGTGTGCATGCTCCATACAACGAAACTAACTATTGAAAAAGGTACTTCAATTGAATTTAAATGAATTGAATTGAATTGATTTGAATTGAATTGAATTCATTTAAATTGAATTGAATTCATTGAATTCATTTAATTGATTTAAATTGATTGAATTGAATGGGACTAAATGGATTTGATTTGAAGTGAGCTGAGTTTAATGGAATTGAAATAAATTGAATTGATTTCAATTGACTTGAATTGAATTAAATTTATTTAAATATAATGGAACTAAATGGATTTAATTTGAATTGAACTGAGTTTAATTGAATTGAATTAAATCGAATTAATTTGAATTGACTTAAATTGAATTGAATTTAACTGAAGTGAAGTGAATTGAATTGAAATGAAATGAAATGAAAAGAATTGATTTGAATTGAATTGAATTCATTTGAATTGAGTTGATTTGAATTGATTTTAATTTAATTTAATTGAAGTGAATGGAACTAAATGGATTTGATTTGCATTGAACTGAGTTTAGTTGAATTGAAATACATTGAATTGATTTCAATTGACTTGAATTAAATTAAATTTATTTGAATTTAGTGGAACTAAATGGATTTGATTTGAATTAAACTGAGTTTAATTGAATTGAATTAAATCCTATTGATATGAATTGACTTGAATTGAATTGCATTGAATTGAATTGAATTTAAATGAATTGAAGTGAATGGATTTAAATGGACTTGATTTGAATTGAACCGAGTTTAATTGAATTGAAATAAATTGAATTGACTTCAAGTGACTTGAATTAAATTAAATTTATTTGAATTTAGTGGAACTAAATGGATTTGATTTGAATTAAACGGAGTTTAATTGAATTGAATTAAATCCAATTGATTTGAATTGACTTGAATTGAATTGCATTGAATTGAATTGAATTGAATTTAAATGAACTGAAGTGAATGGAATTAAATGGACTTGATTTGAATTGAACCGAGTTTAATTGAATTGAAATAAATTGAATTGATTTCAATTGACTTGAATTAAATTAAATTTATTTGAACTTAGTGGAACTAAATGGATTTGATTTGAATTAAACTGAGTTCAATTGAATTGAATTAAATCGAATGGGTATGAACTGACTTGAATTGAATGTAATTGAATTGAATAGAAATGAATTGAATTCAATTGAGTGGAATTAAATGGATTTGATTTGAATTGAACTGAGTTTAATTGAATTGATTTGAATTGTATTGAACGGAATTTAAATGGATTAGATTAGAATTGAACAAAGCTTAATGGAATTGAGTTAAATTGAGTTGATTTGAATTGAATTGAATTCAATTGTATTGTCTTGAATTGATTTTAACTTAATGGATTTAAATTTAATTGAGTTAAATTGAACTGAGTTTAATTGAATTGAGTTGATTTGAAAAGAACTGAATTCAGTTGAATTGAATTAAATCTAATTAAATTGAATTGACCTGAATTGAATTTAGCTGAATTTAATTGAATTGGACTGAGTTGAACTGAATTGAATGAATTGAATTGAACTGCACTGAATTAAATGACTTGAATTGCATTGAATTGAACTGAATGTATTGAATTGAAATGAATGGAATTGAATGAAATTAAGTTGAATTTAATTGACCTGAATTAAATTGAATTGAACTAAATTGGATTGAAAATAATTCAATTGAATTGCATTGAGTTGAATTGAACTGTATTGAACTGAACTGTATTGACTTGAATTAAATAGGATTGATTTGAATTGAATTCAATAAAGTGGAATTGAATTGAACTAAAGTCAATTGAATTGAGTTGAATTGAGCTGACTTGAACTAAATTTAATTGAATTAAACTGAATTAAATTGAAACAAGTTGAATTGATTTGAAATAAAATTATTTGAATTAAACTGAACTGAATTGTATTAAATTGAATTAAATGAATTTGAATTGAATTAAATTGAAATGCATGGAGCTGAATTGAAATGGAAGAAATTGAATTGATTTCAATTGAAGTGAAGTGAATTGAGTTGAATGAATTAAAGTGAATTGATCTGAACTGATTTGAAATGAATGGAATTGAGGGGAATTGAATTGACCTGAATTTAATTGAATTGAACAGAGTTGGATTGAAATGAATTAAACGAAATTAAATTCAAACAAGTTGAATTGAGTTGAAATTAAAGTTATTAAATTGTATTGAATTGAATGGATTTGAATTCAGTTGGATTGAATTAAATTGAAATGAATGGAATTGAATTGGACGTAATTGAATTGAACTGTATTGACTTGAATTGAACTGAATTGAATTTAATATAATATATTGGGTTGAATAGAATGGAATTGAATGAAATTAATTGAAATTGATTTGAAGTAAATTGAATTGAAGTGAAGCGAATTGAAATAAATCGTATTAACTGAATTGAATACAGTTGAATTTATTGAATTGAGTTGAAGTGACTTGAACCCTTGATATATTTGTATAAGAACTAGCACTGGTATTCGACCCCCAGGTACCAATTATCTATCTAGCTGATATCCAGTTAATTCCCTCGTGTTTATGATTTATTCTCGTACATTGGAAAGTAGCAGACTCCAGGTGAAGTGTTCCCACCAAACGAAACAGAATGTAATGAATTCACTAAGAAGCGATTTGGCTACTTTTATTTTTATACGCACCAGAGTTCGTATTTACCCCCCATGTTGTAACCCATACACATCGATTGGGGGGAAATATGACTAGCTACCCACGACGATGGAGAATTACCCATTACCCTCACGGTAATGGGGAAAATAATGGATAGTGGGTGATGGGTAATTCGTGATGGGTAATTCCCAATTGTATTGGGTAACTATACACGATCTTCCCCAGTAACCTGAGGGTAATGGGTAATCATGATGGGCAATTCCCCATTGTCGTGGGTAACTGACCATTTCCTTTTAGGTAATGGGTAATCGTGATGGGTAATTACCTATTGGCGTGGGTGGCTACACAGGTTAGCCCATTACCCCCGAAATACGAACCCTGTCATAGTTATGCAGGCTGTCGGTAGTGTAATGGCAGTGTGCGCATGACTTGCACGTGAGAACGTGGGTTCCATCCCTGCTCTACTCACCATACATACAATTCTTTCGACGGCGATCACATCGCTGAGTGACAGCGACACTATTGTGTATATAGTCATGAAAAAGCTTCTCAAGACAGCGTTCGGAATCGGTGTAAAATTGTAGGCCGTAATCAGCCAGTATTAATCTAGAAAGCGCACAGATCTCTGGTTGTGAGACGCTCTCCTCAATACCTTCATGGGATGTAATGGTAAAGCATTTGTTTGTATGCAATGTATGTATATTGTAGATACATACCTTCGACCTATTTTTTAGACCTACATAATTCAGCACCTTATCTAGGGCGGCTGGCTGCCTGCTCGGGTTTTGTCCAACATTAATGTGTCCGCTAGATAACAAAGTATGTACTTTCGTGGACTATGACAGTGCGTAAGTAGCGTTCAGCCTCGCTGTTTTGCGTTTTAACTAAGTGCGCTCAGTTGGATGCCCCTATCCCCATATGCCTCCATCCGACACTTGTTGGAGAATGTCAAACAACGTGTTGATGATTAGAGAGGAAGAAGTCCTCTCTCCTTTTCACTCCATCTCTCTCTCTCTCTCTGTCACTCACTCTATCGCCCTCTAATTATCTTTCTCACAAAACAACAAACCATAATTATGCGAATTGTATTTTTATTGTTTATTTGCAAAACAAAAAAGCGCTACAAATCAAGCTGATCGAAGAGAGGTGGATTAAGAGAATTCGACTTAAGTGTGAGTGAGTGACAGAGTGTGTGTGTGCTTCCAAGTGTGGGGAAAAAGAGCAAAAGTGCGAATTTCTAATGGGATTTTAGGGGAGCAACCCGCTTTGCGTTTGCAAATAAAATCATCAACCACATAGGCGAACGAATACAATTTTTGCGTGTTGTTTATGCTGTGTCGGTGGCGGCGGCGGCGGCTCAGTAGCTAAAATTGTTTGATACTACAACAACAATTTGTTGTGTATTTTGTTTTTGCGCGTTGTGATTATTTCAAAGTCAAGTTGAAGAGCGCACGCTGCTACTCTAGCGGCGGCGGTATCTTTCGCAATTTTTTTTGTGTGTTTTTCTACTCTATCGCATATGGTAAAAGTGAAACGTCGTCGTCGTTAGCGTGGCCGCCGCCGCCGCCGCCACCGCTGATGATGGTTTTTTGCAACGGTTGAGTTGGTTTTTTTTTGCGGACGTCGTCGCTGTGGTGTCCGCCGCCACAGCCGCCGTCATTCCAATACATTTGCAAAATTAGGTTTTTTGTTTTTGCAGACATCGTTTTGTTGTTGTTTCACTTTTCGTTTAGCGAATATGTATGTAGATGTAGTGTTGTGTACAGATAGATGTATGTGTGAATGTATGTATGGATGTGTGTTTGTACGATATGTATGTATGTTTGTGTGCCTATAGTATTGTCAATTTGTTGTTGTTGCCGTTTTTGAGTGTGCGAAATAGTTTGTTTGGCTGTTTTATATTTTTGTGCGCTCGTTTTCGCGTTTTTGCCATTTTTTCCCTGAGCATATTCTTAAGTTCTTTTAAATTGTATTTTAGTTTTTATTTCGCCATTGTTCGCAATTGATCGCGGTATAATTTTTGTTTAACAAAATACATCATCATCTCTTCCGCCGTTCAGTACGAAATAAATAACTACAATTAACTCGTGGATTAACGCTGTGAATTTAGATTTGATATTTCCGAAATTAGCGAATTCATACGCATCCGCGCATTTGGCAGAAGTGGGCGCCATTTAGGAAGTGGAGGAAGGAAACCCATAGTTGACACTCGAAACGTTGTAGGTGCGCGTGGTGGGCCCAAAACGTTTTGAGCACTAGAGAGTATTAGCAACAAAAGGTATACCTACATGCATATGAAGAAATGTCAAAAGAAATCTCTTAAAAACGCGACTGTCAAACTGCCGACGGCAAAACAACACAAAATCGCATGTGATTTGTAGCGTGAAAGTGAAATAAATTCACGCTCGTTTACCAGTTTTTTGTTAACAGCAAAAGGAAAACAAATTTAAATAAGTGTTTTTTCAAGGAATTAAAATTGAAACCAAAAAAAAAAAATAATTAAATTGGAAAAAAAATTCAAAAATATTTTTAAACTTTTTTAAAAAATGGGTATAACTGAGTTATTTGGGGAGCTGAAACAAAAAAATTATTCTGAAATGGTGGCCCTTGGATTTAAGTTATTAAGGAAATTGTGGAATAAAAATTAAAATATTTAAAATTTATACAAAATTAATAAAAAATTTATTAATAAAAAAAAAATTGAATAATTCAAATAAAGATTAACGATTGATCAAAGATCACATTCTTCATAAGAAGAAGATTAAGTGCCAAACATAAAATGTGATTACCCCTTAATCGCAATCAAGTGCATCAGATTTGTATAAAAACTAAAATATTTTAACGGGATTTCAGTGTAAATTCCTAGTGTTAAACGCCATATAACCTGATCTGTATCAAACATAAACCAAGTGCTCTTGTGTTTTGAGAAACACTATAATTTACCTTAATATAGAGACTAATTGTCTCCAAATTGTATAAAAATTAACAGTTAATCTAACAGTGTGAACACGAATTGTCAAAAAAAGTGACATTTAATCTAAAAGTGTGCACACGAATTGTCAAAAAAGGTGGCAGTTAATCTAACAGTGTGAACACCCTGTGTAAATTAACAAACTTGAACTGTAAATCGATTAAAATTATGTCAATATTGAGTTATACTGCAAATTGGCATTTGATATTGGCAAAACACTACGTGTAATCTCTGTCAGTGTGAATACCCTTTAAGTTGGTCTTCAAATAAATAAAATTGATCTTAAAAATATAAAGTGAGGAAACCTAAATACCCCCTGATTGTGATTAATCTGATAAAAACAAAATGGTGATTTTGATTTAAACTTTCTAAAGTTTATAAACACGATCTCCGTTTAATTCTTTAAAGTGCAATTACATTTAAAAGAAAGTATTAAGACAAGATTATGTTGCTTTCAAAAAAAAAAAATCAAAGAAAATTGCTCAATATTTGCCTAATAAAATGAAAATTATTTTATACAATTGCGAATTTTAGAATAACTAATCTGAATACCAGATATTTGTAAGAACAAATCATCTTTGGAATTGGCAAAACCTCTTCAATATCCTTTTAAACTAAAAGTATTATTCTATATAAAGTTACTAAACATTTCTCAATTAAATATAAACAAAAGTATAAAAATCTTCGAAAATCTTAAAAACTAAATCTTAAAAAAAAAAATTCAATAAAAATTATTAAGAAAACTAAGGTGAAAACTTCGCTGAAATAAAATACGAATTAAGAGGAAACATCATAAGGATTTCAGCAAAATCTTGTAAAGAAATCACACGAAATTGTGATTTAATAAATGTAACTGTAAAAAGTAAAAGTTCTTAAGGAGAGAAAGAAACAAAAGCAACAATTTAAAAGAAAAATCAAACCCAACGCATTGTAAAATCAAATGGATTTTCTTGAAATCCACCACAAATACAGCATCTAAGAATTAAATAGATATTTCTACAAAATTTCAAGAAAATTAAGGAATACAACAAAACAAAATTTTTAACTTCAAATCAAATTGTTATATTCTTTAAAATTAAGAAAACCTGCATCAAAACTTCTACTGTAAAATTCTCAAAAATTTTCAAAATAACAAAAACAAAATCATCTATCTACCTTTATACATACAAACCTAAACAAAACGCCACAAAATTTATATTCAAATTTGAAGTTTAACACTGTTCTGAAATTCTTGAATACCCTTACAAATTAAATAATTTGTAAAAAGAATGCAAAATTTTGAAAATATTATAAAATAAAATCTGTTTGAGGAAATTGTATTGGTTTAAAATTAAATTGTGAAATTTCAAAAAAAAAAAAAACAAAAAATAATAAAATTGATTTGAAATAAAGTTGTGAAAATTAACGCATCAAGTGCTGGTTTTAGTTTAAATTGAAATTTGGTGAAATTTATTCAAAATTACAAAAATTTTGCAAAATATAAACATAACAAATTTGATTTTATTGTGAAAAACCTTTCAAAATTTTGGATTTGATGACCGAATTTGTTTGCATGTCTATTCAATTGAATAGATCTGTATTGGATTAAAATACGGCAAGTACACACACACAATTTACAGCACATTTATAAATTAACATATTAATATCCTTCTAAATGATTTGAGGTCCTGACATTTATGAGTTTTCGAAAAAAGTTCTTAAAATGTATTAAGAGTACTATTCTAAATCTCCCGATAGTCAACGTAAACCCAAGAGCCAACGCGAACGCCAAGGATAAACAATTTTAGTTTATATATCACTTCGCGCTTGTGTTCGCTTACGAAAGCTGTCAATTTGTGGTTTATAGAGTTGCCCAACTAAAATAAATAATAATGAATTAGAGAAAGTTATCTTTAGTGAACTGCACACAATGAAAAAGATTAGAAAAAGTAGCTCTATTTCAATAGATCCACAGATGTTAAGAATGGTACTCGTATTGTTTATTTTATAATACTGCAAACATGGTAGAATTATCTATTAGGTAGTCGCATTAGCAATTCCGTCGTTAAGGTGTCAAAATTAGCTGAAGATTGTCTTACTTGATACAAAGTATATGCTATTAAATTGCATTTTGGTTGAAATTCTTTGAATTTTATTAACAAACAAAGAGAAACAAAATCTAATTTGACAGCTTACCGACGGAAAAGATGAAGAAACCACAAATCAGCTGGGCTGACGCGTTTACCCGATAGATAATTTTACCATGACGGCAAATAACAACAATATTTAAGGAAATGCACATAAAGTGTATTAAAAAACCAATGATATTTTGGGTTGCAAAGTCGAATAATCTTTCCAATTTATATTCAATTAAACTGCAGTTACACCAACCAAGATTATCGCTTTTTCGGGGTTATAAATGTCAAACTCCATAAGAAAAAAAAACGTCGATAATCCCGAAAATGCGTTCATCTTGTTTGGTGTAAATGGCGTATTAGTTGTCTGCAAAAATCGCGTGTATTTAAAATGTATTGATTCTTTTGTTTAATAATGTGTTAACATCAACTGACAGTTGAAGTGATCAAAAACGTTGCGCTGCATTTTATAAACTACCCATTGCGTAACGTAACTCAACGCAGGTAGTTACGGAACAGCTGTAACGTTTTATTAACTACCAAGACGACAAAAGTGACGCGAAGTGATTGATTCTCGACTTCTATAAAAACATCATAACTACTCGTATATTTTTGATTAATGTTGTTACTAAAATTGTTTTATGAGTTTTCGAAATGGTTTTTTTTTTAATTATACAGTTTTTCCTATTAAATATTGGCTATTACACTTTTGTGACAAATGGGAAAGAGATATGCGTCCTTTGGAAATTAGTTTGATTTAATCCGTGTTTGATATTTTATTTTTCATATCGCACCAATTATGGAATATAATCCAGATGGGACACATTTCGACATTAACTGCAGAAGGGATCACAAATTTTCCATTTCTTGCTCAAGCTCCGTATTCAGTTCTGGTGAAATTTTCGTAAGAAATTTTGGCATTTATCTCTAAACGGACAATTTTGTTCGGAGAGTTACCACCTGTCTTTGATTTACATTACAAATATTTAATTTATTAATCCTATTCGCACTGCATTTTATATTTATTACTTTTTACTACTGGTATTACTTTAGTTTGTTAAAATTATTGAAATGTCAAAATTCCGGTCCCAAACAATTTTCAAACAACTGTATTCGCACGAAATGGTTTTGGCGTAACAACCCTGCAATTGATTTTGCTTACGAAGTTTTCGCAGAGCTGAATACCAAGCAAATGAATAGTAGCGCAGTTTTCGGTTTATGAACATTTTGTTTTTTTTATATACGTACTTATGATACTTACTGACTTATCCGGTCTCGGACAACCCCGGTGGGTCAGGGACCTTACAAAAACGAAGATAACATAGTTCGCCAAACAGTTTGATATTTTGCTTTATCTCTCCAGTTGGTAATACCAAGTGTACCCAGAGATTCGTCAACTTGATCTCTCCAGCGGAGTCCTGGTCGTCCTATTTTTCGCCTTCCTTCGAATTTGGTCTCGAAAACCCTTCGTGGTGGTTCGTCTTCATCCATTCTACTCACATGGCCTAGCCAGCGCAATCGTAGTATTTTGATCCGCGTGACTATGTTAATGTCGGCCTATAGCTCAGACAGCTCATGGCTCTTGCGTCGCCGATACTCGCCGTACTCACCGTTGTGTACTATAGGGCCATACATTTTTCGGAGTATTTTTCTCTCGAAGACTCCTACAGATGTTTCGTCTGCTTGCGATAAGACACAGGATTCTGCGCCATAAAGCAAGACAGGTTGTATGAGAGTCTGCTATAGTTTGACTTTTGTTACTCGAGAGAGGGGTTTATCTATAAAGTGCTTGCTTAGCCCGAAGTAACGTATATTCGCAAGCACAATTCTCCGCTTGATCTCAAGGCTGACGTTGTTGATTTTGTTTACGGCAGATCCGAGGTACATAAATTCGTCCACCACCTCGAAATTATAACGGTTATCAACATTCACGCTTTGGTCTAATCGCGTGCAGGCCCTGCTCGTTGAAATCATTGATTTTGTCTTGTCCTCAGTTACCGTCAGACCCTCTTTTCCTGACTCCTTCTCAATTCTCGTAAACACCGCAGTAAATTCTCTAACTGTGCGTCCAATGATATCTTTATCATCAACATAAGCGAGCTGCATGTGAAATTTGTTGCTGATAGTTTTATTCATGTTGACATCAGCTTTTCTCAGAATAATCTCTACTAAGATGTTAAAGAGATCGCACGATAGGGTGTCACCTTGTCTGGGGCCTCGCTTAGTTTCGAAAGGTTCGGTTAGATCCATACCAACTTTCACTGCGGATTTGGTATTCGTCAGGGCCATCCGGCAAAGGCGTATGAGTTTTGCAGGAATACCAAGCTCAGACATTGCTTCGTAGAGTTTCCCTCGTATAGGGCTATCGAAGGCCGCCTTATAATCGACAAATAGATGATAGGTGTCGATTTGTTTTTCGTGTGTCTTCTCCAGGATTTGGCGTAGCGTGAAAATCTGGTCAGTTGTCGATTTCTAGGCCTAAAGCCGCACTGGAATGGTCCAATCAGGTCAGCGATAATTGGTTTTAGTCTTTCGCACATTATACTTGATAGAACCCTATATGCTATGGATAAAAGGCTTATTCCACGGTAGTTGACATAGAGACTAGGGTCACCCTTTTGAAATGTTAGACATAGTACACTGAGACTCCAATCGCCGGGCATGCATTCATCTAACCAAATTTTGCTAATGAGCTGATGCATGCACCTTATCAGCTCATCACCGCCAGTCTTAAGCAGCTCCGCTGGTGATACATTGGCGCCTGCGGCTTTGTTGTTTTTAAGCCGGGCTATAGCTGTTCTAACCTCTTCTTGTTTAGGTGGGGAAATCTACGCCGTTGTCCAAATTTTGATCGATTGTCTCGTGATTGGATATCTCAGATACCAATAGTGCAGAGAAATGATCTTTCCATATTCCCAACATTCTCTGCACATCTGCGACGAGATTTCCGTCCTTGTTTTTACAGAAGGAGGGCCCTGAACCATGTCCATTGGTTCCGTTTTTAACTTTTTGGTAGAATTTTCGGGCTTCGTTCTTCCTTCTGTATGACTCAATTTTCTCACTCTCGCGCTTTCTCTACTGCCCTTTCTTACGCCTAAAGATATGGGTTCCCTCCTTTCTTTTCTTCCTATACCGCCCAGTCGCAGCTCGCGTTGCAATTGCCTGAAGCATTCCATACGTGCATCGTTCTTTTCGTCATTTGCAATGCGACACTCTTCGTCGTACCACGGTTTATTGCGAAGCGGTTTTTCGAAACCAAGTACGGTTGTTACGGCAGTTTTTTTAGAGTCGAAAATGGGTTTCCATTGCGCTTCAGGATCTTCGTCAGGAAGGGATAGGCTCTGTGCCAAAAGTTTCGAGAGCTACCTTGAGTATGCTGTGGCTGCCTCTGGTAATTGCAGCTTTCCGATGTCTAGCTTTCTATGCGTTTTCGTTCTACTTAGTCCTGTGCGAACCATTGCTGCTACCAGGTAGTGATCATAATTGATGTTAGCTCCTCTGATCACTTGTACGTCCATTACACTGGATGAGTGCCTTCCATCAATTACCACATGATCGATTTGGTTCTTCGTGCTTTGTTCAGGGGATACACAAGTAACCTTGTGGATGTCTTTATGCTGGAATCTTGTACCACTAATGGCCATTTTTTTTGACGCGACAAAGTCAATCAGTCTCATACCGTTGTCGGAACTGTCAGCATATAGACTGAAATTGCCAATAGTTGGATGAAACACATTCTCTCTGCCTACTTTAGCATTAAAATCTCCTAGTACAATCTTAATGTCATGGCCAGGGCAGCGGTCATACGTTTCCTCTAGGAGCTCATAGAATATGTCTTTGGCATCATCATCTTTCTCTTCTGTCGGGGAATGCACACAAATTAGGGAAATATAAGAAACTTTCGCTTCTATGAGGATTGTGGCCATACGTTCACTCACAGGATTGAACCTAGAGACTAGATGTCGCAGTATTTTGCCAACTACAAATCCGCAACCAAATTCATGTTCTTTCCCATGGCAACTGTGGTATATGTCGCAGTTTCTATTTCTTGTGCAGCCATGTCCTGTCCACCGCATTTCTTGAATTGCGGTAATGTCAGCCTTATAACTTTCGAGGAGATCTGCCAAAGTTTTAAATATATCTCATTATACATTTGTGTATTTTAAAATATATTTCAGATATTTTTCAGAATAGTTCAGTCAGTTCAGTTCCGTTTAATTTTCCACCACAAGTGGAATTTGTGGACTAACATTTACTTAGAATCGAAACACAGAACAGGTCTGTGAACCACATAATCATGACTGGTACAGACATTACAACCACCATTATTTTATTTTTCTTAACAATATTCTACAACAAAATGTATTTCCATCCGGCCACATTCCGCTCGCATGTGCGCTCCTTTCATTTAATTCAGTCAAGTTATTTTTTAACTGCCTTTACAAGTACCGAGACTATAGAAATTGCTAAATTTTCTACGTCAACCGAAAATAGTTAAAATAACACGTACGCATTAGGAAAACGAAATTCTGAAAGGAAAAAAAATATATTTTTAATTAACTATTAAACTATAGAAAAATTTGCTATGTATGTACGTAAAACCGAAACCGAATTGCGTGACATTAGACACATTTTTTTTCGCGCTAAACCTAAATATATATATATTAAAACAAAAGAAAAATATATTCAGGTTAGACGTTAAGAAAAATGACATAATAAATATTTATGATTTTTCGGAACACGATTCTTTACAAAAAAAGAAAAAAAAAACTAAAACTAAAATAAATGAAATGAAATAAATTAAAAAAGGCAATTCCCTACGAAAAAACGTATCAATACCCGCTTACAGCTAACACGAAAGCATTTGGCGTCGCTGACGTTGATGATGATGATCGTTCAGCGGGTCTTGCATCACAGTCTGGGGAATGAGGGAGAAAAATTGACAATAGTTGTACACTGAAATAATATTCTTTCCAAATATTACGAGAAACTTTATAAATATTATGAAATTCCTTTGTTAATTTTCAGCCAAAGAAACATTGGCCTGGCTCTATGAAATTAATTCATAGTTTCAATGAATTTGATAATTTTATCGACTTTATGTAATAAACTGCTTCGTAATATTCATACAAATATTTTATAGATTTTATTAAATCGATTTTATTAATCGATTTTATTAAGTCGATAGTCGATTTCACGTAAAATGTCCAGCTCGGAAAACTCGTTGTGTAAACTTTTGGCGATATCGCTTGTTAGTTACACTCTCCGGGCTATACAATAATTTGTCACCATAAATTTGTTGCATTTTTGTAACCACTACTTGCAACGGGCAGTCTGGCAACTTCGTAACAACCAAAAGTTCACCTTGTGGTGAAGGTAAAATTATTATCAGCACTGATGATGAATTCACAGCTGGTAAATGAAAAAATAAATGGCATCTCGTATCAGCTCAAAATTATCGGCACTGGATAGAACTTTTCGTCCAGAAGAAATATGTAGTGTTTATCGCCCTAATCTTAATATTAACTTTGCAAACTTTTTAAATATATTTGAAACTTTGATGTTATCTTTCAATGACATAATTATTGCTGGAGACTTCAACTACAATGTTTTGCGAGAATCATCGCTATTGGATAGCATGTCTTCTGTCTGGTCTGTCAGCTACAAATATGTCAGTACTTTACTCACTTATGTTAATCACACGTCTAACTAACTCTTTGCTCGACTTGTTTGGTGTCAACAATAAATCAATAGTTGAATTATATGATCAAGTTGCTGCCCCATGTTTGCCTTAACATGTTTTAAACTTTATGTCATATGATTTTGGGTTCGCAGTACTGGATCAGAAATACTCTTACAGGGATCTTGAAAATTTGAATTATGGACTACTTGGGGAAAAAATCTTTTCTATTCAATGGGATTCTATTTATCGTATAATATGACTTCTGTAGATGATCAACCGATTAAGACAAGACTAAGCCTACACGCTGAAAAATATTCGCCCTAGCAACATATTTGCTGGAAACATGTACATGTTTGCAAGCATTGTTTTCACGAATTGAAGATTTGCTGCCTTGTTGTCTCACTGTTATATGGCTCGTTTTTGTTTTTAGCGGTTTTCAACAAAAAAATCCAAATTTGGATTTAAAAACATAACTTATGACCTATTAATCATTGTGTCTCAAACATTCTCTATTGAGTAGCAAACTACAACGTGTTTGAACACAAATATAGTATATAGCATCCAAACAACAAAAAGAGACAGATTTTCAGCGTGTAGTGCCTGGCTTTCGGCTGTCATAATGTCTGCATTTGAGAGGGGAGATACAGCGTATTCGCGATGGAAGCGGATTAAAACTGCTGAACTCCACGAGGAATATCGAGCTGCAAGAAAGGATGTTAATGCCAAGATCAGATCCGCGACGCGTTACTTCTGCCTTAGGATCGCAACCAACATGGAGGACAGACAGACCGTGATATTGGTATAGGAAAGACTGATATAAATAGGAGTATTATTGTTGACGTGGATGAACTCAATAGACATTTTATAAATTTACACTCGCTCGAACCAAATGAGGAGTTCTATAATTTTAATACCAATGAAAATGTCGATAACTGTGTCGAATTTGCATGTGTAAATTGATTCAGATGTTCTAATCGGATATGGATTCTCGATTCATAATGACACTTTCAACCTTTACACCTCATTTCACTTTCTTCTTTAATTCTATTCAACTTTCCTAACTTTTGGAAACATTCTAAGATTATTCCAATACCTAAATCTGAGACTGAATACCCGGCCTATTGCTATCCTTTACTTCCTTTCGAAAGTCTTTGAAGAAATCGCCCATAGCCAAATGGCGAAATACATTAAGTGTGTTTTTTTTTTACCCCGCTAAAGTTAATTCTAGCTTAATTTGTACGGAACAGCTAAGCGATATTAAGTGGCATTTCAATTTCCCACTTAAATTCCGACTGGAGCAATGACAATGTTGCCACATGTTCAATTTCAAGAAATTGCAACAAAAAGTTATCTTAGAACAATTTTGTTATCATTTCTTGCGAATGAAAATATTATCAAGGAGAGACTCTAAAGCAGAAATTTGCCAAATGGCTTATACATTTTAAGTCCATTAAAATTATTTTGTTTAATGGAAGACTACGTATACTTTTATATCTCTAAATTTGAAGGATAGATTTCTATTTGCGATTGAAAACAAAATTGGAAATAAATTGTTCACAACAATGCGCGCTAAATGTTATACATATTGATCAAGGTAGAATTATTATCAGGTATAGTCGTTTAAACATGTATGTTGTTTTTATATTTTTTTTTTGGTATTCTTGTATTGTTGGTATACATTTGTGTAGAGTTTGACAACTGAAACGAATGAACGAAAATAAAATGTATGTTGTTGCTGCTTACAACTACAACAACATCTGCTGCTACCATGCAGTTGTTGGCACTGGCTTCAAACGTGTTGCCGTATCGCATTTTTTCACCCATTACAGAAAATGTTGCCACATTGCGTGGAATTAGGTGTGAATCGTTTTATTTGGAAAGTCATAAGTGGCGATAGCTTAATGGAATAAAAAACAGCCTTATTCTTGATCATTCCAGGTTGTCTGACAGACAGTCCGGTTTCCGTCCCAAGCGTAATTGTATCAGTGCTTTAGATGAAGTAAGAGATAATATGAGGTAAGATGTTGATGATGGTAATGTAGCATTTCTTGATTTTGGAAGATTAGAGTTCTATTGAAAAAAAAACGTATATTCACCCTTACGTTGTGCGAATGAGGGTGGCGAAAATGCCCATATTCAATAGCAGAGTGACATTCATTGTACTAAATATTATCAATTGCCCAAATTAATTAGTATCCTAGGTGATTTTGGGGATTTATCGTGACTATCAGCCAATTGTTATACGGGAACTACCAAAATTGGCATGACGAAGTTGTTCATTTGCTATAGCACAGTAGCTTTACACAAAATATTGATCAGTACCAAATGTTGTTAAGATCGGTTGTGATATACGTGACATATCTAGATGGCAAACCGGAAAGCTGCCCAGTGGTTAATTTTTAGGAAACCACTGCCTAGTACCGTATTTCGTTAAGATCGGGTGTAGATTTCGAGAGTTATCGTGTCGATCAACCGCCGAGTGGTTAAGTTTTAATTTTTAGGATACCATTGCCTAGTACCGTATTGCAGTCAGATCGGGTGTAGTTTTCGAGAGATATCGTGTCGATAAACCGGTCACCCGTCCAACTTTTGTGTGGGAGGGACCAGAATAGGTTTCGTTAGAAGAGTGGTATTTGACTAAGTTTTGTCTAGTACCAAATTTCATAAAGAGTGGTTATTTTGCCGAACAACCAGCCGGCGGAACATTTTATGTAAAGCAGGCACCAACATGGGCGTTTCAAAATCACCCTTGTCTTAATCGGTGACTGGCCCTTACCGACATGAAGCCTATAACCTCATTTCATTAAGATCGGGAGTTTTTCACCCGACTTATCGCATTGACATCCCGGACGACCACCAAGCTTTTGTATGGGAGGTACAAGAATGGCCGTGGCAACCTCGCCCATTTTCTCCAGTTAAGTAGACATTTACAGATTATTAACCAATGTTTAAGTTGAAGCTAATCACATCTACCAGAAAAAATACAAGAAACATTATTTTGTATTAAATGTGTGGATTTATATTGACCAAAAAAAAAAAAATAGTCACTGACAAAATGTAGTTGTGATCGGTAAAGATTTACGGAAGTTATCGTGTTGACCAGCCAAACAGACAGAGGGACGCGGTTCAATCGTCTTAAAAATTCCCAAAACGAAGTACGTCCAAAGATACTGAAGTTCTAATATGGCTTTTTCTATGCGTAACATTTTTGTTTTCGTATTATACAGGGTGGTTTAGTCACGACTAGACAAATTTCACCAGTGTATTCTTTGGCTCATTCAAAATATGTCCATCTACGACCATCCCCGAAAATGCAAGGGGGCGAAATGGCAGCGGTTTGAAAATTTTCGGATTGGTAGTCGGAGGGTACTAGGGTAAAATTGCTAACCTGTGGTCTGATTGTTCTGTTTTTGGGCTTGTTGGAATGGTCTTTGGGAGACCTTACACAATCAATAAAAAACTTTAAAAAAAGTGAAATCGCCGAGATATAGAGGTTTAAAAAAAATTATAAAGAGACATAAGAATGTGCACATAACGTTTAGGTAGCGCTTAGGTAACGTTTAGGTAGCCGCAAAAGTGAAAAATTTCCCGAAAATTTTTTATTTTCACTGTGTGTAATTTTTTAAGTCATGGAAATATGGACCTGAACAGTGGAAAAAAAGGTGAAAAAATAGAATTTTTAAAGGGTTTTTTTTTTTTGCGATTTGAACTTGAAGATGAAGTTAGTTTGATTTTATATGTTGAAAATTTTTCTTCTTTATGACAAGAGCCACAACTTTCCCTCAGAGAGTAAATCAAAATTCCGAACGAATTGCAAGATATGACACTGACAAAATGAGCACTTTTTTGCAAAAATTACACCGAGGCCCCAAATCTTTGGCCATAACTTTGGGCAAAACTGGGTGAAACGGGCTTTTTTTTGGCCTTTATCGCGTAATGGTGCCATAGATGGTTATATTTCCCTGGCTTAAAAAATTAAACACAGTGAAATTTAAAAAATGTCTGAAATTTTTCCCTTTTGCGGCCACCTAAACGCTAAATAAACGGTGTTAAGAATCATTCCTAAGTAGTTCATATGTTTCAGAAAGTTGTTTATTGAGTTCGTTAGTACATTTCTGTAGTAGATTGTTTCATTGAATTTTGATCGGTTTGCTACCTATGGTCCTGAACAGGGGGAAAAAGGTAAACAAAAATCTCATTTAAAGTTTTTTGCGATTTTGACTTAGAAGATGAAGTTTTTTTGATTTTATATGTTCACAATTTTTATGATAAGAGCTACAACTTTCCTCAGAAAGTAAATCAAAATTCCGAATTGTTTGCAAGATATGAGCCTGAGAAAATTATCACTCCTAGGCCCCAAATCTGTGGGGGGGGGGGGGGGCATAAAAAAAAGTGCATGACTTTTGGCAAAACTGGGAGACACGGGTTTTTTTTTTGTCTTCTATCACGGGTGTGCGTATATGGTAATATTTTCCTGACTTAAAAAATTACACACAGTGGAATCAATCAATAGAACTCAAACTTCTTAATTCCAAAACTTTTATTAAAATCATTTATTATGAAGTTTGTTAAGGACATTAACACAATTGCAGTAAAAACCGATTTACCGGTTAATCGACGTCAAATAACCGGTTCCCAGGTTGTTCGAAAATTAGGATTAGGATAATTGCAAGAAACCCGGTTAAGTCTGTTAATGATGTTACGGTTTATTGATGTTAAAAGAATAAGTATATTTTTTTATTTTTTTTCAGTGTAAATAAATGTAATCTGAAAATTTTAAGGGTGAGGGTATACCCTTTATGCAGTTAGGAATAACTCTATTAGTTTATTTATAACAAAATACACATTTTTAATTTACCAATGTTTAATTGATCCAATGCATATTTTAATCACATTGTAATCACTGTTTTAAAAGAAATAGTGTAAGGTCAAACTCTTCTCGACGAAGTAGAATTACCTAAGATATAACTTGGAAAACGTGCTTGATTTTACGCTTAAGACGTTTGTACATGTCATATATGTGTTACTTGCACATACTTAGGTAAATACGTTTTATATACATTCATGCATATATACACGAGTATGTACCTTATATGATCATATAAGTTTGTACTTCATATCCATACAGCTGTGTATAAAATTGTATGTACATCAGTGTGATAGTGAAGCGTGAGTTCATGATATACGATGGAAAAAATGATGAATTCATTCATTAATAAAACATTAACAAGATTTTTTGTTTTAAATTAAATTTTTTGACTTTTTTTAGCTTCTCGTTTTGCCTCTTCTTTCGGTAGCTTTGAAAATAAATTTTCCGCAAATTCTTTTTTCTCTGTTCATGCGCTCGCATGTTTTGGCAATCAAAAAAAAAAAAAAAACAAACAAAAAACTCGAAAATCATGTATAAATTAGAAATAATGTTTATAGATAATACTGAAAATGATATGGGGATCCCATTGAGATAATTTATGAAAATGTCTTCTTTCCTTCAATTTTCTCGTTCCACATATAAAACATGCATAGATCTTGTGCGAAGAACGCAAAACATCACATAAATGTCATTTTAATTATACACTTTTTTTTTTTTTAAAACAAAATGTGTTTTCTGTCAAAATAAGAATACAAAAATACAAAAAACAAGAACAAAACAAAAACTGAAAATATAGTGAAAGGTTACGAAGTGCGAACAGCGGAACGCGAAAGCGACTATTTTTTTTTAGTTTCCCTACAAACGCGTGTGGCGATAATTTGTATATTTTTATTACCATTTATTTAATTTATATTTTATGACTCGAGATATTTATTTTCGACTTAAGAGAATTAAAGAGAATTTGTGGTGGGTGAACCTTGTGCATTTGATTTACCTCAAATATTTTCATCCTCATAGTTGCTGCAATCGACAAAATGCTGTAGCAAACACTAGACTGGTGAAAAGGAGAAAGCACACATGGTAGCTAGTTCAGCAAACATATGTTGGTTGTTTTAGCAAACATTTTGTTATGGGGGGGCGGGGTCAAACATTTTGTTAGGTATTTCACCAACACTGCTATCAGTTTGTTATTGTGGCAGTGCATTTGCTGGAATAGCAATTACTGTGTATAGTATTTGATGTTGAAATGTTATTATGTCTGTCAACATTTACAAAAAAATATTTTTTTTATTACATGTGCGGCGTGACGAGCCGATTAGACTCCATATTGACCATAAAAATCTATTTGTTTTTCCTGATATACCGACGCAAATAATATTTCTAATACGCATCGTTTGAGACGCACGGGTCTGATAAACTGCTTATCAGTTGCAATGCAATTGTGATTTTTTGTATGCTGGAAATCAGCACAAAGTGCTGCATTGGAAGTACTGTAACAAGTAATTACATTAGAATGACTCCATTAACGTTCTTCACATTATTGTGGGTTAACATTCTTAACATTATTTTGGGTTAATGTTTGGCTGGAATTTTAAAAATACTAGATAGTGTGAAATCAGAAATCGACATATGTATGTATAAAGGGTGTCTCAGTAATAATGCACTTTTTCATTTTAAAATAAAAACACAAATTTTTTGAGATAGTTGCGCTTTTTTTATTGGATTACAAAGAAGACATGTTCCGATTAAGTATAGAATAAAATATCCGTCAAACGGCCCTCACGGCTCTGATAACGGCTCTTCATAAAAATTTCAATGACTTTTTACCAGAGATTTGGTTGTATCTTACCGATGACGCGTTGGATTAGTCTCTGGTTTCTTCGCAAGAGATCGCACGACATTTTGCCGGAACACTGTAGGAGGAAAACTGACACTTCATAAGAGATTGCGTCTTAGTCATATATAAATTTCTTCTGTATTTCACTTTAAAAGAAAGTAAATTCAAAACGATAGCTACACTCTAAAAAAAAAACGGCCCAGCAGCATATTGCAGGCAACATTGGAAAGGGTTTTACAATAACGTCTTGAGAACTTTTATTTAAAATAAAACGCAAACCATTTGAGATATTTCCAAAACTTTATGTTCGACTTGAAATACAATCAAATCATTTGTGAATGGAACTCGACTTCGTTCATATGGCCACCACGGGCACATTGGCAGCGGTCGATTCGTTGGACCCAATTTTTAATGACTCTGTCACACATATCGGCCGCTATTTCGTGTTCAATGTTGGCTATGAGTTCTTCCAACGTCGTCGGCTTGTTGGCATAGACCAACGAATTGACGTAGCCCCAAAGAAAAAAGTCTAGAGGCGTAAAATCGCACGAACGAGGCGGCCAATTGACTGGTCCATTTCTTGAGATAACACGCTCACCAAACCTGCTCTTCAATAAATAGATTGTAACGTCCTGTTAAATCCACATGCCGTCCAAGTCCATGTTTTCCAATTCGGGTCAAAACTAATCGGTAATCATGGTGCGATAACGATCGCCATTCACAGTAACGTGTCGATCGTTATTGTCGACGAAAAAATATGGCCCAGTGACGCCGCCGGCATGCAAACCGCTCCAAACAGTTATTTTTTTTTTGGCTGAAGTGGTGAAGCACATGGGGATTTTCACCAAATCATTAACGCATATTTTGGTTATTGACGAACCCATTGAGCCAAAAATGAGCTTCGTCACTGAAGATGATTTTGCGATGAAATTCATCATCTTGGCGCATCTTCTCCAAAGTCCAATCAGAGAACGTACGTCACGTCAATCGGCTTCAATTCTTGACTCAGCTTGATCTTGTATGGGTATAAATCATGATCTTTACGCAAAACTCGCCATAAAGTGATCTTGGCGATGCCCAGTTCGTTAGAACGCCGCGATATTGACTGATTTGGATCGTTTGCTACGGACGCCTGAACGGCAGCGATATTTTCGCCACTTCGACCAACCCGTTGTCTCACTGGCCCGGCACACAATGAATATGTAGACTCAAATGTTTGCACTAAGCTTGTTATTGCTTGTCTACTAGGGCGAGAATAACGACCGAAAATTGGAGTTAACGCTCTTAAAATTGCGGTCACCGACTCCGAATTTCGGTAGTACATTTTTATAATTTGCATACGTTGTTCGTTCGTGTCCTTCACCATGATGAAAATGTTGAGTTTACTGAAAAAACCGATAGTAACAGTTAGATGATCACTGAAATAGTGCGTTCACAAATTAAATTCAAAGTCGTCAAGTACGTAGTGGAAAACCCATTATATGGTAGCAATCATTGTATTAGTGAATTGAAGATTTGCTGCTTTGGGACTAAATTATTGAACAATTAAACAACTTTTTTTTAACACTATTATGCTAGAACCCTGTATTATCAACTATATTGGGTACTTTTGCTTTGGTTTGTGTCTAGACTAACATATGTTGGAATATTGCTTGTTTAATGGGAAGTTTTCTAGGTGGAGCCTGTAACCAATATTTAGTATATACATATTGTAGTTGTGAACCCATTACAAAGTAAATTTGGAAAAGCAAAAGTGAAAGAAGTAAAAAAAAAACATTTTCTTAAATAAGTGCCTGTTCTTAAAAAAAAAGTAAATTTTTATCAAAAAAGGCACCTATTCATATTCTTAAGCAAAGTACATTTTCTTTCAAAAAATACCTTATCTTAAAAAAGTTGGCTAAAAAAGTAAATTTTCTTACAAACAGTACTTTTTATTAAAAAAAGTATTTGTTTAAAATAAGCACGTTTTCTTAAAAAAGTAAATTTTCTTACAACAAATTGCCTTTTCTTCAAAAAACTATATTTTCTTTAAAGAATACCTTTTTTGTGAAACAAAATAACTTTTCTTGAGATAAGTACCTACTGTTGTAGAAGAAGTACTTTCTGTAAATAAACCTCATAAGAGTATTATTTTTTTTAAATTAGTACTTTTTTTAAGAATAGGTACTGTTTAAAGAACTGGTACTCTTTTTAGGAAAAGGTTATTTTTTAAGAAAATGTTTTTATTTTCAGAAAGGCTACTTATCTCAAGAAACAAAAAGGATTTATTTTATTTTTAAGAAAAGGAATTTTGGTAAGAAAAAATTTTTTTTTAAGACAATTTTTTATTTTGAAGAAAAGGGGTTGTTTCAAAGAAGTGTGATTTTTTTCTTCTACCTATTCTTGAAAAAAGGATAAATTCCAAAAAAATCCCACTTTAAAAAAAAACCCTTTTCTTTAAAACAAAACCTTTTCTTCAAAAAATACCTTCTCTTAAAAAAATGATTTGTCTTACCAAAATAAATTTTCTTAAAAGTACCTTTTCTTAAAAATAAAATAATTCCTTTTCGTTCCTTGAGATAAGTAGCTTTTCTGAAAATAAAAATATTTTCTGAAAAAATAAAATAAAAATAAACTTTTCCTAAAAAGAGTACCAGTTCTTTAAAAAGTACCTATTTTTTAAAAAAAGTACTTATTTAAAAAAATCATACACTAATGGGTTTTTCTTACAGAAAGTACTTCTTCTTAAAAATAGTACCTTTTCTTTAAACAAAACATTAGCTTTTAATAAAAGAAGTTCCTCTCTTCAAAACAGGACATTTTCAGGAAAATATAATACATATTCTTACTAAAACGACCTAAAAATATACTTAAAAAAAACATACATTGTATAAAAAAATTGTCTTAAAAAAAGTTTATCATTTTACAAAAAGTATATTTTCTTAAAGATCCATTTAAATTATCACATTTTTCAACGGGCGCCTTAGGCGTGTTGGAACTAACTAGTACATAATATATAGCAAAAGGAACTTCATTCCAACCGGGTGTCCACTGACACCTCATGTAATTTTTTGTTTCATTGTTGTCTGTCCCGTTTTTGTTCTCAGCAGTTCTCAACAAACAAATCTACATTTGGATCAGAAAAACATATATTATAACCTCTTAAACATTCCGTGTCCAACATGTAATATTGAATAGGAAACACAACATGTTTGGCCGCATGTTTGGTTACGACGAGCTACAAACACGTTATATTTGCATCCAAACCTTCATTTTATAATAAGTAAACAATTCGTATTTTTTGATATAGTTGTGATTTTTTTAATTTGTTTTGCTTTCGACAAAGCAGAGCGACAAAAAAATTAAGTATACCGTGCACCAAACACATCTGCATTTGTATCACAAACAAAGCTGTATTTGTATCACAAACACATATGTTATAACATATTAGTCATTGTGTCTTAAATATTTAATATTGAATAGCAAAAAGAATGTGTTTGTACACAAGTATACTATATTTGCGACAAGCTCCAAACACAAGTTATGTTTACAACCAAACAAGAAAAATATACATATTTTTCAGCGTCTGGTGTGGCGTTTTGTTTACTAGCAACCAAGCGATAATCGCTAGCTTGTAACGAAAGTACGTATAATGTTTCCAAACTTCTATATTTTTTGGCATATTGCACATATTTCTGATAAATGATAAATGTCGTCAGTCTGTCGATTTCGCTATTAGCTAGAAGCGATAATAGCTAAGTTGTAACGAAACCACGCCTACTGCCAAAATCTTGGTGCAAAAATACACTCTAGTATCAGCAGATACCAGATACTGGCCGTCGGTGGTGCAATGGTTAGTGTTCGAGGCTCTTGTACATAAGATCCTGCGGCGGTCACCTCGCCATGAAAAAGCTTATCAAATACGGTTTGAAAACCGTAGGTCCCAATCACGCTGAAAAATATCGGCCCCAGAAACATTTCGTGGGAAACAAGTCCATGTTAGCAAGCACTGTTTTCATGAATTGAAGTTCTGTTGTTTTTATGTTTCTTTGTTGTCTGTCTCGTATTTGTTTTTAGCGGGTTTCAACACAAAAAAAGCCACATCTGGGTCTCAAAAGCATATATTACAGCCAATTAATCATTGTGTCTCAAACATGTTATATTGAATAGCAAACACAACGTGTTTGGGCACAAGTATAGTATATTTGCGAGAAGCCACGAACGCGTTATATTAGCGTCCAAACAACAAAAATGACAGATTTTTCAGCGTGTATAAAACTAGAAAGCGCACTGCTCACTGGTTGTTAGAAGCTCTCCCCAATTCCTTCATGGGATGTAATGGGAAATCATTTATTTATTTATCACCAGAACAACCGATTTAATTTGTTTCATGTTGTTTGCTTGATGGACTGTCAAATTTGTACGTATTTTTTTCATGCCTTAATTGTTGGTTTACATTTATATTGTATCTGGCTGTTAATGTACACACGCTGAAAATACAGGGCCTCTGTAACATATTCTCTCAAACACATTCTGCAAGAACCATGTATATGTTTGGAACTCGCTCCAAATATACATACATATATTTGCAACACATAAACTCACTTATATTTAAATGCAAACCTTAGCATGTTTACTTGTAAAGATGCACACTTTTGCGTGGAGCCATATGGGTGTTTCATCCCAAACATTCATATACTTACGTCGAAGCATTCGTGTGTTTCCTGCTAAATGAATGATTGACAACTGAAGGCGTGAAACTAAAACGCAACTCATCAGTCACCATAAGAAACACTCAATTCATTTAGACACGTGTACAGGAATATTTATAAATCACTGACTGAAATATTAATGCAAAAATACAGTTACTCACCTGCAACAGCATTAACTTAGACTGAGAAAAACCTCTCTGCTCCTCTTTTATAAATTTGCTCTCAACAGAGCGTTGCGGCAAAAAAAAATTAGGTAAACAGTGCACCAAAGAGACCTGTATTTGTGTCATAAACAAAGCTGTATTTGGATCACAAACACATATATTATAATATATTAATATGTGGTGCAATACGTGTACAGGAATATTTATAAATCACTGACTGAAATATTAATGCAAAAATACAGTTACTCACCTGCAACAGCATTAACTTAGACTGAGAAAAACCTCTCTGCTCCTCTTTTATAAATTTGCTCTCAACAGAGCGTTGCGGCAAAAAAAATTAGGTAAACAGTGCACCAAAGAGACCTGTATTTGTGTCATAAACAAAGCTGTATTTGGATCACAAACACATATATTATAATATATTAATATGTGGTGCAATACGTGTACAGGAATATTTATAAATCACTGACTGAAATATTAATGCAAAAATACAGTTACTCACCTGCAACAGCATTAACTTAGGCTGAGAAAAACCTCCCTGCTCCTCTTTTATAAATTTGCTCTCAACAGAGCGTTGCGGCAAAAAAAATTAGGTAAACAGTGCACCAAAGAGACCTGTATTTGTGTCATAAACAAAGCTGTATTTGGATCACAAACACATATATTATAATATATTAATATGTGGTGCAATACGTGTACAGGAATATTTATAAATCACTGACTGAAATATTAATGCAAAAATACAGTTACTCACCTGCAACAGCATTAACTTAGGCTGAGAAAAACCTCTCTGCTCTTTTATAAATGTGCTCTCAACAGAGCGTTGCGGCAAAAAAAAAATAGGTAAACAGTGCACCAAAGAGACCTGTATTTGTGTCATAAACAAAGCTGTATTTGGATCACAAACACATATATTATAACATATTAATACCCAGCGGACCAAAACTTCGTATACGATATCGCATACGAGAGTTACGCGAAAAAACTCTCGAAAACAGATCCGAAAACGATCGGAAAATGAATCATCAGTCGCTCAGTTTGTGGCAGTAAAAGTTTCGTTTACGATGTCTTGCAAGAGATTCGTTTGCGAGACTTTTGCAATATGTTTTGCGAGAACAACACGAAAAATAAAACAAAATGCAATTGCCAAAACATTATTGTTGTGTCGTGTGCCTGCACGTGTGTGCCTCTGTTTGGCGCACGACACAACGACAACAATGTTTCTCTCTCTTTTTTCATCCGTTCAGCACCCGTTTTTAAACCAGTTTGCGAACATTTGGGCGAGTTTAATTTCTCCCCCGGTTTTGGTCCGGTAAATACTCTTTTCTGAGCCCGTTTGCGAGCATTTAGCGTAACACTCGCTAAGGCTCAGTTTTTTGCCCGCTGGGTATGTGGTGCAATGTGTAGTGTGCGCGTCTCTTGTACATGTGATCCTGGTTTCGATCCCTGCTCTGACCCCCTTAAATTTCTTTCGGCGGCGGTCAACTCGCTTAGTAACGGCGACACTATCGAGTATTTAGTCATGACAAAGCTTATGAAAATACCGTTCGGAACCGTTGTAAAACTTTAGGTCCTAATCAGCGAGTATAAAACTAGAAAGCGTAGAGATCACTGGTTGTGAGAAGCTCTCCCCAATTCCTGTATGGGATGTAATGGGAAGCCATTTTTTTTAACTTCAAGAAAATTGTAGTTACGTTAGTTTTCATTTCAGCTGGCGATATGTAGTACGATATGTATGCAATAAATATATATCATCTTTAGTTCCCAGTCTTGTGAAATAACACAAAAACACTCATTGCATTTCACGAAAACAGAAAGTTACTACCAGGTTTAAGAACTAAATTGAATCGTGAAAATAATTCCAACATTTCCCTGACATTGAAATCTACATTATGGAGGTTGATGACGATGCTTGCGCATTTTACGTGCAGCGTCTTTGATAATGAATATATTCGTGATGAATTTCTGGTAGAAAAGCGTGGTGAGTTTGAAAATCTTGAAAATTATTTTCAATTCTATTGCATAAACAGTATTATCACAATGGATTCCATAGACTTGGTTAAATTGAAATCTACACTCTTTTCGGGGGGTTTCATTGTCTTACACCTTACCTAAGCTCTGAAGTATGAAATATTTATGCTGCCTGCTGTAAATCCTTCAACAGAATTCAGTTGCAAAATCGTTTCTCTTTTTTTCGGTGCCCGGATTGTTCACACGAGTGACGCCGTCGCCACTTATTTCGTGTGTTGATTAGTTTTTATGGTTTATTTTTGGATTTTTCAAATTCTTTTCTCTACTCCACTTCACTCCAGTTTATGTAATAAATATTATGAAAATAAAATGAAAATGCAGAAAAATTTATGCAATTTTTTTTTTGCTAAAACGTAAAAGTAAACTGATACGTACTAATACCCCCGCCAACAATCTGTCGACTTATTATATTCTGTGGTTGCGCTTCGCTTCCTGCAGCAGCGTGCAATGTTGCCGCGGAAGAAGCCTGCAAACGGTAGGGCGGCGGCCAATAGCATTAAATCCAATTTGTTTGAGCATTTTTGCGGAAAATTCTAAAAAAAAAACAAAACCTTTACAATTTTGTTTCTATATATATTTTTTTTGTTTTGTATTTTGGTAATGCTAAAGCAAAACCTCCAAAAACAATTCAATCATCATGTTAAAATCACGGTTGGCGCTTTGGATTTGGCAACCCGCAGATTGGGGATTTATAAAAATAAATATTTAGTTTTTTTCACGTTTTGTTTTAATTCTCTTACATAACAAATTTGAAAAACTGAACATAAAAGGAAACCGCTGAAATGGTTTTAAATCTTTTGCTCGCCACCCCAACGTGAGGATGAATTTTCATAGTTTGGAACGAAATTGAGTTAATCCCTTTTGGATTAGGTGGAAAAATGTTAAATGGAAAGGCGTGTTTCGCGAGACAAATTGGTGATCACTGTCTTTATTTCGGTAGAAAAAAAAAACTGTAGATTTTTATGTCTGTAGGTCACAGATTTCACTGTTCGGTAGAAGTTCTTCAACCCAGTCTTTCCAAAAGAAGAATTTAATCGCGACCACATAATACGACCCAGCGATTAAAATTGCCTGCCTAGGACCTAGTGTACCGAAAAAAACCATGATGATAGAAATAAAATTTAAAAAAAAAAAAAATATTGCACATGGACGTCACACAGAAAATTTCAAATTCCGAATTTATGAAGGTCCTTGGGAAATTCTAGATTTTATATTTCGAAGACACTTCATAAGGACTATCCACCTGCACGTGTTTGGTTCGTGGGCAATTCTTCGGTTGGGCACAGTGAGTGAAAAACTGAATATGAAATTCAAATTGAAAAATTTTCGGTTCTGAAGGTCTTCTGAAATATGTGGTTCGCATATTCTGAAAGGATGTGTCAAGCACTACCCAACTGCACATATTTGGTTCTTGGGCCAGTGGGCCAAATTCTTGCACAGGGACCTCACACAGAAAATTTCAAATTCTGAATTTCTGAAGATCCTTGGGAAATTCTAGATTTTATATGTCGAAGACACTCACTAAGGACTATAGACTACCATATGTTTGTTTCGTGGAGAATTCTTCATATGACCATATTTTGCCTTAATAATCACACTATATGTGACATATGTTGTAGCTTCCTTTTCTAGTGAATTTTGGCAAAACGAACTTGCTTCTTTATTGGTCAATCTGGGATGGAAACAACGTGTCACGGCTGGCATTTACCGAAAAACTATACTTTTAAAATGTTGACTAAGTACATTCTGATCTTGGTAACATTTTTACTACATTTTGAATTAAACAGTTAAAATTTCTCAAAAAGTTTTAAATTCTCTTTCAATTTTCATAAATATTTTGAGACTCTAAAAAATAAAAAAATAAATTTATGTAAAACATGAACATTTATAAAATCAGAATTTAACAAAATGCTGTAGGAACAAAAATCTTCTAAAATTCCCAACATCCTTTATGGGATGGAATAGCACCATCGGTCCAAAACCGGCTTTTATAACCTCTTTCATTCCACACGAAGAAAAATCTGTCTTTCGTTGTTTTTTGGATGCAAATATATCGTGTTTGTAGATGGTGGCAAATATAGTATACTTGTGTACAAACATATTGTGGTTGCTATTCAATATTACATGTTGGAGACACAATGAGTCATAAGTTATAATATATGTTTTTGTGCCCAAATATAGTTTAGTTTGTTGAAAACTGCCGACAACAAAAACGTGACAGACAACTAAGAAACAAACAAGCAGCAGATCTTCAATTCATGAAAACAATGTTCATATAAATTGTCCCTGCATTAAGTTACAGGGGTCTTTTTTCAGCGTTCAGTTACTCGATATTGGCATTCCTGTGCCACTGTGCAACTAAATTATGGTTTCCTATACAAACGGGTAGATGTTAAAATTGAATATATCAAATTACATGTAAGATGTCAACAAGTGCCTTGTTTTATTTGAAAGACCTATCAATGACATCATTTGGGGAATATGACGTCGTTCAATGAGCCAACGCAATTTCACTGAGTGACGCAGATCCGAGAGGACCAATTTTCGATGACTCTGGTCCATAGATCAGGCTGAATTTGATCGTTGCCATGGATTATGTTGACATTAAGGGTACCGGTCATTTGTGGCTTATAAACGCTGAATAATCGGTCGATTTGTTATTGTTTGGATGCAACTATAATGTGTTTGTAGCTAATCGCAAAGATATCATACTTGTGTCTCAGCACATTATATGTTGGTGACACAATGATTAGTAGCTTATATTTTTGTGACCCAAAAGGGGCTTTGTTTCTTGAAAACTGCTGAAAACAAAAACATGACATGCAACAAAGGAACCAAAAAGCATCAGATCTTCAATGCATGAAAACAATGCTTGCAAATATATACATGGTTCATGTAATATGTCGCCAGGGCCGTTTTTCAGCGGTGTAGACTTTCCACTTAAGAAACCACAAGTATAAGTCTAACGCTGTCAAATTTCACAATCTCGGATCCATATCATCCACACTTGGTCAAAATAAATTGGTTTTCACCCATCGGTAGCACTGTCCGTTGAGGGTGTTTGAAACGCCATCATAGTTTTCGAAGAAGTACGGATCGATGTTGCCGCCGGTTCACAATCATCACTAAACAGTGACTCTGCGGATGCATTGTCACACTATGAAAAATTTGTCTTTTTTGTTTTTAGGATGCAAATATAGCGTGTTTGTAGTTTACCGCAAATATAGTATGCTTGTGTCCAAACACATTGTGTTTGCAATTGAATATAACGTGTTTGGGAATCAATGAATAATAGGTTATAATATATGTATTTCATTCTTTGTTGAAAACAGAAACAGAAAAGCAGCAGGTTTTCAATTCATGAATACAATGCTTGCAGACTGTTACATCCTTCCTGCAATATGTTGCTGTGGCCGTTATATTTCAGTGTGCACTTAATGGACCTCGTTTGTATCGTCCCAAATTCTAAAATTTTGCTTGTGGACATACCCGTTTAACCAAAAGATAAAAGACACAAGATAAAAGTTAAGTCATTTGACTTTGACTCTTAAAATTAAACAAAAAAGAAAATTGATAAAAAAACCAATATAACTGTCGTGATCTGTCACATCTACAGGTCCGTAATGGATAACCCTTTAGTTATATACCAGTAACTTTAGGTTAGGTGGAAGTGGTTATCTCTTTTGACACACTTATAAGTAGTTCCATGAGGGTCTTTGTGATATGACAGGACATCATCCCTGTCGAACAAACTAGTGATAAGCATATAGATTTCAGGATTATTCAGCTTATCCACCTGGATTGTTGTTAGATTCATCAAGAAGTGACGTCCTTCATATTGTCGCCAACTCACACAAATGACCGAGCAGTAGCGTATCAGATATTCGATGTTCCTATCCTCCTCTTTGTCTGTAGCAATCATGAGCTGACATTCGAAGTCTAGACTGCATTACACAGTGTCCACTGACCACAGCTACTTGCATAGAGATATCTTGGACTGGATATTAAGTTTTGCAGAGATGCAGGTCATAACTTCCAGGTTGCAACTTCCAGGTTATGACTTCCAGAACCTCCAGGTTATAGCTTCGAGGTCACAACTTCCAGGTCATAACTTGTGCATTTTGTGCCTCCAGGTCATTAGCATTTACATATCTGAGAGCTCTGGATTTAAGCATGAGCTTGCATGCAAAAATGCAAAACCTATGTTGGCCATATCCATTGGAATAGGCATGGTAGTCCCTTATCTCGTCAGTTCATTCATTCTATAGTGCCATACAATATTCCTAATCTCTGGCACCCAAATAAGTTGGATATCGAATTGCTTTGCTGTCTCATTTAAAGATGAGCGGCTGTTGGGAGATGTTCGTGAATACAGATTGCGGAGATTTTATAGCAGCCTAACTGTCAGAGTAGTTGTTCATGCCCGTTGCTGTGATGACATTTCGTCCCTGCCAGAGGTCAACTTCTTTGATTCTCACGACTTCTGCCTGAAAGACTTTATAATGGACTGGTAGTCTTTGGTCTAGACGCACCTCTTTTGTTGGGACTCCAAAACCTACTCTGCCATCTAATTTGAAATCATCAGTGTAGAAGCCAACATGCCTTCTATTACCTGGTATTCGTGATAAAATAATACTGGTAATCGCTGTAGGTGTTGCTGTAATTGTGGGCATTTCGGTTTTGTTTGGACCATAGAGTAATGACGTATAGATTAGCGGTTTGTCTCAGTAAATTTACGAAGTGTTGCATATGAACGTTGCGTGTTGGAACGTATTGCTGTAATAATACCAGATCGAGGCAATGGCTCATACCATCCAACAATAAATCACCAACGGCATTTCGATTTGTGCGTTACAATTTTTGTGTAAATAAAATATAACATAAATATATACTAACAATAAAAAATAACAAAAAGGTCCAAAATACGTTTAAATTTCACAGTTTTTCATCAAAATGACATGGAAAATTCGGACATTCGAATATTTCTGCCGAATATTCTAGGCAGAGGGATCAAATAACTTATCTCCGACCACTCACATTTAAAATACCTATGAAATAGTGATATACAAGTCACATTCCAACAATGGCCAAGGGAAGTAATTTATCACACTCACTAGTGTACGCAATCAGCACAAACGCTCTGTTTTGAACTCTGTCACGTACTTCTACAGCTGATCTAGAAACTCCAACCTATATGAATTTTTCGACAGAAGGACAGAAGCTGTCATCAAATGCGAACCATATATAACAAATTTGCGCCTGAGCTATAGATTGCCTAGACTTTGTTGCCAATTTAAATGAAAATCACCAACACATCTGGTACAAAATCATGGTCGCTATGTTAGGATTAGTATAACGCCTTAACTGATTACGACCGGCGTGAAGAACCAACGATTAAAGTTAAACATTTTGCAATTATAAAGGGTGTCCCAATAAGATTGCACTTTTTAAATTTGGTGTAATTTTTTTTGTGCAAGTGGCAACTCTGGAATTTGGCAGCTGTCACATATGTTTATTCCGATTATTAAAAATGGAGCGATTTACGAAAGAACAACGCGTTTTATATATAATATAAAAACTTATTACGAAAATTTTGGAAAGTTATGCTAAGAGCGCTCGCAATCGTCGATGAATTTTCAGTCGACAAAGTGCATCTAATATGTCAAGCAATCGAAGAGTGGTCAACAAATTGGAAGAAACTGGGTCGGTTATGGACAGTAAGACTCGTGTGCGTCAACGTACAGGTCGGTCCCTCAAAAACATTGCTGCTGTGAATGAGAGTGTCGCCGAAATCTCCGAAAACACCAATTCGGCTTCGTTCTCAACATCTTTAAATTTTACGAAGCACTAGGCAACGAATTTTGACAAAAGACCTCCACTTTCGCGACGCCACCTGCCACATCGCGCATGAAACAATCGATTTATTGCATTAATGATTTCCAGAACAAATTATCTCAAGAAATTCTGAAGTCAACCGGCCACCAAGAACATGCGATTTAACGCCATGCGATTTCTTTCTTTGGGCTTTTGTGAAATCTCGGGTTTATGCGAATAAACCGGAAACAATTCCTGAGCTCAAATCCTAGATCCAACGCGTCATCGGTGAGATACAGCCACATCTCTGTGAAAAAGTCATGGACAATTTCAATCAGGACAAGGGTAATGCCCTGTCATTACAGCTGTGGGGTTCACTTGACGGATATTTTATTCCCTACTTAATCGGAACATGTCTTCTTTGCACTCTAATAAAAAAATCACAACTGTCGCAAAGAGTTCGTGTATTTTTTTTAAAATGCAAAAGTGCATTCTTATTGAGACACCCTTTATAATTTCCTAGTGATCATATAATAGAGTACTGAAAATTGCCGAGTATTACCACAAAGTCTAGGTGAAGTGCTGATCATAAATTGAAAATTGCTAGCGTTGGAGGCAATTTTTCAAGAAAAAATTCAGTGCCATATTTATCGTCCAAAATTGTAGGGACGTGTTTTGTTGAAAACATTTGTTTTGTCATGTTTCGAAATTATTAATTTCTGTTAACGTTTAGCGTGTGCACTTCCACCCCCCTTTAGACGTTTTCCCCGTGAATTTGTAGCCATGAACAAAAAGTGAAATGACAAAGCGTATGTTGTGTTAACACAATATTAATGATTAAACAAAATACATTGTTTCTTCAAATAACTCAAGAATGTTTTATTTTTTGCTTCTTTTTTTTTAGAAAAAATAAATAAAATAAATTACTCAGAAACTATGTATTTTTTTTTAAAAACGAAAAAAGTATAAAGCTGTGGCTGTTGCTGTGTCTTTTTGGCTTCAGAGTAATTATGAAAAAACGACTTATGAATATTCAAAACGAAATGCCGACAAAATGTTTCACTTTGGCGATCTATTTTTGCGATGACATAAATTGATCATCGAAGACCTTTTTTTTTCATTAAAGAAGAACATTATTTCCAATTCATTTCATACACTTTGCACGCATCACAGCCGTTGTTGACAAGTTCAATGACGAGGGGTGTATGCAAAAGTTTTATTAAACAAAATTTTATGTAATTAAAGGAGATGATGTGTATTAGAACAAGAGATTATATCAGTCAGTTCGGAAATCGTTGGTGTATTATGAAAATTGTCTCTTACCACACAAATTCCGTTGATGAAAGTACTACGCCATACAATTTGTTGTCAATAATTTGAAGCCTTACTGATGGTTTTAGAATTCTTTGCCAAAATACCTATCCATCTGTAGGAAATTATCCATCCGAAAATTAAGGAAACTCGTGCAGATAGGCGGATATATATACTCTTATATATGGTGGTGCAATGGGTAGTGTGCGCGCCTCTTGTACATGAGATCCTGGGTTCGATTCCTGCTCTGACAACCTTAAATTTCTTTCGACAGCGGTCACCTCGCTTAGTGACGGCGGCACTATCGAGTATTTAGCCATGAAAAAGCTTCTCAAAAATACCGTTCGGAACCGGTTTAAAATGTAGGTCCCAATCAGTGAGTGAAAAACTAGAAAGCGCACAGCTCACTGGCTGTGAAAAGTTCTCCCCAATCCCTTCATGGGATGTAATGGGAAACGGATTTTTTTTTATATATACTCCCTCTGATTAAGATTGTCCGTGTTGAAATTCAACAAAATTTACACTCGAATTTCGACAACGTCAACCGTAATCAGGACAAAAAGATTACGCCCATATGTCAAATTTCTGTTCCGCGTTATGCTCACTGTTATTGTCACCTTGTTCACAAGGTCACCCTGTCCACACGGGAGGGAAGCCGTCCTTTTGCTAATGCATATCAGCGGTGGAAAATCTAAGAATCCAATTCCCATTTTCGGAAGCGGATCTTAATAGCCCATTACATCCCGTAAGGGGATTGGAGAATCATCTTCTCAAAATAAATCTGACATTTAATACCCCCCAATCGGCAAGACTATTGAGTGTAACACTCAGAAACCTTACTTAGTTTCGTATCCGGTAGTTTGAGTGTAACACTCAGAAACCTTACTTAGTTTCGTATCCGGTCTCGAACAATCCCGGGGAGTCAGGGACCTTACAAAACGAAGATAACACATTTCGCCAACAAGTTCGATCTTTTTCCTTATCTCTCCAGTTTTCTATACCAATATTCGTCACCCTGATTCCTCCAGCGGAGTCTTGGTCTTCCTATTTTTCGTCTTCCTTCGAGTTCGGTTTCGAAAACCCTTCGTGCTGGTCCGTTTTCATTCATTCTACTGACATGGCTAAGCCAGCGCAATCGCGTTATTTTGACCCGCTTAATGATGTCAATGTCGGGATGTAGCTCGTACAGCTCATGGTGCATGCGTCGCCGATACTCGCCGTTGTGCATTATAGGGCCATATCTTTCTCTCGAAGACTCCTACAGATGTTTCGTCTACTTGCGATAAGACCCAGGATTCTGCGCCATATAGCAAGACATGTTGTATGAGAGTCTGGTATAGTTGGACTTTTGTTACTCGATAGAGGGCTTTATCTCTAAAGTGCTTGCTTAGCCCGAAGTAACATATATTCGCAAGCACAATTCTCCGCTTGATCTCAAGACTGATATTGTTGTTTTTGTTTAGGGCAGATCCGAGGTACATAAATTCGCCCACCACCTCGAAATTATAACGGTTATCAACGTTCACGCTTTGGTCTAATCGAGTGCAGGCCCTGCTCGTTGAAACCATTGATTTTGTCTTGTCCTCATTTTACTGTCAGACCCATCTTGTGGGACTCCTTCTCAATTCTCGAAAACACCGCAGTAACTTCTCCAACTGTGCGCCCAATGATATCTAAATCATCAGCATACGCGAGCAGCATGTGACTTTTGCTGCTGATGGTTTCATTCATGTTGACTGCAGCTTTTCTCATAATGATCTCCATTAAGATGTTAAAGAGATCGCACGATAGGGTGTCGCCTTGAATGAGGCCTCGCTTAGTTTCAGAAGATTCGGTAAGATCCTTAGCAACTTTCACTGCGGATTTGGTGTTCGCCAAGGTTTTCCTGCAAAGGCGTATGAGTTTTGCAGGAATACCAAGCTCAGACATTGCTTCGTAGAGTTCGTATAGGTACAATCGACGTTGTCATCCAAATTGTGATCGATTATCTCGTCATTGGATATCTCAGGTGCCAATACCGCAGAGAAATGATCTCTCCATATTCCCAACATACTCTGCACATCTGCGATGAGATTTCCGTCCGCGTCTTTACAGAAGGGACACTGAACCATGCCCATAAGTTCCATTTTTGTCTTTTGGGCTGCGTACTTCCTTCTGTATGTCTCAAAAACACTCAGAACCATGCCTGTGAAATTTGCAATTTTTGACTTCTTCGAAGTTTGTATAACCATCTCAATCAAACCTTGATATCTCGGAAACGTTTAGTGACAACGCTTGGCAATACCGACGCTATCAAGCACAGGGTAGCCCAAAAATATTCACCCGATGATATTTTGCCATATCTTTAAAATTAAACGACACAATTTCATACGATTTTTTAAACTGTTTACTGGGACCTTCAAGTTTGTTTTTGATTTTGATTCCTTTTTAAAAATTATATCGCCCACTCACCATTGTTCAAGACCATTTGGACTCTTTCTACCTCATTGGCAATCGTTCTGGCGAGAACTTCGGCGATAAGTTCTCGCATTCTTGTTGTAGTTACATATTCACTTTGAGAGTTTGAACGGTAAGTGGCTTTTTCGCATAGACCCGCGACTTCAAAAAAAAAACTTCAAAGAAAGAAGTATGAAGCGGTCATATCGGGCGAGCTTCCCGGTCACTGCCACCCGGAAATTTACTCCTCAAAATGTGAATTGTCATTCATGTTGTAACAACATGTCCCAAAGTCCCAATTCATTAATTCTGTGGTCACAAACAATAACAGCCTAAGTCGATTCAAAAATTTTTCAGGGAGACCAGTTTAAAGTTTAATATCTTTACTGGAAGTCAGGAGTCGGAGTTTTTGTGATAACTTTGCTACAGATAACAAAGAAACGAATTCTTTTACTTACTTCTTAACAAAAAAGAGTTGCTTTTTTGAGCACGGTGACTTCTCAAAAATTCTTTTCCAATTTTGTCCTAACTCGAGTTAGGCTGTTATTGTTTGTGACCACAGAATTTCTGGCAATAAATACTCGTTCATCATGGTTCTGTGTCGCTGACCAGTCACAGTAATAGTGTTATCCACGGCATTCTCGAAAAATATAACCGGACGACACCTCTGGCGTTAATGGCTTACCATGTAATGACTTTGAGTGGATCTAACAGCTCTTCGTGACCGATACGTGAATTCTTAGTTTCCCAGAAGCGATTACATAGTTTGTTTACGTATCCTCGTCGCTCATGATAAATTTCGGCCGAAAATTGTTCAATGCATCGTTTGGACTTGTGTCGAACTCGTTCACTAGTTCTCGAACTCGTTCATTTAAGGTGCCCGGTCGTAGCAATAACGAACATACTCGCCGTATCGTACATGTGCATTATGTTCATGATGGTAATGAACTAGGTAGTACATGAACTACCCAACTCTAGCTTCGATGAGGTTCAGGAGAGCCTGATTCGTAGTTTACACGCGAATCAGGGTCTGCAGTCAGTAGCTGATGGACTACCTCATAGAGAAATAGAAGAGAGCCGCTATGCCTCTCTTCGTGTTCTCTTCAAGACAATGAGGTAGTAGGCCATTTCATCGAGTTCGAGCTGCTTTTGTAATTTACTCTTTGGTTGGACCAATACCGACAGAAATAAAAGGGAATGAGTATTTTCGTTCGATGCAAATAACATGAAACATAATTTAGATGTCATTAGTATCAATCAAACACTTTTAAACTTAGTTTCCTGCATGGTCTATAATCTGTATGTCTTCTTTCGTCTCTCATTCTACTTTACATCAGTTACCTACTACCTTTTCGATCAGCTGTGCCATAGAAACCCCCTGACTACCTACACTTGGCAATGTAACAGCTTTAATTCATTCACCAAACTGTGATGCAGAGATGAGCGTGTAATGACCGTTTACGTGGCACGTCGACTTTGACGGTTCATCCGTGACATGTTCAGTCACAGCGGCGAGATTCTTATGGGAGTGAGCACTACGAGGCTTTCAGGCGCCTCTTCTGTCACGTGTAGTTTCAGTCTCATAGAAGCGAGCGTCTAAACACTTTACAATTTGACCAGTCGGTGTAGGACGGGCGGCTAATGGGGGCAGTCTCGGTGGTCGTCGTTGAAGCAATGGTTAGAGTGCGCGCCTCTCGCGCTTGATATCCCTGGTTCGATCCCTGCTCTGACCACCTTAAATTTCTTTCGACGGCAGTCATCTCGCCTAGTAGCGGCGTCACTATCGAGTATTTAGCCATGAAAAATCTTCTCAAAATACTTTTCGGAATCGGTGTAAAAACTGTAGGTCCCAATCAGTGAATATAACAACTAGAAAGCGCACGGCTCACTGGTTGTGAGAAGCTCTCCTCTATTCCTTCATGGAATGTAATGGGAAACCAGTAATGTATTTTATTCCTCGCCCTTGAGGGTTCCATGTCTTGTCGACGTGTATTCTGTACTTGGTTACTCCACATATATCAAAACGGATAGGGTGATACATTTTGGGCTGGCCTGTAGTTATCTAGGAAAATGCTAGGAAACTTTTAATGGGCAATCTTGTCATACAAAAATATTTTAATAAATGTATTCGGAGTATTATGAATTCAATCCCAAGTCCATACATAGTCCAACACAGCTCACGATTGCTGACGTTAATACACAAACGCATAGATAGTTGGAGACACCAATTAGATATTATTTTTGAGCGGAAACTATAGTGTCCAAAATCGAAAACTCGGTGAAACCGGTCAACAGTTTTTTGTCGCAATTAACCGTGTGCTCGTTTTTAAAAATACGTAATTTTCGAACAAACCGAAAACCGGATAGTTTCATTCCAAGTATATGTATAGTTCCTCTACAAAAATCTTATAATTGTATGCAAACATATTCAAACAGTGCCATACGCATGATATTATTTCGGGGGGCCGGCTTGATATTTAGGTTGAAAAATACCACTAAATTCAAAATTCACCTATTAATGAAATAATTTTGGGAGGGGAGCCAGAGCTCCTGGCCCTCCCCTGCGTTCGTCCCTGTTTTCAAAAATATCCTTTTTCATCGTGTAATTAAACTATTGCACATATTTAAACTTTAGGAAGACCCTCCTTATTTTTCGAAAACAAAACTAACATGAGATAATGTGGACGGACCATCACCAGCATCAAACCTTATGTTGAAATCTTTGAATGTGATAATGTCCCCCGGGTCTCATAAGCCTCCCAGTCCGCCGTCGCTCCCATCATACAGTTCACATCAAACACGGAGGATGTTCGTTCGCTCGTTCGTGTGTACTTTATTGTACGCTGCCTCCCTGTGTGATGTCTATTACGTACCCTCAGTTGCGTACGTCTAATGACTTTTTCTCATGATGGATCTGACAAAACACACAAAATAGTGCGATTGTGTGTTATGGCGGTGCGATGCCGTGAGTTATCTATCTGACTGAATGTTGGTTCGTTCCATTGGACGCACCCGATTCCATGTACCAACTATGTAGTAGTTTTCTACATGGCATCAGTTGTTTCTACTTTAGTTACGTTTTTTTTTCTTCGTTTGTTCACAAACTGTGTCAAGGACAGAAATGTGTGAATTTTTGTTTGATACTTTTTATTTGCGCCATATATCTCGCCGAAGTCGACTCCGTCGAATCTCTTCCCATACAATGTTTGTAGTATGTAGTGCGTCCGTCTGTTATTCCGCCAGTGTTTGCCCTCATAAAGCCAAAATCGGATCTAGTTTCTGTTGCTGCTGATGTTGTTGTCATTGTTTTATACGCAATTATAATTAAATTGTGGGCCATAAGAGGGAACTCTTTATGGCCGTTCGATGGGGGCAACAGCCGTGGCAAACGAAGAAGAGGTAATCCCCCCCCCTCTATTCATTGGGTGAGCGACGCTTAGCTAACATTGGCACCCATAGAACTAATTCACGGCGAATGGTGTTTAAGTGTAGGTGCCTGTGAGAGAGTGTCAGTGCATGTGTGAATGTGTTTGTGAGACGAAGCGACGCGACGCGTTTGCTCTCGGCTGCCGGTCGTTTGGTTTTGTGTGTAACTAAAAATAGAGTATGTGCGTAGATAGCACGGAAGTGATGAGAATCGTTTAGAGGCAAAGTCAGCGCAATAGACCCTGTGCGAAATGCTGTCGCCCAATATCGAAATGTAGAAAATATTACAAAAATACGAGGGTGGCTCAAAAGATATTTACAAAATAATGAAATGCATATTTAAGGAGAGACCTGAGACTTAGGGAATGTTTAATTTTGTTGAGAAACTTTTTTTTAAATAAATTATTTGACACTTTGGACCTATATATCTGTGTTCAAACATTTCCTTGACTGTCACAACATTTTAGATCTTTCTTAAAACTTAACCATATGAACTGCACAGATTAATTGCACTTTAAAATTTAAAAAATTTAAATCCTTTAAAATTAAAAATTTGTAAATAGTAATTCACAACACTGTGATAGTTTTTTCAAAAATTTTCGCAGACAACACCGGAGAAGAAGGGTTCACACTAGTTCTGGTACGAGGACTGGAACTGCATCATTAGTTTTTTGGAGCTACAACTACGAGTTCATACAATTTTCATACAAACAGTGTATTTTATTGATTTTTCGATTTTGACTTACTTTGGCAGCCACTAACTTATATTTGGTTAGTTGCACCGGTAAACTTTCTTTAACAAAATTGTTCCAAACGTTTTGAGCTTCAATCTTTGGGAACAAAGTTTACCTCTAAAACCAGGTTCTTGCGGTTTTTGATTCAGTTTATTGGCAGAAAAGTAATTTAATTTAAAAAAAAGTTTTAATTTTCCGTTCAGAAATTGCCAGTAATCAGATTCTTTCGCCAAATAAGCGAAAGCCTTTCCCAATATAACTATATTTATTTACTCCTTTTCATTTTCAACATCAAATTCCACTTAATTATCGATTTCACTTAATTTTCTACACCGAAAAAAATTTTTGGATAAAAACCACTATGTTTAATTGGGTTTTGAACTAAAGAAAAACATGAAAATCTATAAATAAAAAAGTAAACTGGTTGAAAAAGTAATCTCGCCTACTTTTTAATGGGTTACGCAGAAAACAGGACAACGAACCAAAAAGTACGCGTACTGTTGAAAACAGTACGAAAAGCCATATTTTTATATTTAAACATATATTTTGTATGAAATCGTAATTGTAACTGAAACACCAAATGATGGTGTTCGAATCCTCGTACCTGAATTACGGTAAAACCGTCCTCTCCCGTCTTGTCTCATTTTTGGAGTACAACAGTGTAATTTAATTTGTAATTTCAAATTTTCAAATTTAATACCCCTTAATTGGAACACGAATAAATAAATTCGAAATTTATAATAAACCAATTAAAATTGGAAAGATAACAATTACAACTTCAGAAGATATCAAATAAAATTAAGAAAAAATCTTTGACATTCAGAAAATATCATTCGAAATTTAAATTAGCCAATACTGTTTGCGGAACAAGTTATAACATCTTCATTTATTGAAATTATTTGTATGAAGCTAATCAGAGCCCGTGTAAAATAGTGTAGACATGTTAGGATCTTAGCAGACCTAATTACAGATCATCAGGCCCGGCAAAAATTATCTTAGAAGGCCTTAGTAGATCTCATATGACACAAAAAAAGTTATTATATCTAATGGAATCAAAACAGACCCTAACTGATCTATAACTATTTAATTCGGTCTAATTTAATTTTAAATTAGTTCCGGCTGGATATAATTGCACCTCCCAAGAGACACTATTAGATGGGAGGAAATATATGGTCATATATGGGTGCAGATATACATCGCGTATTACGCGCTATTAACGAAAGTCGTTATGTCCTCTGAAATTCGTATTTGTTGGTTTCAAAATTCAGATTTAACCTTTCCAATATCCTATTCTTTCTTTGAAAATCGTCCGCTATTTTGTGGAGAATTTCAATGGCCGATATCTCTGAAATTAGGAAAGATATCTAAACAATTCCAACAGCATTTTTAAGGGACTTTGGGATTCTAACGAAACATAATACCAAAATATAACGAAAACTCGATTTTTTTGCAATATCGTACCAGTGGATGTCAACAAACGATTTCTCAAAGAAGGAACTAGAGATCTAGAAGCGAAGAGGAAGAACTTTCAGACGTCACACCATAATTTTGAACATATACCGCCCCGAAGGATAAACTGATGTGATAGCGATATTGGGATGTCAGATTCGGATTGTTCGCAATTCTTAACTTTACAAAAGTATAGTCTGGTCTCAGTTGCACATTTGTTGGCCTGTGATACACAGTGCAACATGAAAAAAAATAACGATATATGGACACCACTACGTGATAAAAGACCAAAAAAAAAAGACCCGTGTCTCCCAGTTTTGCCCAAAGTCATGAACTTTTTTTTTATGGGCCCCCACAGATTTGGGGCCTCGATGTCATTTTTGCTAAAAAAAAAAAAGTGATCATTTTGTCAGGCTCATATCTTGCAAACCGTTCGGAATTTTGATTTACCGTCTGAGGGAAAGTTGTAGCTGTTGTCATAAAGAACAAAAATTATGAACATATAAAATCAAAATCACTTCATCTTCAAGGTCAAAATCGGAGAAAGTTTTAAAAAATTCGATTTTTTTACCTTTTTCCCCTATTCAGGTTCATAGGTAGCAAATCGTTCAAGATTCAAGAAAACATTTAACCACAGATATGTACCTAAGATGTCAGTAAAACACTTCCTAGAATATATGAACTTCCTAGGAATGATTCTTAATACCGTTTAGCTAACGCTTTGGTAGCGTTTAGGTAGCCGCAAAAGTGAAAAATTTCCTGAACATTTTTTAATTTCACTTTGGGTAATTTTTTAAGTCATGGAAATATAACCATATACGGACACCACTACGTGATAAAAGACCAAAAATAAAGACCCGTATCTCCCAGTTTTGCCCAAAGTCATGCACTTTTTTTTATGGGCCCCAAAGGTTTGGGGCCTCGGTGCCATTTTTGCAAAAAAAGTGATCATTTTGTCAGGCTCATATCTGACAAATAGTTCGGAATTTTACTCTCTGACGGAAAGCTGTAGCTCTTGTCATAAAGAACAAAAATTGTGAACATATTAGATCAAAAAATCTTCATCTTCAAGGTCAAACTCGCAAAAAAAAAAATTTAAAAAATTCGATTTTTTTTTACTTTTTTCCCCTGTTCAGGTCCATAGGTAGCAAACCATTCAAGATTCAAGGAAACATGGAAAAAAGTCCATGACTTTGGGCAAAACTGGGAGACACGGGTCTATTTTTTTTGTCTTTTATCAGGTAGTGGTGTCCGTATATGGTTATATTTCCATGACTTAAAAAATTACACCCAGTGATATCAATCGAAATATAAAATTGTAATACAATTGTCTCTATGGTGTAGTACTTACTGTAATCCTAAGAGTAGTATACGAAGAGTGTGCTACACCTGTATTCCTTTCATCGGTTGTAGCATCAAACGGAATTATTCCCCTTCGAACATAATTTCCTATCAGTGGAATTTTGACCTTGCTTACTTCCAGTCATAGACTAGGATAAGCTAAATAAATTCCCTCGCTTATCTGACGTTTGACTTTTGAATTTTTCCGAGTGGCATCGAACATTTGTCAGCTGCCTTTTTATTGTTGTTTTTGAACAAATTTCCTATATTTGTTTTAGTGCATTCACGATATTCCTATGGTTACAAATTTTGCACATTCACAGTAACAATTACAGATGTTTTAGTCAAACTTTAGCTCTCAACTCTTGAGATATGTTCAAGTATACCGCGATTTCATAGTTTTCGGGATTTCATTTCTAGAAACAGCTGATTTATGTACGGGAAGAGATATGTTTGGTGGGTTGAAATCTGGAATATCGATTTACACCATACAGACATTTGCTTCCATTTAGACAAAAAGCAAACAAGCGTTGTACTATAGTATCGACTTTAATCTTAGTCTATGTTTCCAATTGCCTACCACTTATTACTCTGCCCCCGTTGTTACCTAAAAATGTCCAACTCTTTAGTCAGTATGTCAGCTGAGTGATAGGGATCACCTGCTGAAATCACACTTCTGTAAATTTCCTAGTAACCCTTTCCTTTATCGCCGTATGGCCAGTGACTAAATAAATTCGCCAAGTTTCTCAGTTGGTCGTGAATTATTGTTTAACAATATTTGTTTCGTTTCGGTTTTTAGCTGTGGTTGTTTTTGTTTCTACTGTTGGTGTTTTTATTTCTAATCTGTTTCGCATTTGTTCAGTTTCAGTTTTTCTGTGCGCGCTTTTTTTATATTTTGATTAATGTGAACGCATTGCGTAATCTTGAAAGCGTTTGCTCGCTGTTTTTCTATTACTTCTTCTATTTCGTGTGCGAATTCGCGCATACAATGAGTACACGAGCGAGTACAGTTAGAGCTTTTGTTTTTTTTTTTTGTATTTCAAAGAAGAAGACTAAACGTCAACAAAGCGGCGCAGAAACGCCAACGATAAAAGTGTATCGTTTGCGTTAGCAAGAGAGGAGAGGATAACGACAAATCGAAACAAACAATAAAATCACAAATTATGTTTCCAACAATAATAAAAATAATAAATTTCACATGATGTTTTTTTTTGGTTTCTCTAATGTTGACGTTTCAGCTGTCTGTCACTTGAGCTAATTACAACAACTATGGTATCGAGCGCTCTCTCTCTCTTACGCATACCCGCGACGAAGTCAATGAGTTAAGCGTGAGAGTGACTACGTAAACTTGAAATTTTTCGTTTGTTCTCTATGTCCACTTGACATTCCCGACATTGTGAGGCAATACGAGGATATTATAATAATTAAGTTATATATGTAGGTTAAAATTTAATTGTCAGGTTTGTTGTAGAAAAAGTGAGACGGTGTGTACAGGAATGTGTGTATAACGGAAATTTGGCATAAGAATTACAAAACCAGAAAATATCGCCAACAACAAATCTTCAAATGTTGAAAAATGAAATTGATTTTGAGAAGTTATTTATTGCTAATGATAAAGCTGGGATTTAAGCTGATTTGAAAGCTTCTTTTCCCTTACTAATTACACTTCTGCTTAACACATTTTGGGCCACTGTTGAAGTTTTCGTACAGCAATTTATACTATTTTTAACCTAATTATTCGAGTATACGCGATGCAAAACGTAATGATGCAGTACTAGAGGAAATTTTGTTGGCTTTCAAAAAATAATTATATTTCTCACCTCCTCCCCTTTATGCGGTCTGGGGGTTGGTGAAAAAACCTTATATTTAGACAAATTTTCACATTAAAGGAATTATTTTTTCAAATTTTTTTTACTTTTGGCAAAAAAACCACAAATGACATGCCTCCGGTCGAAAAAATATTTGGGGTCGTTCAAATGGTCATCGAAACATTTGAACGATTCCCAAATAGCCTAAGCTATAAGAGATAGCAAATTCGGACGACGGAGTTGAGTTTAGCGGACCCTAATTACAATAGGAGTAACATTTTAAAACTTTTTGCAACGCTGGTCAAAATGGGTTAAAGCCCCGTATTCAGCTGTTATGAAATTTTCGTTCCCATAAGAAGTACAGATGTATCTATGTACTTATATACAGAATAACAAAAATTTCGTAAACCAAAAATTTCGCTCACTTTCCATTTTCTTGTTACTCAGCTCTATACGAAAATTTCGTGCACAAAAATAATGACAGCGTTGTTATGCCAAACTTAGTTGGTACGAAACCGGAATTTTAGTACCAGAATTTTGACATTTCGATTATTTTAACAAACAAAAATAACACGACATGTATTAAAAATAAAATGGTGTACGAAGACGTAATATTTATGAAATATTTGCAAAGAAAAATCAAAGATACGTAGTAACTCTATGTATCTTGAATATCCGCATGGAGATATGCGACAAAATTGCTTACGAAGATTTCACAAGAACTGAATACGGCCTTAAACCAATAAGTCGTCTGATAAACATTGAAATCAAAAATTTAAGCTTATACCCCGATTTCACTAGATTTTCTATTATTGAGGTCTGGATTGTCAAATTTGTAAGGAAATTATTATTTAAAACTGCAATAAATCAACAACTTCGTTTGTGAAATTGGGTATAACGTCTCCAGGTGAAACTTGAAACAATACAATTACAGAAATTCCATGTCAAATTTCGAAAATACTTACAGAAATTGGTAATTATCAGTCCAAATTGGCAAAATTTAAAATAGTTTGAAGATATTCTATTAAAATTAAAGAGATTGTTAAGCAAGTTATAAATAAATGGTTTCCCATTACATCCCATGAAGGGACCGGGGAGAAGTTCTCCCAATCATTGAGCTGTGCGCTTTCCAGTTTTCACTCACTGATTGGGACCTACAGTTTTACACCGATTCCGAACGGTATTTTTGAGAAGCTTTTTCATGGCTATATACTCGATAGTGTCGCCGTCACTATGCGAGGTGACCGCCGTCGAAAGAAATTTTAAGGTGGTCAGAGCAGGGTTCGAACCCAGGATCTCATGTACAAGAGCCGCGCACACTAACCATTGCACCACCGACGGCCACAAACTTTGATATAATATAAAACTTATAAAACTTTGAAATAAAGTTAAGAAATATTCTAAAGGAATAGAGATTTTTGATTTAAATTTGAGAAATGTCAAGCAAATATTTTAATTACAAACAAGTTAAGAATGACAAAACTACAAATAAAATTGGTTGTATTTCCTTATAAATTGTAAAGGGGTCCCAAAATTCAAGCAAGATTGAGTGGTAATTGAATTGTTTCTCGGAATATATGGCTTGTGGCATTCAAATCATGAAATTTAAAAAAAAAATGGTTTCCCATTATATCTCATTGGGGAGAGCTCATCACTAAACTGTGCGCTTCTAGATTTATACTCACTAATTGGGACCAACACTTGTACACGAATTCCGAACGGTATTTTCAGAAGCTTTTTCATGGCTAAATAATCGATAGTGTCGCCGTCACTAAGCGACGTCACCGCTGAATAAAGAAATGTAAGGTGGGCAGAGCAGGTAACAAACCCACGTTCACATGTACAAATCCCGCGCACACTTCCATTGCACCACCGACGGCCCCGCAATTTAGGAACTAGATTACCATGTCGAGACAGAGCACCATTAACCGGCCAACCACATTTTGGAAAGAAAATTGGGTCGATGATGGCCCCAGCTCATAATCAACACCGAACAGTGACACGATGTTGATGCAGATGCTACTCGAGAATCACTCGTGTCTTTCTAAACCCCAAATGCGACAATTTCGACGACTAACGAACCCGTCACGTTAAAACGAGCCCTAGGATTGAAGATGATTGTTTTCGAAAACCTTTCATTATTTTTAAAATATTTTGCAACCATGAACATGATATTCAGATCTTTCGTGAATTATTTTAATAAAATCCAAACGGAAACAAAACTTTGAATTCAGAATTGAGAACTTTGCAATTTTGAGCATTTGCAATTGGAAATAACAATCATTTCACTGGAACTTCCTTTTCCTCACTGCCCAGACTGCTTTCGTTTTGATTGATAATATTTCAGCAACATTGTTGTTTTCACAATTCTTATATACTTGGAATATTCTGTGAATGAAATTTTCTATAATATAATATAATATAATATTAATACTACTTGAGTATAATTCCTCGAACTTCATTGAGCTTTTACACTAGGAACTTTAAAACCTTGGTTGTTTGTCAAACAAATCAATAAAACTACAGCGGTTTTATTTAAAATTTCTTCCTACTGTTGAAAAATAAATACAATTTTCTATTCAAAATGTAGGAAATTTAAAATATATGAAATTAGAAAATTTCCAAACGAAATTGTCTTGCTAAATGACTTATTAACCTGGAACATCCCGCTAGCAGTTTGGTTTCCTCAATCCCCAGACTGCTCTCGTTCTGATTGATGATAATTCAGCAACATTGTTGTGAGATAAACATATTGTCTGTTTTTTTGTTTCAGATTTAATAATTTATGGTATAATTTGTTGGTGTCTAGCAAACAACGATAAAAGAAATTTTTTATAATATTGTAGCGAATACTACTACTTGTTTACAATACCACGCACTCTTTTGAGCTTTTCTACTAGGGATTTAAAAAACCCGGTTATTTGTCGAACAAACCGATTTAAGAGAAATGGATTTTATATACAATTAATTGATCCAGTTGAAACTTTACTCGCTAAAGATGTTTGCACATTGAAAGCCTGTGAGCCGTAATAGATTTTCTAAAGGATAAAGGATTTTGTAAAGGATTTGATTTCAACTGTTTTATTAAATAAATATTTTCCCATTTCATCAAATGAAGGCAAAGGGGAGAGTTTCTCACACTCAATGAGCTTTGAGTTTTAGAGTTTTACACTCAGTGGTGGAAGAACCCACGAGTTTACACCGGTTTCGAGCGGATTTTTGTAGAAGCTTTTTCATGGCAATTACTTGATAGTGTCGCCGCCACTAAAAGTGGTGACAGTTGCCGAAAGCAATGTTAGTTGGGCAGGCCGGGAACGGAACCTAAGTTCTCGTGTACAGGGAGAGTACAATGACCAAGACCCCTTGATCCGATAATGTTTTGCGTTAAACACTCCGACTCCTGAATGTAATGTTATAATTGTTGTCAGTGGAAATTATAGCCAGGCAAACTGCTTCGTTGTCTGATATTAGGTTGAGGCTACTCTCACTATGGTTCAAGGTCGGAGTCGGTCATGGAACAGTGCTCGAAAATTCTGCCAACATTCCTGCATTTGCGGACTTCTCGAAAACATTATTTGATCGAAAATACCAAACTCTTATACTGAAAAGAGAACCCGGGATCAGAGGAGTTTCTGGTATAGAAGAATATTTGAAATTCTATACCGATGGGTTGTAGATGAATGTAGCGAGTATCAGTCGAAATTGCTGGCTATTAGGCAAGTGACCGGGAGGCAGATCTCCTAACGAGATGGACCAACAGTATGATATTGACGTCATATTGGTGTCATGACACAGAGACATGCCGTAGAACTGCAGAGCGGATGAGCTGGCCAGGCTAGGGACTACCTTACCGGTTTCACAAGAACCGGATCGGGTTGGCATGCCTCAGAAACGTGTAATCGTACACCAAAAGAAAAATTTGTTTGAGACAGCCGAATGTTGACGTAACCGAATTTAAAGGTTGTCACAACCACACTAGATGTCATCACAGCAGAAACAGAGGTTGCCTCAACTGAATTATAGGTTATCACAACCAACTTAGAGGCTGTGACAGCTGAATTTGAGGTTGTCACATCCGAATTAGAAGTTGTCACCACCGAATTAGACGTTGTCACAAGCGAATTAGAGGTTGCCATAACCAAAATCATAAAAAATCATTGTTCAAATCAGAAGTTATTACAGCCTGAGCTAAAGGATGCCAACCTGAACTAAAGATTGTCAAAGTCTGAATTAAAGGTTACCACAACCGAATTAGAGGTTGTCCCAGCTGAATTGGTAGCTGTTACAACCGAATTTAGAGGGTCACAACTAATTTTTGTTTTGTTTTTCAATTTTTTTTTCTATCAAATAAAAACGTCTTTAGTGAGAATGTTTAATGTTTTACTGATTTATTTTCCTGTACTAGTATTCTCATAAATAATTACAAAGCGAGTAAATAATGCACTTTATATTGGATAATTTTTAGGGAAACAAATTATTTTAAATGCCACATCCGCCGATTTTTGAAGTCCTGACCAACATGGGTCACCGCATCAATTCTCAAATTCTCACGTGTTGTGTCTATCGATTTAGGTCCTAAACTGATCTATATAAAGACGATGGCAACACACCTGAAACGACTAGGAATTAATTTGGTTGTACCAACAGTAAAAAAATGGTGTCCCATAACATCCCATGAAGGGATTGAGGAGAGCTTCTCACAATTAGTGAGATGTTCGCTTTCTAGTTGTGCACACACTGATTGGGACCTACAGTTTTACACCGGTTCCGAATGATATTTTTGAGAAGCTTTTTCATGGCTAAGATCTCGATAGTGTCGCCATAACTATGCGAGGTGACCGTCGTCGAAAGACATTTAAGGTGGTCTGAGCAGGAATCTCATGTACAAAAGCCGCGCATACTAACCCTTGCACCACCGATGGCCAACAGTATTAAAGGTAAATTCGGTTACCGCAACTGACTTAATGTTACATTTTATCGTTGCAACCGAATTTATGCAAAATTTAGTTTTGGCACCTGAATTGATGCCACATTCAGTTGTTGCAACCGAATTTGGTGCCAGTTTCGGTTGCTGCAGCAGTAGTAATTACAAATTCGACTGTTGCCTCCGAAATTATGGAAAATGTAGTTCACAGAACGAATATAATTGGAGATTTAGTTGTCAATTATGAATCGAGATTGTTTCAACCTAAGTTCAGTAGTGGGGACCAAATTCCGTTATGACTGCCTCAATTCGGTTGGGACAACCTCAATTCAGGTGTGACAACCTCAATTCGGTTGTGTCAACCTAAATTCGGTTGTGACAACCTCAATTCGGTTGTGTCAACCTCAATTCGGTTGTGACAAACTCCATTCGGTTGTGGCAACCTCAGTTCGGTTGTGAAAACCTCAATTCGGTTATGTCAATCTCAATTCGGTTGTGACAACCTCAATTTGGTTATGTTAACCTCAATTCGGTTGTGACAAACTCCATTCGGTTGTGGCACCCTCAATTCGGATGTGACAACCTCATTTCGGTTGCGACAACCTCAATTCGGTTGTGACAACTTCAAACCGGTTGCGACAACCTAAATTCGGTTGTGACAACCTCAATTCGGTTGCAACAACCTCAAGTCGGTTGTGACAACCTCAAGTCGGTTGTGACAACCTCAATTCGGTTGTGACAACCTCAATTCGGTTGTGACAATCTCAATTCGGTAGTGACAGCCTCAATTCGTTCGTGTCAACCTAAATTCGTTTGTGACAGCCTCATTTCGGTTGTGGCAACTTCAATTCGGTTGTCAAAATTTTTTATTTTGAAAATTCTCAACTTGTATTTTTTCAAGATTTATCAAAAAAAAACATTAAAAAAAATTCCACCTTAAACCTTTCGTGCAATAAATGTAAACAATTTAATTAATAATTTATTTGTAAGTTTCTTTAGAAAACTGAATTTTTTGTGGAAAAAGCTGGTCGAAATACTTTTCTAAAGTTGTTGTAATTTTGTTTTGAAAATTAAAATTCTACTACACTTTTTTTTATTGGAAAATACAATTTTGGGACAAAAAACTTTATTGAAGACAACCGGATTAACTGGCATTAAATATCCGGTTCCATCGAATGTTTGAAAATTCGTATTTTCAAATGCTTTTTGGTACAGTCTTTTGAACTGGTTTCAGTAATTTTTTTCGAAATAATAAAATAACAAAAGTTTTAAACCCACATTGGAAAATATTTTTTGTTTGTCTTTTTTATATAAGGTTTTTTTTATTTCCCCTTAGAGTATAAATTACCTTAATGCATTCGCACTACATCAAATTTATGAAAAGATTCTTTGAATTAACGACAATAATCAAATTAATGCCAACTGTTCTACAACGAAATGATAACTTGTTGTTAAAACGAAGTACATAAGTTGTTTTTAAAATACTGATGAAAGGCAGTTCATCATATCAATGCTATGTTTGTTGCTAAGCGATAAAATATTTGATCAGATTAAGGAAGCACTTTGTTAATTTGATAAAGCTTTATTTTCTAGATCGACGTAGAAATTGATTGAGTTCCTGAATCGAAACAAAGTCACCGCTTAAACGATAGAAACCATTTTATTATAAAACAGGCAGATGTCTAAAAGGAAACCGGTTACTTTGTTTCGAATTTGCATGCTTTATATCTGTCACAGCTAATTAAAGGAGGGTTAATATTTTCTGTGTCATCGTGGGGGAAATGCGTAAATAAAGCATTTTTCGTAAAGATTTTGTAGCAACAGATGCGGGAGTATGTGTTGTTTTTTTGACAAACTAACAATGTTGTTGATATTTAGTGTCAACTATTTGGGCTTTTTACAAGAGCAGGCATATTTATTTTTGATCTATTTTTTAAATTTGTGTCTTTTTCAAATAGTTGTCATCAGATTAAAACAACAACAATAAAAAATATTTTTTTCCCTAACTCGTCGATTCTAAAGATCTAAGGCTACGATAATAATTGCCGCGGCACCGTCTCCAAGTCTTTGCATTGGTTAGGTTTTATTAATGAAAATAAATACAAAACATATAGGGGAAATTGGGTCAAAAACATGAATAGCTACAGTGAATGAGTGGATGGATGGATGTTTGAGACAACAGAGAGCCAACCAGGCAGCCGGATCGGCATTTGCCATAATCATGATAAATATCCAAAGGGGGCGGTATTAAAAATTCTTGTTTCTTCCCCTCTTATTCGACCACTCAAGTTTGCTATGGCTGTTTCACATTTTTGTTGTTTCCAAATTAAATTTAACATAATTAATTACTTTCTTATTTTAGTATTTTGTTTTTGCTTTTCGGACAGGAGGAGGCGAGGCTTTTTTTTGCTATTGTATTTGAAATGTGTATGGAAATTATAATAAATTTTAAATAATTTGGCAATAAAGCTTTTCGAAAAATTATAGGGCTGTTTTGTGGTGAATTATGTGCGAAAGTTGAAATTTTATGATATTAAACTTATTTTTGTTTTAATTATAATCCGGCAGAGTTTTAGATAATGTAGATAATTTTATGGCATTATCAAATAGATAAATTATAAAATTCGATTTCGAGAGATTTATGTGATAATTATACTTAATAATAATGTGGAACTTAAGTAAAGTTGATCTGCGTAAAGCGACCGAAAAGTTTAATAGGCTTGAAATTAAATTGAGGAGCGGTAAAATCTAGTTTACTGTCTACGAGAAATTTACTTTACATTAAGGATGCTTTGATAAATATTGAAACTAAAAACCTGAAGAAAGTGGATATTTCAACCAAAAATATATAATATATAATATATAAAATTTATAATTTGTTGTTGTTTGGATGCAAATGTAACGTGTTTGTGGTTTGTTGCAAATATAGTATACTCGTGTCCAAACACATTGTGGTTGCTACACATTATTACATATTGGAAACGCAATGATTAATATGTTATTATATAACGACCTTATTCATAAAAATTTGCGAGAATTTTAAGAGATGGACTTCACAACTTTTTATGAATAATGCGGTATGTTTTTGTGACCCAAATATGACTTTGTTTGTTGAAAAAAGCCGCAAATAAAAATGTAACAAACAATAAAGAACCAAAAAGCCGGAGATTTTCAATTCACGAATACAATGCTGAGAAACATGTACATGGTTCCTGCAATATATTGCTGGGACCGTTATTTTTCAGCGTGTATATGTTGCTGCATAGACTTCTAGGTTAATAAGTCTGCACTAAACGGCTTCGTAACAGGAATGCAGATATTCATTGCCACAACAATTTATGTCATCGCAAGTGCGCTAACGTACAATTGCATACACGCTGAAAACGTTGTCCCTTTTTATAGTTTGGATGCAAATATAACGTGTTTGTAGCTTGTCGCAAATATACTATACTTGTGTCCAAACACATTGTGTTTGCTATTCAATATTACATGTTTGAGACACAACGATTAATACGTTATAATATATGTATTTGTGACACAAATACGGCTTTGAAAACGGCTGAAGACAAAAACCTGAAAAACAATAAAGAAACAAATGACAGCAGATCTTCTATTCACGATAACAATGCTTGGAAACATGTACATGGTTCCTGGACTATGTTGCTGGGGCCGATATTTTTCTGTGTGTATTCAGTTGAAATAAAATCATTTCGCTGATGGGACCACATTAATTGTTGATGAAATATAAATGCATTATGCAATGAATAAGTTTCACTGCTACCATGATTACACGCTGAAAAACAACGGCATCTGTAATATATTTTCCCAAACATATTCTGCAGGAACCATGTATATGTTTGTAACACACTTCAAACATTCCTATGTTCCTATGTTCCAAACTTATTAGTATTTAAATGCAAACAGTATCGTGTTTACTGACAAACATTTATGCTTTTACGTCGAAACATTTGCGTTCTTCATCCCAAACATCCATATACTTACGTGTAAGCATTCGCGGGTTTCCCTTAAACGTGGAAACATATGCGAATTTCCTCCCAAATATAGTAATATTTGGAAACGATATTCTTCGTTGGTTTCAATATAGTATTATTTATTATAATTAATTTTATATCCACATTTTTAAAAAATTAATTCAACAAATTAGTAGATTTAAAACGGCCCTTTTTACATTTATTTGCGTTGAATGCATTACTTGTTTTTCTTTCATGAAATGAGAATCTGCTGCTCTTTTGCTTCTCCCTCCTTTGTTGTCTCTCACGTTTCTGTGTTCAGAAGGTTTCAGCTATGCGTTGGTTATCACTATGCGCTGCTACACAAACAAGATATTTATTTACAAATCATGTTCATGCACGCCAAGGGTGGATTAATTACTTGAGTTTTATTATTACACTTATTTCAGAAATAGTCCGCCGTTCCTATTTTCTCAGTAAAGGCGCGGACTGACAAAGGGCTTCACGTTGTTGCCCTTTCCAGTTTTTTCCTCAAAATCGTTTCTCACTTTAGTAGCACACATACATAAATACGACACACATACAAAAAAAACCAAAGTAACATTACAAACCATTTAAACGTCCGAGCCTTCCTTTATTCTTTTTTCACTGATCAAGCGCTTTTGATACCCTCTCTCAGATGAACCATTGACGACTGAATACATGAAACTTTATCTGCAATTTACACGCCATTCAGGAATATTTATGACTCACTGACTGAGAGAATAATGCAAAAATACAGATACACACTTACAATATTTTTTTATTCCCTTGCTCTCTCGAGAGAATAGACAGTGCAACAGACGCAGCTGCATTTGTATCCAAAACTAATATATGTGGGTCGCAAAAACACATATATTATTATAACATATTAAACATTGTGTCTCAAACATGTAATATTGAATAGCAAACACAACGTGTTTGGACACAAGTATATTATATTTGCCACAAGCTCCACACACATTTTATATTTGCATGCAAACACCTAAAAAGACAAATTTTTCAGCGCGTATATTCACATTGCTGTTATGAATATCTGCTATTGTTATAATGCATAATTTTATTGCTGCAATGAATATTTTTCAGTTGCATAGAAACAAAATATCCCATTGTTGCCATCTGTGGTTGTATTTTGTAGTTGTTTGCTCGCGCTCAAAATCGTTCGTATGACAAATCGTTTCTTTCTATCGCGACTGAACTCTACAGTTAATTGCTCGCTGCACGCACTTGTGGATTTAGTTCGCGTCTTTGGTTTGTACTCGAGGTTTACGCCGATTATTTCTGTTTCGGCGGCGTCATAGGGATCTGGGAAAACCGGCGGCGGCGGCTTGGTCGGCTAACCTGGCGGAGGCGGGAGCTATTTCTAATTATTAGGAATTGTACCCGGTTGCTAACGTGCAGATTTCAATTCTTAGGAAATTTGCCCTGCTGTTGTTCTAGTTGTAATGTGTGCTGAAATATGTTAGGGAATGAGACTGGATGTTGATGTTGCCTTTTAACTTCATAAGTTAATTCTTGCGAAATTAAGCTGACTCTTGTTAGGAAATATTCTGATTATGGTTGTGTATCGTTTATAGTTTTTGATGTGCTAACATCTATAGGCACTGGTAGGGCAATCTAGTGAAAAGTGAACACATGCAAACAACACACAGCGTTAGCATGACATACATACGTGGTTGTTATACAACAATAGTCTCTGCGTGATAATAAGTATGATGTTATTGATGTAGCGGCAGCGAACAATCAAGCAGGTCGTCGCGGCCAAAGAGTATTGAATAGTATAGAGACCTCATGGAACGAATTGTATGACTCAAAAGCACTGGCGACATGTGGCGAATGATTCAAAACGTATTACTCTATTTTTGTCATAACTTGGTCCATTCATAATTTTGAACTGAATCATTGATGCCTTTTAAAACATTTATGCTTTCTGTATTGTTTTATGTAATAATATTGTTGAAATGGTGCGTTTATATTGAAATATTCTACAAAGAGAATAAGATTCGTTTATGCTCTTTTACTCAGACTTTCTACATGAGAGAGGAAAAATAGTGCAATTAGTTCTCTATACTATTCAATACTTTTTGTCGTCGCTCTGTTTATGACAAAACAAAAACCATTATTTCAGTGACCTGAATATTGCTTTATTTGTTTTAACAATATTACATCTAATGTTTAAGCAGATGTAAGAAAAAAGAATGTGCAATAGCAAAAGAGCCTTCAGCACAAAAACTATTCTTTTTTTTATTTTCCAATGTAACATTTACTAATGTGTTCATAGATATCGAACAGGTACCGTGTAACAAAAAGGTGTTAACCCATCGCCCGTGAGTTCGAACACTCATTGATTTTTTTGATTGTTGTGATTGCAACGTGTGTTGTGAATCAGGACAATGTCATTATTTGATCGATTATATGAAAGATTAAAATAAAAGTTATACGCCGCCGCTGCGCCGATTTCTACGTAATCAGGCGGAGTTGCTTCAAAAAAACGGCAGCGGCGCAAAGGTCTAGTTTGTACAATAGTACAATAGAAATTCATTGAAATTATTCTGGCGGAGAAATTGTTTGCACCTTTCTCTCATGCTATCTCGTCTCTCAGACTGACTTCTTTTATCACTTATGGTGTTGACTCTATTTCTCTCGTCATGTTTCGATAGGAGCAACATTTGCCACTTTAATAATCGAAAATCAATTTCGTCGCATTAACAACTGGTTCGTTGCAGCAACGCATCTGCTTCGTCATTTTGAACTGTTGGGTTAAATAAATAAAAAGGTATAGCACTTATAACCAAACAACATTAGCATAAATCTTAAACTGTGACTATCCTTTGGAACTTCACCAATATAACATTATCCAAAGTACGCAATTAATATAATCATTGCACTAGCATTGCATTATATTTATAAGTACATCATTATATTTATGAAACTTTTCGTTGCAGCAACCACCAAATTATCAGCCGTACGAAACTTTTCACTGCAGTGACGTAAATACATTAACAAAAATGTTTCATCTGTGAAACGAAGCCTTTTTCTTACAGTGTACATTTTATATAAATCTTATATAGACGACGCTTAATTTGTTCCTCATTATTATTTTTAAATTAATTTTTAGTTTTATAAATATCTTTTCGTTTAATGCCACACAAATCTCAAGAGAAATGCAGCCAGCCAAGCCAAGCCAAGCCAGGCCAGGCCAACCAACCAATCCAACAAACATTTAAGATCTATTGATTTCGTTGCCGGTTTGTGCCTGGTTTAACATTCAATAGATGAAGTTTAAGCCCCCATAGACATAAATTAACTAAAACAAAACTGTTTAACATATTTTAGCATAAACGCTATTATACTATGTATTTACGTATATGTCAAACGCTGACGACGCTCGCTATACTCGTACGATGCGATTTTTGAGATGATAAATCTTTTATGCATAAACATGTTCACACCGGGCTGGTAAACGGGGGTGGTGAGGAGAGACACATACAATTTTTAATAACACAAGTATAATAAATTTAAATGAATTCGTTAAAATCTAACAACAATTTGAATAACATTAATAGTTATTAACAATACAATAATAATTTACAAGAAATGAAAAATCACACATGAGGTAGAAAGACGTTAAAAGGGCGTTGCATAGAGCAGATGGCGAGTTTGGTTACAAAGTTAAGTTCAAATTGTTGATAATAATAATAATAGCAAAATTCTATCATTCCTTAACATTTTGACCCTATGTGCGCAGCTTATAATATAAATTATGTAAATTGTTTCCCTCATCATCTAAACACATGGTGTTGTGTTTAAGCGTTATCTTAAAACTGCATAAATGATATAAAAAAATATCAGCCACAAAGGCAATAGATAAAGGGTCTACACAAGAGGGCCGACTGATATTAGTTTGGGGTTTAAAATAAATAGCAGTGCTAATTAACTGGGGGATGGCTTTATTTGCTCTTTAACAATTCAATTGAAATTTATTAATTTTAGAGTTTCGAAATCAACTTTACAGAAACTATTTTTTCGCATATATTCGGAAATCATTCATACGACTTAAATCATTAATATTCAACCAATGATTCCATCAATGAAAGGAATACATAGAATCTATGAATCCCTAATTTCATTAAATCTCTAAATTCGTCATAAAATCTATCAAGTTTGATCACAACATCTGCGAACTGTTTTTATAGATTTTCTGAAACCTGTAATAGAATTTAAATGCATTTTCATGAATCATGGGAAACCGTGTAGCTATTTCGGATAACACTCTTTAAAACCAGATCAATAATAGATCTTTAAAGCCGAATGTTCTGATGCTATTTTTGTTGTGACTTTTGTTCTCATCAGCGTCTTAGCGTTCTAGGCCAGTGACCGTCTTGGTGATGCTATTAAAAAATTCAATAAACTATATGCATCGGAAACTCTAAATTCAATGAGAATTCTTTAGTATGCACGAGGTGGAAATATATCGCAAGCATTCAAGCACAATTAGTACTCATAAAGCGTTTTTTGTTTCATAAAATCCATGAAATACTTTATAAAAATCATGTGTTTGAAGATAAATTCGAATTCAACTTGCAGTGACACAAACCAATTATGTTAGCAGAGCTCTGCAATTGTATTAACTGAACTATGTAAGATAGCTACATTTTGGAACGGCTATAGCAATTACAGATTTTCTCTCGACCAGGCAAATATAGATAACCAAAAGTTATACATTTTATAGCAAGGACTTATTAAACGATATATCGGGACTACAAACAATTCTTCTTATTCTTTCCCGAAAAAACCTCCAAAATATCAAATTCGACGAAGAATTTATGAAATTGTTATTTCGGACAGAGAAAATGCGTCCATGGTGGCCACCACGAAAAAGTTTAGTGATTTCAACTAGTATTAAATTAAGAAAAATAGTAAGATCTGTCCCAGAAAAAAATGACCCATTTCAAAAAAATCTTTAAAAATAGTATTTATAACTTTATTTAAACTTAATCATATTATTTCAATTTAGTACGTTATACTAATATAAACAACAGAAATTAATGGGCATTATCATTAATTTTTGTAAAAATTACGAACCTTTTTATTCAGACCCTTCATCAAATTCCGTACCACATTTTCATCGACAGTTTCGTAGGCTTTTCTCCATTTTTTTTTTAAAGATTATAGCAGTTTTTGATATTTGTTCTGTCCTCTTCAACGCTGTCTTCATTAGCGCCCAATATCGTTCAATAGGCCGCAACTCAGGGCAGTTGGGTGGATTTGCCTCTTTGGATACATATGTCACATTATTTTTTACATACCAGTCCAGAGTATTTTTAGCATAGTGGCTGGTAGCTAAATCAGGCCAAAATAACACAGAACCTGTGTGGTTATTGACAACGTCCTTTAGACCCACCTCTAGGCATTTGTCACTATAAACTTTTGAATTTATGGATCCCTTAACCACAATTTCTTTTCTTCGGCGTCCACGTCTGCAAATCCCTTGCCATACCATGTATTGTTTTGGAAACTTTGTACACATTGTATGGCGATAACGTTCCTTAACACCTCCTCCACAATTTGCGGTATAACATTTATGTCCAGGAATCTGGTTAAAATCGGCCTTACAGTAAATTTCGTCATCCATAACCACGCAATCAAATTTGGTTAGATACCTTTCATACAATTTTCTGGGACGCTGTTTAGCTACTAATTTTTTTCTGGAGATTATTAAATTTTTTTAACTCTCTGCATAGTTGATTTTGACGTTCCGCATATCTTGACGGCGTCTCTGACTAAGATGTTGGCTTTCTGACGAAAGATAGCAATGATTTTAGATGCCACATTCTTGTCACGTGCACCAGATTTTCTGCCAGATCCTTGCATTCTTCTTGTTGAGCCCCCTTGACGGTATCTTCTCATCACACGTTTCACTGTTGAAACTGACACATTTACCTGACGGGCAACGTCACGAATTCTACAGTGTGGATTTTCTAAAAATTTGGAAACAATTTTTTCGCGATATTTTTCTTGTTCCGACGCCATCTTACGAATTTGGTTTCTTAAAGAACACTAATCATTTGCTATTATCGCAAACACTCGACAGAGGAAAATATGATACATTTCGAACCGTTATGTTACACTGTTGCCATATGATATAGATTTAAAAATGGGTAATTTTTTTCTGGGACAGACCTTACTTTTGTTTTGCTTCAAATTGTTTTGATGTGCGTGAATGTTTGACGCTTTGGTTCTTATTTATTTGGCATTTGGTTTCTCAATGAATGATCTCTTAAATACTAGTTAGTTTTGTTAGCAGTGACTGTACTATTTGAAGCATTCGCTGTTGAAGTGAATATCTTGATATGCCATTCAAGACATTCATTGCATAGGTTTACTAGACACCAGTTGGTGATACGTACGATGCCCACTAGTTTGCCGTTCGAGTTGAAAATTTTTATTGGTATTTCAGAGCTGAATGGAATATATGAACTTGGATAATCTTTGGTTTCAGCGGGATGGTTCACCAGTCACACAGCTCTTCAAACAATTGATCTATTGCGCAATAAGTTCGGTAATCACGTTATCAGTCGTCTTGGAGATGTCGCCTCGGAGCTGCGATTTAACTAACCTCTTTATTCTTTTTCTTGTGAGGTGCTGTTAAAGACCGATGCTATGCAAATTATCGATAAAGGATCCACAGCCATAAGAGTAATGTCGTCCGAGCGATTCCTGAGATGGACCCAGACACCGCCAAAAAAGTCTTCGAAAAATTGGACTGACAGGATGAGCTACTGCGAAGCTAGCTATGAAATGGTGTTCCATAAGTAATCGGAATATTTCGTTATTTCTAATAAAGCCATTATATGCCAAGAAACATCAACTTCATGTCACACGCAAAGCAAAAACTCGTTCCTCCCAAATGAAATCTCAGATATTTGAAGTTCGTTTGGGGACTGTAGTTGGAAGAAACGAACTTCCATTAAGCCATAGATGTAATTTCGTTTGAGAGAACCGAAAAATGTTTGCGAAAAATGGTTCCACGAAAAATGGTTCCACCAACGGTTCTTTCAGTTACAGCAACCGAGTTGTAGTTACTCTAAACTAAGAAAAAGTTAGTTTTGGTTTTACCCATAGTTTGTTTTAAAAAATGTTGGAATTTTTGTCTATTTTTGATGTGTTAACATCTATAGCGGCGTATAGGGGCTAAATCTATCAAAGTCAGATTTTATGCTGCTGCTAAAACCAGATTTTATGCTGCTGCTAAAACCAGATTTTCTGCGACTGCGAAAGAGAATAATGACGTGTTAAACAAAAATGAGCGAGCAAGAGAGCAATGCAAGAGTGGTGTGGTAGGGTAACATAATAATGTATGTATGGACATGTGTCTGTTGCTGTTGTTGAACGGAGATATAAAGCATAGCCACGCAAAATTTCATTTGCGCAGTCGACGTTATGGTGACACACTAATACGTCAGCTACTTCGTACAAAGTATGTGTGATGTTGTGTGTTTGGCTGTTTCGTTGCTGTTGATATGGCAAACATGTGGTTATGTGACAACGTATACGTCAGCTACTTCGGACAAGGTATGTGTGATGTTGTGTGTTTGGTTGTTGTTGCTATAACCAAACAAAGCGAGTCATTTGATGCTCAGCATTGCCCGGTGTATACAAAAAAACTATTATTTTTTATTTTCCAATGTAACATTTACTAATGTGTTCATAGAAATCGAACAGGTACCCTGTAGCAAAAAGGTGTTAACACATCATCCGTGAGTTCGAACACTCATTGATTTCTTTTTTACTGCCTACATAGACGTCTGATGACTTACACTGTCCAAATTTTTTACGACTCCGACTCCGGACAAATATCCCAGACTCCGATTAAATTAAAGGAAACGAAAACTCATAAACGCTGTAATATTTTTTGTCGACAAGTTTTTATTTTAAAGGAACCGTTGAACTTCGAGTCGGAGTCGTCCAAATTTTAAGGGTATGACTCCTAGCAAATATCCCAGACTCCGACGAAATGAAAGGAAACAAAAAATCATAAAAGCTGTAATAATTTTTGTCGAAAACTTTTTATTTTAACGCAACCTTTGCACTTGGAGTCGGAGTCATCACAATTTTAACGACTCCGACTCCTAGCAAATATCCCAGACTCCGACGATATGAAAGGAAACAAAAAATCATAAAAGCTGTAATAATTTTTGTGGACAACTTTTTATTTTAAAGGAACCATTGAATTTGGAATCGGAGTCGTGAAAATTATAATGACTTCGACTCCGAGCAAATATCCCAGACTCCGACGAAATGAGAGGAAAAATCATAAACGCTGTAATATTTTTTGTCGACAAGTTTTTACTTTAACGGAACCGTTGAACTTCGAGTCGGAGTCGTCCAAATTTTTACGACTCCGACTCCGAGCAAATATCCCAGACTCCGACGAAATGAAAGGAAATGATAAGAATTAAAAGCTGTACTATTTTTTGGGGTCAACTTTTTATTTCAAAGGAACCGTTGAACTTGAAGTCGGAGTCGTCCAAATTGTAACGACTCCGACTCCTAGCAAATATCCCAGACTCCGGCGAGATGAAGGTAAACGAATAATCATACAAGCTGTAATATTTTTGGAGTCGTCCAAATTTTAACGACACCGACTCCTAGCAAATATCCCAGACTCCGAAGAAATAAAAGGAAACAAAAAATCATAAAAACTTGAATATTTTTTGTCGGAAATTTTTTTTTTGATGGAACCTTTGCACTTGGAGTCGGAGTCGTCTAACTTGTAACGACTCCGACTCCTAGCAAATATCCCAGACTCCGACGAAATGAAAAGAAACAAAAATCATAAAAAGTGTAATATTTTTTGTGGAGAACTTTTTATTTTAAAGGAACCATTGAACTTGGAGTCGTCCAAATTTTTACGACTCTGACTGAAATGAAAGGAAACAAAAATCATAAACGCTATAATATTTTTTGTCGCCAAGTTTTTAGTTTAAAGGAACCGTTGAACTTCGAGTCGTAGTCGACCAAAATTTGACCACTCCGACTCCGGACAAATGTCCCAGACTTCGACTCCACAGCACTAATTTAAAGTTGTCTTTGCCACCAAAGCGAAGCGCATGTTAAATTCTTTAGTATTAATAAAAAATTTCACACAATTTGTGCTTGTGATTTAGTTCCTTCGAAGCAATTCGATTGCTGGATAGTTGCAAAGCAATAACTAAAAATTTAATCAAAATGATGAAAGAATTCTTAAATTTCACGCACCCGTAACTGAATTTCAAATTTGCGTGAGATAAATGGGAGACTTTTTCGTATGATGGACTGGGATAACTCTATGAAATTGTGTTAAATCAGTTCTTCTTTACTGCGTTTAAAATTCATATAAGAGAGCAGCCCTTTTGATATCACCTTTCAAATAATCTAGGAAACCACATGTGCACATATACGAGGTTCACACCACTACCGCCAACAATACTTAGTACATACTCATATGTACAAATGTTTGAATGTTTGAAATGTGTGAAATAATTAAATGAATTTGAAATGCAATTCGTGGGGATTTTCATAAAGAATGTTTGAAGCTCAATAGAGCTCGACGCTGATCAGCAGCAGCAGCAGCAGCAGCAACAGCAGCAGCAACGGCAATACTAGTGAACAACAATAGCAACAACAACAAACAGCGTTTATTTTTAATGATTAACAGCAAATGTTTGTTGGCAACTGCTAACAACCAAGCAAGCGGGCAAGCCAGCAATCACTAGTTTCTTTAAAATATGCGAAATGTGTGTGTGTGTGTTTGCGAGTGATATTTGATTGTTTCCCCGTTCGGCGTCCCCTACCATCCTGCCCATGTTCCCGCCCGGTTCCCTTATGGTTTTGCCATTTGATTTTATATAACATGCGAAACGACGGGCAACAGCAGCAGCACCACAGTACAGAGTGGTGAGAAAACAAAAGACGCAATAACAGGAAATCGAATAAAAAATATCCGTCTACAAACACCGACGTCCGACAACTAAAAATAAGAGAAATAAAAGAATTTATTTTTTTTTGTTAAATTCGAAACTCATAAATCTATCGATCGAATTCGATCACTTTCCGTTTGTAATGTTACTGCCAGGCGATTTGGGGATGTAAAGTGTCACTTTTTACTGCAAGGCAACAAGTAACAAGGTTAGATTAAAAACATATATAAGCCGTTGAGCAGCCAAATGAATTAACGCTAGTTAATGTAATATCTTGAAAGCTAAGTGTAACAACTCTATCATACAAATGTGATATATTTTAAATATTTTCGTTTTCAAATGTTAATATAAGTAAGGCTTTTACAATTATAGTCGACGCAGCAGGTCAAGTATCCGGGGATAATTCTCGACAGAAAACTGTCTTGGAAACGGAATGTGGCGGAGAGGGTGAAAAAGGCGTCTGTTCCTCTTTACTGCTGTAAAGGGGCGATAGGGAAGCGCTGGGAACTGTCTCCTAAGATCACCATGTGGATTTATACGGCAATACTTAGACCAATACTTCTCTATGGCACCGTAGTTTGGTGGAGGTCCCTCCAAAAGAAATATATTATGAATTTCTTGATGAAAATTCTAAGATCAGCACTGATTAGCGTAAGTTGGGCAATGGGCACGACATCAGGTACTGCACTTAGTGCTATCCTGAACATCTGTACTCCTGATATCATGGCAGAATCGGCAGCCACTACATCTCTGTTGAGAATCAGAGATTGTGCCGTTTTGATATCGGGGCATTCCGGACACACTGAATTACTACACCGGATCAACTCTATTCCCGTAAAAACGGACTACTGTGTCCCCTACCTTCTACCAGCGAGAAATCTAAGGACTTCTATTCCGAACAGGAATACCTGGGTAAAGTCACTGGAAGGGGATACCAGTAGTATCATATTTTTCACGGATGGATCAAAGTTGGACGAGCAAGTAGGATATGGGGTCCATTCACCGGACCTAAACGTAAATATCTCCTACGAGCTGCCTGATCACTGTAGTGTATTTCAGGCGGAATTTACAGTCATACTGGAGGTTGCTGAACTACTGAAAAGTAGTGTCACAACCCTCCGGAGAATATGTGTCTACACTGACAGCCAGGCTGCCATAAAATCCCTGGAATCCATGTTTGCTACGTCCCTGACGGTGAAAGAATGCCACTCATCACTTAGGGTGATGGCAGAGTATTTTGACATCAGGCTCATCTGGGTACCAAGACCAGTGCGTAGCACTGGTTACCACAAAATTTCGTTGTAAAACACAACAACGATTTTCAAAATATATACATCGATTGTAAAAGCCTTGGTCGGTTGGTTGGTTGAAAAGGCTGCAAGACAACACGCTGTCTAGCACACTTAGGCTAAAGAAGCCTATTGTGATACCTGCAGCTTCCTCTACAGCAACTATTGACTAGTCGTCTTGCCAATTTGCCCTTTCAATAAATTTGTCTATAAGACCTACAGGAATATCCTGTAGGGCTACGGTGCTAACTAAATGTGTACCGAATATCCTACTTCTCACTCCTGCCAGAGCAGGGCAATCCAAGAGAAGGTGTTTCGTCGTTTCCTCGTCCTCTCCCATGCAGCATCTACAGAGAGTGGAGTTTCTATGTCCCAAAATTAGGGCGTGTTTTCCTACAATACAATATCCCGTAAGTATTCTTATCATTGTGGATAACCTGCCTTTCGGCAAGTTAAGTAGATGTCCAGTCCTCTTCCTGCCTGGCTTGTTTGAAAGTTGAAGTAAGTCTCCATTTGTCCTTGAACATATTATCGGCCCACCTGTGCCGTAGTGCCCTGTCTAGCTAACGCATCCGCTACGCAATTGCCTGTAATGTCGCTGTGTCCCGGTACTCTGATGAACCTGATGTCAAAATACTTTGCCATTACCCTAAGTGCTGAGTGGCACTCTTTCACCGTCAGGGACGTAGCAAACATAGCTTCCAGGGATTTTATGGCAGCCTGGCTGTCTGTGTAGATACATATTCTCCGGAGGGTTGTGACACTACTTTTCAGCAGTTCAGCAACCTCCAGTATGGTGGCAATTTCCGCCTGAAATACATTACAGTGATCAGGCAGCTTGAAGGAGATATTTATATTTAGGTCCGGTGAATGGACCCCATAGCCCACTTGCTCATCCAACTTTGATCCATCCGTGGAAAATCTGATACAACTGGTATCCCCTTCCATTGCCTTTTCCCAGGTATTCCTGTTCGGAATAGAAGTCCTTAGATTTGTAGTCCGTTTTTACGGGAATAGAGTTGATCCGGTGTAGTAGTTCAGAGTGTCGGGAATGCCCCCACATCATGACGCCACAATCTCTGATTCTCACCAGGGATGTAGCGGCTGCCGATTCGTCCATGATATCAGAAGTAAAGATGTACAGAGAATTTTAAAAAAAATTCATTCGATAAAAAAAAAATTTTTCTTGAAAAAAAGTTTATCATTTTACAAAAAGTATATTTTCTTAAAGATCCATTTAAATTATCGCATTTTTCAACGGACGTCTTAGGCGTGTTGGAACTAACTAGTACATTAGCGAAAGGAACTTCATCCAACCGGGTGTCCCCTGACACTTCATCTAATTTTTTGTTGTTTGGATGCAAATATAATGTGCTTCTAGCTTGGCGCAAATATATAATACTTGTGTCCAAACACATTGTGTTTGTTATACAATATTTTATGTTACAATGAATGTATTTGTGACCCAAACATGGCTTTGTTTGTTAAAAACTGCTGAAACAAAAACGTAACAGACAACAATGAAACAAAATAACAGCAGATCTGTAATTCATGAAAACAGTTTTTGCAAACATATACATGGTTCCTGCAATATATTTCTATGTCGTTGTGTTAGAGTGTACTGTTAACTCTTTTTTTTATTTGTACTCGTAGATTAGTACCTTTTTCGATAACATATCTAGTTAGTTGCCATTCTATCTCGCCTTTTCGGTCACTCTTCGTCTGCTCATTAATAGTTGGCCTTTTTCTTGTTAAAGCCAACCTCAACCCGTTCCAGCCCGCTACATACAGATAGCAGCTATTCTGCAAAAAAAAATATAAATAAAAAAAAATTAAACGCTTAAGAGAATTAACCTTGAACGGCTTAACAGAGAAGCAAAAAAAAAACAAATCAAAATCACAAGAAACCTCACATCGTGGCAGAAATACAAAAATAAAAGAAATCAATTTCAGTTCCAGCTCTTAATTCCTCTATTATTGTTAATGATTGTTATTATTTCTAATGCGTTTCTTAAGGTTGTTTCCCCTCTTCACCGCCACCACAAACAGTTAACAACTTTGAATCGTAAAGATCTAATGAAAAATACAATAAACTAATGCAAAAATTTCCAAAAAAAAAACAAAAATTATCTCAAATCTGTCGAAAAATTGCAGCCATCAAAAGCTACAACAATGTTGCGCATGCGCATGGGCACAGCCATTCATTCATTCATTGTGAATGCAATGCGCGCAGAGCCCACAGTTTTGTCAGGAAACATTATGATGCGGAGCTGTATAGAGTTAAAAATCTTAAGAGCTTTTTTTGGATTAGAATAATTAAAATTAGGGAAACATGATTAATAATAATAGCGGTTTGCATGACTTTTATTTTAAACAAAATGCTACGAGCGCTATTATTTTTTTTTAGCCATCAGTCAGCAGTTCCGTCAGTTTTGAAAAAACCGCACAATGTGGTGTTAAGTAGTTTTTTTCCTCCTCTAACCAGTTAACAAAATACGGCAATGACGTTAATGCTCAATGTCAGTGCCAAATTGTTGTGATTTTTGTTACTAGGAGTATTTGATTTTAGGAAGAAAACAACAACTGTTGCATTGGTAGAAGCAATAAATCAATGGCAACATTTTGTTTAATATTTTGGTTTGGAATAATTTGATTTATGATTCGAAATGGAAAAAAAGACAATATTATTATAAGTTTGAAACTGTAGAAAGGAGCACTTAAGTAGTTGTATTTGTAGCTAAACCAATTCCGTTATATATTATTTCTGGCCGTCCGTGGTGCAATGGTAGTGTGCACGACTCTTGTACATGAGAACTTGGGTTCGATCCCTGCTCTGACCACCTTAAATTTTTTTCGCGGCGGTTATCTTAATGACGGCGACACTACGAATATTTAGCCATGAAAAATCTTCTCAAAATTACTTTCGGAACCGGTGTAAAGCAATGGGTCCCATTCAGTTAGTGTAAAGCTAGAAAGCGCACAGCTGACTGGTTGGAAGAAGCTTTACCCAATCTCTTCGCTGGATGTAATGGGAAGCCATTTCTTTATATATAAGTCGCATCTGCTGGTTCAATTTCAACACTAATTACCTTTCAGATCATTCGGCAGCGGTCATTTAAAAGCTGGAAAAAATGGCAACAGCCACATAAGCATGTATATATTTGAATGAATTGAAGATCCGCAGCTTTTCTTCTTCTTTGTTTTCCGTTACCTATTTGTTGTCATCAGTTTTCAACAAACAAAACCAGATTTGAATCACAAAAACTTATAATATAGCCTATTAATCATTGAGTCTCCAATATGTAATATTGTATGTGTTTGGACACAAGTATACTATATTTGCGACAAGCTACAAAAACGTTATATTTGCATTAAAGTACCAAACAAAAAACTGATTTTTCAGCATGTAGTTGTTCCTACACTATGGATATATTAGCCATAAGAACAGTTTGTTTGTGTTTGTAGCTTGTCGCAACTATATTATAGCTGCGTCGAAACATATTGTGTTTGCTATTCAATAGTACATGTTGTGACCCAAATGTGGTTATATTTGTTGAAATCTGCTGTAAACAAGCATGTGCCCAGACAACAAAGAAATAAAAAGCAGCAGATCTTCAATTCATGAAAACAATGCTTACAAACATATGCATGGTTGCTGCAATTTGTTGCTGGGGCCGGCTTTTGTCATCGTGTAACAGAACTGAATGGATCTACTTGGCGTCTCGTTAGAATTCCTGATATGAGCAGCTGAAATCAAGCTATGTCAGATTGAAGTGACAGTCACTAAGTCCAGGGAGGACTTTTGTGGTACCACGGTACGCCCGTCATGTTACTTCACCTCTGTGGGACCAGTAACTTGACCTGTAGTGGTTAAGGGGCGTTCAAGCCATATGATGCCCCATGTTGGTGCTCCCAGATGACACTGATAAAGTTAGGTATTTTAGTCTCTGACGAACAAATATGTGCTCCGCAGATAGATTCTAAGATCATCTAGCTTATTTCCCTGAATGTCTGTTAGATCCGGCTAGAAGTAAAACCCTAACTGTTATCTCCTACTCACAGAAAAGGCGAATCAAAAGCGTATAAGATCTTCGACGCTTTCGTTCTCCCCTTCATTAACGAAGCTTCTGCAATAATCATGAACTGAGATTCCAAGTTTAAACGTCTGGCTGCCTATCAAACAGTACCCAGTTATCACAATTACTAGTGTAAATATATCATGCCTAGCAATGGATGCCAAATTTTTCCAATGATTTGCGTTATAATTTGAGCGCAACTGTCTGGTGATCTTGCAAATTATGCCCTCCGACCATCTATTATTTCAATGTGGGTTCGGTTTTAAGCATGAGCTTGTTGTAGGAAGAGCTTACCCACATGCTCTATAGCCAGTGCAACAAGTAAATAACGGGTTTTTCAATAAGCGCGCTACAAAAGTTTTTTTAAAATAAAACAAAACCGGTTTTAAATACCAATGAAATTCTTTATTCCTGTGAAAGTACGTTCGATGCTATTATGTATGGAACTCGATTTCTTGTGCATGGCCACCACGGGCACGCTTGCAGAAGTCCAGACGCTGAACCCAATTTTCGACGGTTTTCAAGCATAAATCGGCCGATACTGCTGCAATTTCACGTTCGATATTCGTACGAAGTTCATCAATCGTCGCTGGCTTGTTGGCATAGACCATAGACTTGACGTAGCTCCACAGGAAATAATCTAACGGCGTCAAATCGCACGACCGAGGGGGCCAATCGACTGGGCCATTTCGTGAGATAACACGTTCACCAAACTTGGTTTCCAATAAATTGATTGTGGCATTCGCTGTGTGGCTTGTGGCGCCGTCCTTTTGGAACCACATGTCCTCCAAGTCCATATTATCCAATTGGGGCCAAAATTATTCGGTTGTCATTGAACGGTAGCGATTCGCATTCACAGTAATGTGCCGGTCTTGATCATCACGGAAGAAGTACGGCCCAATGACGCCGCCGGCCCATAAACCGCACCAAACCGTAATTTTTTCGGGATGCAATGATGACTCATGGATTACGTGTGGATTGCTGTCTGACCAATAACGCATATTTTGCTTTTTGACGAAGCCATTCAGCCAGAAATGAGCCTCATCGCTGAAGATGATTTTCCGATGAAAATCCGAATCATTTTCAAGTTGTTGCTCAGCCCAATTCACGAACATACGACGCTTATGGTGGTCAAGCGGCTTCAGTTCTTGCGTCAATTTGATCTTGTAAGGATGTAGGCCAAGATCTTTTCGCAAAATTCGCCACAACGACGTCACAGAGATGCCCAAGGCTTGAGAACGACGTGTGAGAGACACATTTGGGCTTTCTTGAACTGATGCCTCTGCGGCAGCAATATTCTCTCGACACTACGGGCACTTCCTTGCCTCACTGGCGCGGGAACATTTTGTACTGTGCCTGTGGATTCAAATTTTTCCACTAGACGCTCAATTGTTGATCTGGTAGGACGATTATGATGACCATAAATTGGACGTAGCGCTCTTAAAGTTGAGACCACTGACTCCAAATTTCGGTAGTAAATTTTAATAATTGCGACTCGTTGTTGGCTCGTATATCTTTCCATGATGAAATGGCAAACCTTACTGAAGAGAAATGTCAAAAGAGCGGGGAAAAATATGGCGTCGTTTGCTGTCCCTATCGATTTACTTTTGTAGCCTCTCTGTTGAAAAACCCATTAATTCTTTAATTTCGACTTCCGATTCACTCTATCGTTCCCTTGAACGTTCATGTGCCCCGGCGCCCATTTAAGCCGGATATCAAGCAGCTTTGTCATCACATTTAGAGATGCGCGGCAGTAATGGCCACCATTTGAAGTCAGAACTACACATTGCAGAGTTTTTAGAGCACGTATACAAATGATTTGAGTCGTTAATGCCGATTCAGCACGCTGAAATTTTGTTTGTTTGTTGTTGTTTGGATGCAAATATAACGTGTTTGTAGCTTGTCGCAAAAATATAGTATACTTGTGTCCAAACACATTGTGTTTGCTATTTAATAGTACATGTTTGGAACACAATGATGATATACAAGTAAGTAGTTGTGACCCAAATGTATTTTTTTGTTGAAAACTGTAGAAAATAAAAACATGAGAGATACTAGAGGGAAAAGCAGCAGATCTTCAATACACGAAAACATTGCTTTGCAAACATTTACATGGTTCCTGTAATATGGTTTTGGGTCTGATATTTCGGTTGAGACAGCCGAATTAGCCGTAACCGAATATAGAGGTCGTTACAGTCGAATCAGAAGTTGTCTCAACCGAATTTGAGTTTATCATAAACTCAATAGAGATTGCAACAAGCTCATTGGAGGTAGAAGCAACCTCATTGGAGGTTGACACAACCTCATTGGAGGTTGACACAACCTCATTGGAGGTTGGCACAACCTTATTAGAGGACGCGGGTTGATGGATTGATGTCAAATAGAGTAAAACTGGCGCGAAACTTGGTCACAGTGGCTTGAGTAGCCTGCTCAGTAGTTCGATTATGACGACCATACAATGGGTCTAACTTGCGAATACACATTTTTTACAGAGCACGAATTTTGATAATAAAACTAAATAATTTGCCAGAGTTGTTCGGTTGTAAGGCTTGTCGTGTTAAAATGGCATCTTTGACTTTGGCACATGTCACGAATCACGCGTGAACTGGCAAAAACTTAACACTGAGAAAACAAATAGGAAAATATCACCCGTTACTTCTGAATAGAATTTACATATGCGAAGTGTATCGAGCGAAAATTTCCAAGCCTCCACAGTGAAAGCAGGCTTTAGCATGTAAAGTTGGATATACAATTTAAAGCTATATTGACCCCTCTGAGCGGAATGGTCGTAAGTGGCAACAAATCATTTTACAGTTTAACGTTTTATTGAGTTTATACTCATACACGCTGGGACAAACGGCCTCCGCGTCCTTCTGGAGGAACCATGTAAATGTTTTCAAAAATTGACTTCATGAATTGAAGTACCGATGGTTTTTTGTTCCTTTGTTGTCTGCCTCATTTTTGTTTTCAGCAGTTTTCAACAAACAAAGCCAATTAAAATCATATATTATAACATACTAATCATTGTGTCTCAAATATGTAATATTGCGTAGCAAACACAATGTGTTTAGACACAAGTATACTATGTTTGCGACAAGCTACAAACACGTTATATTTACATCAAAACATGAACAAAATACAGATTTTTCGGCGTGTATTACTCCCTTGGAAAGAATCAACTTGATACGTTCTTATCTTCGTTACTATTACGATTATATGACGATTATATGATTTTGCATCAAAAAGTCAATTTTGAACAATTATTCACTTGGGAGCAATTCGCCCCGAATGGGTCGATATAATGCTGTGATTTTTCCAAACTACTAAAAAGTTATACCTCAGAAATGTGGGAAAATTTTTATTTAAATAACAGACTTCACAATATTTTAATATTGTAAAATTTCAAATAGTATTTCAACAAAAAGTGTCATTAGGTGCCCTCATCACCCAATCCTTGGCAGCGCCACAATGTTGGTCGAAGTCACAGGGGTGTAATATCAGCAATGGCGTCAAAAAGTTCAGCTATGGCTGAATAATTTTACTGACATTTGTTGTTTTAGTTTTTGCTTTGGTAAATCAATTGTAGTTGTTATTGTTTGTGTTGTTGTTAGGTTAGGCATTACAATAAAATAACTTTATTTACAAAACAAATAACCCCTAGTAAAAACAACAACAACAACACCAGCATTTCATACTAATACCGGGAAGTGAAATAAAACAACACCAACACCAACAACTACAAACACATACAAACTATTGGAAAGAAAAACTATAAAAAAAATACAAAAAAAAAAACACAAATGCATACATAGAACTTATAGAACAACCCACCAAAACGACCACCCCTTTAGAAAGGAAAATATTCACACATATGAAGGTGTTGTTGGGACTGTTGTATGTAGGTGCGTGTGTGTGTTTGAATTATTGTGTGTGTGCGTGTGTGTACGGGAAATGCAAAAAACGAAACGCAATTCCTTGTCGCCGTTTTGTTGTTGTTTTACATAATAATGGCTGCTTTTCTAATATGCGTGTTAAGGTGTGAGTAAATCAGCACTAGTATATATAGTGCTTTCCACTCATACCACGGCGTGACACGCAATTCTTTCAACAACCGCCTATGGGGGATGAGTTGACACAGGCGCTGGAGAAGGATAAGAGGAATGTAAAGAGAGACCCAGCCGCCAGCTATGGGAAGAAGGGTAGTTGTTGTATGGCAGCTTACGTAGGCCCAACAATAGCCTAACAAATGTTGTATGTGTATAAAACCCTTGTTGTTGGTTTACTGACATTTTACATACGTTTGTTTTAGCATACATGTGTATACTTATACATACAAACCAACATACATACATATGTTGTTTAGAATAACGTTTGATGGCTGTTGGTTTGTTGGGTCTTTCAAAAATGGAAAAAAACCAACCCCTACTTTAGGTACAACACAGACAGGCCAAACGCTTAGTTATGTCAGTCATTTCTGGTTCTATGTTTATGCGAATTCATATCGCATAGTTACGCTTTTGGTGTTTTTTGTTTCTCTTAAATTTACTTAAAAACACACTCAGAGAAAAACGTGTATTAAATTATCCCAGCAGGGGCAGGAATGACGAAAGGATCTTGAGAAACGCCCATCAAATTTACTTACACCGCTCTACACAATTTTGTATGCCAGGGGTCTCATGTCGATTTGTGATTAACTCAGGTATCGTGATACAGAGCTCTGTACCGGCAGTCTGTAACTTGTTAACGATAAAAATCGATAGTTACATTTTCAAAATTCATAAAATTTCAATACAAAATTTCAAAATTTTTTCAATTTAACTAAAGATATTTATCGTTGAAATATTACAGAATTCTGGTGCTGGACAGGGTTTTTTATCAGATACTATTTATTAAAGACAAAAATAAAAAAAATCACATGAGGTGTCAGGGGTCACACGGTTGGATGAAGTTCCTTTCGCTATATATTATGTACTAGTTAGTTCAGTTCCAACACGCCTAAGGCGCCCGTTGAAAAATGCGATAATTTAAATGGATCAGAAAAGATACTTTTATTTAATAATTTTTCCGGTTCAAGATCAATTTCTATGAAAATGTATTTTTTCTTATAATGTATTATTAAAGAAATAATGTGAAATTGATTATTGTGGTGAATGGTTGGGAAAATAGCTATTTCAATGCCCACCAAGGCATATCATCAGCTCCCTTCTCCACAAGTATTCGATGAAAGCCTGCATAGGAAAGAAATGTTGTGAATATTCATGGTTATGGCAAAGTATTGTTGTGGATGTTTTCGCACAAGTAGGAGTTTTTGACAATTCTCGCCTACTTGAGATTTGTTTATCCGTATAATGTGTGACGATATACCTAAATACTTGTGGAGAAGGGAGCTGATGATATGCCTTGGTGGGCATTGAAATAGCTATTTTCCCAACCATCCACCATAATAATCAATTTCACATTATTTCTTTAAAAAATACATTCTATGAAATGTACTTTTTGTTATAAAAGTACTTTTTCATAGAAATTGATCTTGAACCGGAAAAATTATTAAATAAAATAACATCTTAAAGATCGAATAATAAAACTAAAATGGACAAAAGATACTTTTTGTAAAATTATAAACTTTTTTTAAGAAAAAAATTTTTTTTCATATAAGTAGAATGTTTTTTTTAAGTATATTTTTCGGTCCTTTTTGTAAGAATATGTAATATATTTTCCAAAAAAGAATTCATTTTTTAAAGAGAGGTACTTTTTTTATTAAAAGCTAATGTTTGTTTTAAGAAAAGGTACTGTTTTTAAGAAGAAGTACTTTCTGTAAGAAAAATCCATAAGAGTATCAATTTTTACTATAAAAAAGTACTTTTTTAAACACAGGTACTTTCTAAAGAAGTGGTGCTCATTTTGTTACTCATACTTTTAAGAAAATTTACCTATTTTCAGAAAGGCTTATCTTCAGCAAATAAAAGAAAAGAAAAGGTATTATTTTATTTTTAAGAAAATGTACTCTTAAGATAAGGAATTTTTGTAAGAAAATGTATTTTTTTAAGACACGTTAATCAAACATCATTTCTAATGGGTACCAAAGGTTCTCTAGAGATGGAAAGAAGTTGTTTGCAAATGTTTCTTGCGTGTTTGGCTTGCGATATTTTTCGAACACTTGCATATTGAAAATTCTCAATTCAGATGAGTTTTCGATAGCATTTAGTTTGATGAATTTTTCAAAAGCAGCATTCCAAAAATCCGCTGATGAAGATCTGTGGCGAGATCTGAAATAGCTATACGCTTTGCCAGGAATCTTGAGGAATCTCTATTTATAGAAATATTGAATGGTCCTGAGCTTGAACAATGAAATAAAAAAGTACCAATAAAAAGGCCGAATAAATAAGAAATCATCCCCAAAAGGGTATTTTTTAAGAAATGGGAATTTTTTTAGAATTGGTCCGTTTTCAAGAATAGGCAATTTTTTAAGAGTATGTACAAGGTGGCGCAAAAGTAATCTTCCGATGTTTTTTGGCTGTAATTTAAAAAAAAAAAATGAAAAACTTTGATTCTTCTTGTGGATTATTTTTATTTGGTCTTTTAATTTTTTTTACATCAAGTCGAGAATATGATGTCACGTAAATGGCCGCCGCCACAGTTGATTGTCATGTGAGCCCTTTTTATGGCATTTTCCATCACTTTGGCCAAAACTTCCGGCGAGACGTCCTCACATTCTTGACGGATATTGTCTTTAAGAGCTGTAAGAGTCTGAGGCTTGTTGACATAAACCCGCGACTTCAAAAAGCCCCACAAAAAGAAGTCTGGAGCGGTCAAATCAGGCGATCTTGCTGGCCAGTGCAAACCGCCAAAACGGGAGATTAGGCGCCCGGGAAATGCATCCTTCAGCATATCGGTTGTGGCACGTGCAGTGTGTGCCGTTGCACCGTCCTGTTGGAACCACATGTTTTCCAATCCCAATTCATCAAGTTGCGGCAAAAAGAACTCGCTGATCATTGCTCTGTAGCGCTCACGGCACTTCCATGACATCCTCGGCTGCAGCAGCAATATTCTCTGCAGAACGGCTACTCCGGGGTCTGCCACGCCTGGCAGCATCTCGTGTTGTGCCAGTCTCTTCGGGGCGAGCGGCTAAACGTCGCAGTGTTTCACCAGTAGCCGTTGGACGGCCAGGAAATCTGCGACGAAATTCACGTTGTGCCAAAGTCACCGACCGATTATTGGTCAAATAAATAGTCAGCAATATTCCGCGTTCTGGAGCAGTGTAGCGTAACGTTGTTTATTAACGTGTATTTCGCATGTGTTTACTACACAAATGTCAAAAGAGAACTGACATTAGGGGCCAATCGCAAAATTTATAGCATTTTCTGATAGGAGGATTACTTTTGCGCTATCTCAAGGAAAGTTATTTTGTTTCACAAAAAAAGATACTCATTAACGAAAAGGTAGTTTTTTAAGAAAATGCAATTTACTGTTGTAATTTTAAAGAAAAGGTATTTATTTAAAAAAAATTATTTTTTTAAGAAAATATACTTTTTGAAAAAAAATTTACTTTTTGTAAGCAAAGTTACTTCTTTGAGATAAGGTATTTTATTTAAGAATATAAAGACAATGTTTTTTTTAAAGTTCTCTCACTTTGGACCCGTAAGTCCCCTAACGTGCGATAAGGAACATCGTTCCAAAAATTTATGCACCTAATTTTCTGGAATTGCGCTATAGTGGTCCAAATGCAACTATCTTTTATATTTATATTAAATAAAATGAACTATGTATTATTGGTTTATTAAAAATTACAAATATTGCCATTATTTATGAAACACGATTTTATTCATGTGGTTGACGTGGGTGCCTTCGCAGTAGCTGATCCTGTCCGTACAATTTTCCAAGACTTTGTTGACAGTTTCTGGACATGTTTTCAAGCATTGTTTTCAGGAATTGAAGAACAGCTGCAGTTTTGTTTCTTTGTGGTCTGTCTCGTATTTGTTTCTAGGGATTTTGAACAAACAAAACTCTATTTGGGTCACAAATACATATATTATAACCTATTAAATACTGTGTCCCAAACATGCTATATTGAATAGCAAACACAATGTGTTTGGACACAAGTATACTACGAGTATATTTGCGACAAGCTACAAACACGTTATGTTTCCATCCAAACAACAATAAAAATACAGACTTTTCAGCGTGTGGATGTCTCCGTTACGAATGGCTCGGACGATACTACACTAAAGGGTGTCGATCGTTTCTGTATTATTTGTCCGGTTTTTAACGGCAGCCCACAAGAAAAAGTCTAAAGAGTTTAAACCGCAGGTCCGAGGCTTTAGTCATGACTCTGTAGCGCTCGAATGTGACTGGAATGGTATTTCCAGCAGCATTTTCGAAAACAAATTTGGTCATTTAAGCCACCACTCCAAACTGTCGCCTCTCTGTGAATGCATTGACTTCCTGACAATGATGTTTGAGTTCGCCGATCCCCAGATGCGTCAATTTTGTTTGTTAGCATAGCCGCAGAGGTGAAAATGCGCCTCGTCAGAAAATCTGTTTTTTCGGCCAAGTTCGTTGTCCGATTGGAATCTGCAATATTTGCAATATTTCCCAACGTTACTCAAGCGTAAAGCTCATAGAGTAATGACGTATAGAGACGCCCACTGTCTCAGTAAATTGTTGAAAATGGGAAAGTATTGCTTTAATAATACCAGATAGAGGCAATGGCAATGGCAACAATAAATCAGCAACGCCATTTCGATTTGTGCGGTAACATTTTTGTGTAAATACACCACAAATATATACTAACAGTAAAGTATATAAAAAAAATCCTTAATAAAATTTCACAGTTTTCCATCAACACGACATGAAAAATTTAAGTCAACAATTTCTGTAATTCCACCTGGTGTAAATCAATTTACGCCAAATAACTCTCTAGCGCACCCACCCCACCACGAATAGTGTGAGAGGAAATGTCGGATCAGAACAATGGCAGCTCTATGGTAAAGCCTCTTTATTTTGATCCGCGGAGGTATGATACTTACAGATAGTCAACCACCCACTACATGCAATTCGCTGGCACACGCTGATAAAAGCGGCCCCAGAAACATATTGCAGAAAACATGAATATGTTTGCCATCATTGTTTACGTGAATTGAAGATCTGCTACTTTTTTGTTTCTATGTTGTCTGTCACGTTTTTGTTTTTAGCAGTTTTCAACCAAAAAATCTACATTTGGGTTACAAAATCATATATTATAACCTATTAATCATTTTGTCGGAAACATGTAATATTGAATAGCAAACACAATGTGTTGGGACACAACTTTGCTATATTTGCGATAAGCTACAAACACAAAAAGACTGATTTTTCAGCGTGCAACAGCCAAGTGGACGGTTATTTTCAAAAAACTTGTTATCTGATTGTATGCATATGTCTCTACTGAACGGTTTCATAGTTATAAGCCGGACAATGCGGAAATATTGTATCAACAAATCTCTGAAGTTTAGAAGACATAAAACACGATTTATTTATTGATCAAGTTTGTAGATCTCGGTGATGTAATAATTAGTGTGTGGGACTCTTGTACATAAAACTGGGTTCGATCCCTGCTCTGACCGGCTTACATTTTTTCAACATCATTAACTCGCTTAGCAACTGCGACTCTATCAAGTAGTTAGCCTCGACAAAACTTCTCCGTTCGGAAACGGTATGAAACCGTGGTGCTTACGATTTTGTGATGTTATCTCCTGTTTTCGTTCATGAGATATAATGGGAACGTAGCTATTTATTTATTGAATTTCGAAATTATAGCGGTCGGGAAGGAAGTCAGCCTTCCTTTTGAAATATTTGTTGAAACCAAAAGATTGCATATTTGGTTCTAAAAAATTAGTTTTCCATTACATTCCATGAAGGGATTGGGGAGAGCTTCCCATAACCAGTGAGCTGCGCGAATTCTACCTCTAAACTCACTGATTTGGGACCTACAGTTTACACCAGTTCCCTTGAACTATTGACGACATTGAGTCGGGAGTCGTTATTGATGATGAACTCGGTTCAGAAAATTTTGGTATTTTTAAGGAAAATTATTTTCTCTAAGCTCTACCACCAAAAAACTTTTAGAAAATAGATACTTTGTCATCAATTTTTTTTCGGCTGTGTCGCTAGTGTTGCCCAAACTATTACATGCGTTTCTGTTGTTGTTCTTGTTGTTCAGTTTATTGTTGGAATTGCTGTTGTTCTTGTTGTTGCACTTGTTATGTGAACATTGCTGGTTGTTCTTTAGTTTTAGGGGTTGGTCTGTTATTATTCTTTGGTTGCCATTAGAATTCGCTTGCGAGTTCCATGTTTTTTGCGTCCATAATACCCATGAACATGCAGCTTATGTTTGTTGTTGTTGTATTTTATATTTACTTTTTACCAATCACCTTAATATATTTGTTGTAATATTACATTAGAGGGGCGTTAATGCCAACGACGGATTACCATTTTCCGTCATAGCATGTCACTGGGATGGTAACATGTGGCGGCCATTGAAATGGCAATAGGAGGTATGCACGTAATTCCTGGGTAAGATCATTTATGGCTTTTGATATATGTATAGTGCGCAGGAACGAATGGATATTTGATTTATTTATTTCAGTGTTTGGATACACAATCCTTACAGACTAGCTTAAACTAAATTAATATACAGGGTGTCCCCTAAACTTTTGTCTAAACTTAAACACGTGATAGCTGAGAACAAAAGCTACAATGTTTGTTCTTACGCCAATTACCTAGGTGGCTTCGTTTTCGAGGTATTCGTGTTTAAAATAATTGCATTTTTTAATGCATTTTCATTAAATGCATAATCTTCTTCTTAAATGAAAAAGAAATATCATTGAAAATTGCTTCAAAATTGATTTTAAATCAAATGCGACAGGAAATGACTATTAATACAACTACAACTGAAATAAGAGACCGCTTATCTAAGTGCATAACGCAACAAGGCTATCATTTTGAAAATTTTCGTTAATTGAAAACATTTAGAAAAAAAATTCGTTTTCATTTCAAACGAAAAAATTAATTATTTAAAATCAATTTTGAAGCAATTTTCAATGATATTTCTTTTTCATTTAAAAAGTAGATTATGCATTTATTGAAAATGCATTCAAAAATGCAATTATTTTAAACACGAATATCTCGAAAACGAAGCCACCTAGGCAATTGGCGTAAGAACAAACATTGCAGCTTCTGTTCTCAGCTATCACGTGTTTAAGTTTAGACAAAAGTTTGGGGGGCACCCTGTATATCTAAAAATATAACGGGTCCGCCAAATAACTTTTTTTTTTTGAAAATGCTATAAAAAAAATCTACAGAATATTTTCTCAAATTTCTTTTTTTATTTGAAAGTACAATCCTTCCGGTTAATAATGGAAAATAATTTCATTCAAATGGCTGCCTCGGCTGGCCATGCAGTAGCCTACACGATCGGTCCAATTTTTAAGCACATTATCGATTGTGTGCAGCTGTATTTCAGCAATGGCTTCACGAATATTGTCCTTTAAAGCGTCAATTGTCTCTGGCTTGTCGGCGTAACACTTATCTTTGAGGGCACCCCACAAATAATAGTCCAACGGTGTCAAATCGCAGCTCCGAGGTGGCCAAACGACATCAGCTCTGCGGCTGATAATGCGATCCTCAAAAACAGGGCGCAAAACATCGAGTGTAGCTTCGGCTGTGTGGCACGTAGCGCCGTCCTGTTGAAAGCAAATGTTGCCAATATCCTCCTCTTCAATTTTTGTGAACAAAAATTCGTTCAACATGGCCCGATAATTATCGCCATTGACTGTAACGGCCACTCCTTGCTCATTTTCGAAGAAAAATGGCCGAATTATGCCTCTGGACCAAAATCCACACCAAACAGTGACTCGTTTTGGGTGCATCGGCTTTTCAATGTATGCGTGCGGGTTTACTGTGCCCTGATTGCGACAATTTTGCTTGTTTACATACCCGCCAAGATCAATATGAGCTTCATCTGAAAAGATGATTTTATGGCAAAATCGGCATCTGCAACATTACCACGATTGTCAAAGTAATATCGCAATATTTCCCAGCGTTGTTCAAGCGTATACACAACCATATTCGTTCAGCGGAAGGATAAAACTAATTATCTGTCAAATCAGACATGAGCTAAGTGTTACCATTCACGAAATAAGCACTAGTTGAAAAAAACGTTAGATGGCGGACCCTTTATATACATATTCTTAGAGAAGATGATTAGTGATATAAATGAAATGATTTACAGAATATTATACATAGTATATTAGATACATATATTATATATAAGGGCGGAGCAACAAGTCCGGGACTTTTCGAACTTCTCTCGCAGTTTTATGAAATGCACCACTGCTCCCATCAAGTACCACCTGTTAATATAGTACTGTCAAATTTTGAGCAAGTTGCGTCATTTACTTTACGTTTAACAGCTGTTCAAAGCATACAACCTCGTGCATTTTTTTAAAAATGGAAAAAAGTGAATTTCGAGTTCTCATTAAAAATTATTTTTTGCCAAACAAAACCGTCAATCAAACCAAGGAAAAGCTTGATAAACACTATGGGGACTCTGCGCCATCGATTTCACTGGTAAAAAAAGGTGTTTATTGACTTTCGTTGTGGTCGCACAAGTACAAATTGAAGTTAATACATCCAAAAATGTCGAAAAAATCTACGATATGGTGTTGGTCGATCGGAGAGTAAAACTGCCTGAGATTGTTGATGACATGATCAGTTGGGTTTAAGAAAGCTGTCTGCAAGATGGGTGCTGCGTTTGCTCTCAATTGACCATTAACGTAATCGTGTGACAACTTCAAAGGATTGTTTGGAGTTCCATGAATTGGACCTCATCCGCCATATTCTCCGGATTTAACCCCTAGTGACTATTTCCTATTTCAAAACCTAACGAAATGGCTCGGTGGAAAGAGATTTAGCTCCAATGCCTATTTTATGTACCTCGAAAAATCCTATTTTTTGGAAGGGATACAAAAATTAGAGAAACGTTGGACTAATTGTATTGAGCTAAAAGGAGATTTTGTTGAAAAATATTTTTATTTTGCAAAAAAAAGCTGCGTTTCATTCAAAAAGTCACGGATTTATTGATCCGCCCGTAACATCGATACTTAATCGCAAACCAAAGGAATCGTAAATGGTTTGCAAAGATGGGGGGAATAAAATCTAAATCAAAAGTAGGGTTTTACCACTAAAACCTTGAAAATTTTCATTAAATAAATGTAAATATGAATATTGATTCCACCTAACGACAAGTATCGTTGCGCCCAAATGAAATCTCAGACAAATTTGAGGAATTTAGTGGCGTCAAACGTACACTTGATGACTCAAGCATAGCATATTCTTTGCGATAAATAAACAAAATCGCTTACGAGAAACGATAAACTTTTACAACATATGATATTCAACAAATGAAATCAAGATTTCAAGAGTTTGAATTTCAGGAGTTTGAATTAATATGAGAATAGTATGAATTTCATAGCAATCAGCTTTAACATCAGCTGTTTGTTTAGCGAATCAGCGTCGGATTAGTACACAATGTATTTTTCCTTGTAATTGTTTAGAGTCGAGTACAAAATTCATTTGGTTTCTACTTTTTATTCCAGTGAATGTGACTTATATTAATGACAACATACAAAAGCATCATACGTTAAAGCATCATACAAATACTGATATGATTTTATAACGTCAAGCTCTAGAATCACATTTTTACTAGGTTGTAGGGAATGTTGTCCGTTCTATATAATTTGCTAAAAATTAATCAAATTTCACAGCAATCAGCTTTAACATTAGCTGTTAGTTTTGAGATTAGTACATAAGATATTTTTCCTTTTTATTTCAATAAAGTTGAGTACAAAATTTATTTGCCTTCAGCTTCTTGTAGCAGGGAATGCGACGTTTGTATTTATAACATCATACGTAAGCAGTTATATTTCACATTCCTAGTTTTAAGCTTCAGAATCAGAATTTTACAGAAAATTAATAGTCGTGTTCTGGTTACAAGCAAGCGATTGTCGCTTGCTAAGTTGCAAAGAAAACGGCAATTTAGCGATAAGTCATTTTATTCAAAAATATGAATAAGGGTTGAAATCGGTAAAAGATGACCCAAACACATTTGTTTAAACTTAGCGAAAATGATTCTCGTCGCTAAGTTCTTGCTAAGCCTTCGCTAAGTGCTTCATACAAAGCAAGCGAATATATAAGCAAGCGGTATAACCAAAACACGCTTAATATACCCTATAATTGCTAATTACAATAACTGATAAGATTTTATAGCGTCAAGCTTTAGAATCGCATCTTTACTCGGTTCTAGGAAATGTTGCCGTTCTATATAATTTGCTTACAAATTAATATGAGAAATGTATAAATTTCATAGCAATCAGCTTTAACGTCAGCTGTTGGGTTTGCGCATTATCGTGGGATTAGCACAGAAGGTAATTTTCCCTGTATTTCAAAAAAGTTGAGGACAAAATTCATTTGCTTTCAGCCTCTTTTTCAAGGAAATGCGACGAATATTCATAACATCGCACATAAACAGATATATTATATATCCCAAGTTTCACGCTTCAGAATCAGAAGTTTATTGAAAATTAATATACTACCTGTTAATTGCTAAGTACAAGAACTGATAAGATTTCATAGCACCGACCTTTAGAATAGCATGTTTATTCGGTTGTAGGAAATATTGTCGTTCTATGTACATATATAATTTGCTGAAAAATTTTCATGAGAAAAGTATAAATTTCATAGTCATCAGCTTTAGCATCAGCTGTGGGTTTTGCGTATTATCGTCGGATCAGTACACAATGTATTTTTCCTTGAATTTCAATGAAGTCGAGTACAAAATTCGCGTGGCTTTAGTTTCTTATTACAGGAAGTGCGACGTATTGTATTTATAACACCATACGTAAACAGTTATATTATCTATGAATATTCCAAGTTTCAAGCTTCAGAACCTGAATTTTATTGAAAATTAATGTATGTACCTTATAATTGCTGAGTACGAGAACTGGTAAGATTTCATAGCGTCAAGCTTAAGAATCGCATCTTTAACCGGTTGTAGGAAACGCTTTCGTTCTATATAATTTGCTCAAAAATTATATAAATTTCATACCAATCAGCTTTAACATCAGCTGTTGGTTTTGCGATTAGTATACAGTGCCTTTTTTCTTTTTGTCTCAATAAAGTCGAGTACAAAATTCCATCGGTTTCCGTTTCCTATTCCAGGGAATACGACTTATATAACTAAATAGTTAACATCATGCATAACCGGTTGTATTATATCGTACTTATACAAGGTGGCGCAAAAGTAAACTTCCGATGTTTTTTGGCTGTAATTTAAAAAAAAATGAAAAACTTTGATTCTTCTTGTGGATTATTTTTATTTGGTCTTTTAATTTTTTTTACATCAAGTCGAGAATATGATGTCATGTAAATGACATTTTCCATCACTTTGGCCAAAACTTCCGGCGATAGGTCCTCACATTCTTGACGGATATTGTCTTTAAGAGCTGCAAGAGTCTGAGGCTTGTTGACATAAACCCGCGACTTCAAAAAGTACCACAAAAAGAAGTCTGGAGCGGTTAAATCAGGCGATCTTGCTGGCCAGTGCAAATCGCCAAAACGGGAGATTAGGCGCGCGGGAAGTGCATCCTTCAGCATATCGGTTGTGGCACGTGCAGTGTGTGCCGTTGCACCGTCCTGTTGGAACCACATGTTTTCCAATCTCAATTCATCAAGTTGCGGCAAAAAGAACTCGTTGATCATTGCTCTGTAGCGTGGCACGTCGTCTGGTCGATGTCGACGGCGCTTCCATGACATCGTCGGCTACAGCAGCAATATTCTCTGCAGAACGGCACCTCCGGGGTCTGCCACGCCTGGCAGCATCTGGTGTTGTGCCAGTCTCTTCGAGACGAGCGGCTAAACGTCGCAGTGTTTCACCAGTAGGCGTTGGACGGCCAGGAAATCTGCGACGAATTTCACGTTGTGCCAAAGTCACCGACCGATTATTGGTCAAATAAATAGTCAGCAATATTCCGCGTTCTGGAGCAGTGTAGCGTAACATTGTTTATTCACGTGTATTTTCGCATGTGTTTACTACACAAATGTCAAAACAGAACTGACATTAGGGGCCAATCGCAAAATTTATAGCATTTTCTGATAGGAGGATTACTTTTGCGCCACCTTGTATATTCCAAGTTTTAAATTTAATTTTTAATTAATTTTTAACAAATTGTTGAAAAGAATGCATAATTTTTGCAACCTTTTCATATGTTGCACTAAGATCAACAATATTTTACATCATTTTTAGATCACTCAGCATCTTCTTTTGCCGCCTTCTGGCAACACTGTTGCTTATTATAAGAACTGCTAAGATTTCATAGCGTCAAGCTTTAGAATCGCACCTTGACCAGGTCGTAGAAAATGTTGTCATTATAAATAAAAATTAGGGTACGACTGTTTATCGCATTAACTAGATGGTCACCACAAATAAATAATGTTAGATATACCTGCCTAATTATGTTCATAGCACTGATCTTTGTAATCATTTGTTTATTTATTTTAATTTTTTTATTAACTTAACTTATTATATTTTAACTTAACCCTTCTGCACAAATTGGGTCAAAATGACCCAATTTTGAAGAACAACCGTCGAAAATCATGTCTTAGGATGGCTGCAAGTTTATACAACTTTTTCATATCCTCAGTCAGGGCCTTCTGATGGATTTTAAGTAAAAATAATTTTTTCGCGACTAGCCAATTTTTTTTCATTACATTTTAAATACTTTACCTACGCGTATACAATTTGTGGGTCATTTTGACCACCAATGCTCGCGAATGCCCTATGGGCCTTCTGGGAAAAATTTTTTGCCAAAGATCCAGGAAGCTGTAGTAGCCGACACTCCCAGTTCTTCGATGATCATTCAATTTCAAGATTCTACCTCCTGCTTTTTGGGTAATTGCGAAAAAGACAAAGACGCTTTTGTTTGTCCACATACCAAAAACTCAAACAACCACTCAATCCGTCGCAATACATGCAAAAACAATTTATGCAAACAACATGTTGTGTATAAGTATAAACACCCAGAATTAAACTTCTTGTCTTAAAATAAATATTGAATTTGTATATTTTATGTTCAAATAATAAAAAAAAAAATTAATTAACCGTTATACGGATGTGTTTTTCATATTGGGTCAAATTGACCCACAAATTGTTTATGAGGGGTATAATCTGAATTTGTGCAGAAGAGTTAATAAAAAAAATATTTGTTTGATTTAGTCTTACGACCCAATAAAATATGTCAGATAAATTGCCACAATTTACAACACAACCAGGTTCGGAGGGATAGTTCAAATTTGGGTGCTTCACTTGTTCTTCTTACATCGTGTTGGTCCTGGACGTTAGTACTTCGAATTTAACTACTTTTCAGCCGAATTTCAGCTTCTTAGTCTTATTGTAAAACTTTAATAAATTAACATAAACATTTATGAGTATCTATTTTAACAATAGTTATATTTTCTTTTCTTATTTGCAGGTAAGTGAATGAGGTCCACGTCACAGCATCTTGTCACTACTATGTTAAGGTAAACTATTTTAAGGTAAAGTCAATGTAGGTAAGTCTTAACACATATAACGGGTGATTTGTTAGGTGTTTGAGTTTTCATTTTCGAAAAAGGTCAGCAAATTTACTGTGTTAGAGATTTATACTTGTTTCGATAAATCATTGTTTGACACTAACAAATTTTCCGATTATAGTCGCTGATATATCGGTAATAACACTGTTATTGTCTTCCGCATTTGACGCTAGTTTTTCATCCATACGCAAGTGCATTCACGTAACCTGACAATGTACTATAGTCTACAAGCGTCGAATGTCACGATAATAAAATATGTGGTTTCCCATTACATCCCATAAATTAATTGTGAAGAGGTTCTCACAACCAGTGAGCTGTGTGCTTTCTAGTTTTATACTCACTGATTGGGACCTACAGTTTTACACCGGATCCGAATGGTATTTTTGAGATGTTTTTCCATGGCTAAATACTCGATAGTGCCGCTGTCACTATGCGAAGTAATCGCCGCCGAGAAAAATTTAAGGTGGTCAGAGCAGGGATCGAACCCAGGATATCATGTATCCTACAAGACTGAATCAAATATCACGATATAGATGACCACATCATCGACCGAAAACGTGTTATAATATAATCACCGCACTCGTATCTCAATATTGAGTTGGCAAGAAAGTCGTTTCGGGTTTTTTGTTCAAAGTAATTTTTAATTGTTGTATTCAAATAATTAATTTTAATTTATAGTGTAGGTGCCATTTTGTTAAGTGACCTTCTGCCATCGTTAGGGCAACTTTTTGACCCTAGATAAGTAGAATAACTGCTCCGTCCAACATATATACTCGATCAACTCGGTTTCTAGGTCCTCTGCTGTATTGAAGGATATTCTATTTCTTAAGAAACCCTCAATTCATTTACACTCGCATTCAGAAATATTTATGAATAAAGCAAAAACACAGTATACTCACGCTGAAAAATCGGTATTTTGTTGTTGTTTGGATGCAAGTATAACGTGTTTGTAGCTTGTCGCAAATATAGTATACTTGTGTCGAAACACATTGTGTTTGCTATTCAATATAACATGTTTGGGATACAATGATTAACAGGCTATAATATATGTTTATGTGACCCAAATGTGGAATTGTTTATTGAAAATCGTTGAAGTCGAAAACGTGCAGGCAACAAAGAAACAAAAAAGAACCAGAGCTTCAATTCATGAAAAGAATGCGTGCAAACATGGATATGTTTCCTGCAACATGTTGCTGGGCCTTTTTTACTGCGTGCTGTAATAACATTAACTTAGGCTGAGAACAATATCTCTTCGTGCCTCTTTTATTATTTTGCTATTGACAGAGCATAGTAAACAGAGCGAACAAAAGTGAACAGTGCACCCATCACAGCTGTATTTGTATCTCAAATACACGTATTATAACATATTAATCGTTGTGTCTCAAACGTGTAATATTGAATAACAAACACAATGTGTTTTGCTACAACCTTCAAACACACGTCATATTTGCATCCAAACAAGAAACAAAGATAGATTTTCCATGGTGTAGTAATGAGTATTTACATTCTTTTCATAGAAACCTAGGGGTTTTAATATCAAATGGAATTACAAAGGAAGAGTTACTTTGGTTCGAACTCCAATTTCTCAAGAAGCTCAAAACACACAACTATATTCTAACATCAGGCCTGGAAAAAACTATTATTTGAAAATGTTTAAAGATGCTGATTTTTAGATATGATCATGTTTATATTTTAATGTTGAATTTAATAGTCAAAATATCTTTGCATTCTTATATCAACACTTTTATTTTTACCCTCACAGAAAATACTTTAAGAATTACTAGTTTCATTAAAACATACATTTAGTTTAGTTACAAATATTAAACAATAACAGCCGGTATGTAATAAATAAATAAATATTTTCCATTACATCCCATGAAGGGATAGGGGAGAGTTTGTCACAGTCACCGAGCTGTGCACTTTCCAGTTTTCACAGCCGGTATATACAGGCTGAAAATAAACAGCCTTTGTAACATATAAGTACATTCTGCAGGAACCATGTATATGTTTGGAATCCACTGCCAATATTCATATACAAGTATAAGGTGTTTTTTTATGTTCCAGGCCGATGAGCTGGAAAACCGTTTACTGTTTTACTTTTTTACTTCTACTCTCATCTGCTTATATGGTAGTTTTCCATTAGTGATTGAGCCAGTTGAATTTTATACGGGTATAACTACAAATCTGTTTTCGAGTAGTTTGAACAAAGTTGACGATGACACTTGAAATTCTTGTGTACGGTGTTTAACTGATGTGCTTGGGCGTTCATTAACATTGTCTCTCACTCACTGCAGCAACATTTTGTGTCGTACATGCACAACGAGCCTCACTTTATCTCTTAGTTTATACAAAGTTTCAAAATTCTTTACAATACGCTGAATGCTTGGCTTGCTCTGGACGTTATTTAAACTAACAAAACATTCCGCATAATTCTTCGCGATTTCCCCGATTATGTTAATAAATTGCTATCGACTGCTCTGCACAACTGTCAAATACAAACTGACAAATGTCAACCAAACAGAAATGGCGATCAAAAAACATCGGCGTGGAACATAAAAAAACACCCTGTATTTGTAAGTCCAAACTCATTTATATTTAGATGCAAACATTAGCATGTTTACTTACAAAAATATGTACTTTGGGTAATCATTCCAAACATTCATATACTTACGTCGAAGCATTCTTATGTTTCCTCCAAAACGAACGAATGACGACTGTATTCATGAAAGTCAAACGCAACAGATCAGTCAGTACAAGAAACTCTGAGTGCATTTAGGAATATTGTGAGTTCAAGAATATTTATAACCACTGATAATTGTAAAATTTTGTAATACACTTTCAATAACATACGCTGAACAATAACGGCCACAGCAACATATTGCAGATACCATGTACATGTTTGCAAGAATTTTTTTTCGTGAATTGAAGATTTGCTGCTTTTTGTTTCTTTATTCATGTGTTTGTCTTCATCAGCTTTCAACAAAAAAAAAGCCGCATTTGGATCATAAATACATAACCAGCGGCGGAAGTCGCAATAAGGCATGCGGAATGGTTCTTTTGTAATGCCTTCCTAAAATAAGGTCTGCGGAATGCATTAATACAAATTTTAAAATTATATTTTTTATTTAATATTTTTCAGGGTATTTTTAAAATTTTAAATTTTAAGTTGGGCGTGGTAAAACTTTCTAAGAAAGATACATACATACTTATAAATAAATATATAGAAGTGGATAATGATTTTGTGATAAATTAAATTATTTTAATTTTATTTTTGTGTACCAAAAATGAATTAAAGTAGATGCCTTCTAAGGCCTTCCTCTTTGCATGCCTTCTAAAGTCTTCTTTAGGCAACGGGCAAGGAAGGCCTTGCCTCCCAATCTCACGCGGAGGTAATATGTAGGGAAGGCCTTCCGTATTTTAAAGAAGGCCTGTTTGGCATGATCTCAGGCCTTCCAGGTCAGGACTTTCGTCGCTGGGTATGTTCAACCTATTAATCATTGTGTCCCAAACATGTTATATTGAATAGCAAACACAATGTGTTTGGACGCAAATATACTGTATATGCGATTATATGCGATGCGATAAATTTTTCAGCTGGCATTAACTTAGACGAAGAACAATCTCTCTTTGTACCTATCGATAGCATACAGCGACAAAAAAATATGAAGTAAATACGATCACAAACACATATAATATAACATATTAATCATTGTGTCTCAAACATATAATATATAATATTGAAAGCAAATGTGTTTGTGTAAAAATATACTGTATTTGCGATAAGCTCTAAACACGCGTTATATTTGCATCCAAACAGGAACAAAATACAGCTTTTCAGCGTGTAACTAAAAAGGCTAATGCTTTTATTTGCTGACCTTGACAGTTCACATATTTCTTCCCATGTGTGGCTCTGCAACTCAAACCCACCTAGTGTATCAAACCAAGTTCTTGAGTAAAACCCAATTAATTAATCTGTATTGAATTTTCACAGTTTACTGTTTTATATAATTGCATTTTTACATTACTTTCCGATTTTTTTGAGATTTGCGAGCGGTTTCATATGAAAATTGATGGTTTTTTACAGACAAATCGAAAAATAGTGAATTCATGAAATTTGACACACTACGTAGGTTTTCTTAAGCAGGGTCATATATATGTTATTATTTTGGTATAAAAGCTTTTGTGGAATTTGACAAAATTTGAATGTAATTAAGACGTCTAAAGTGGGACTAAACAGAACAACGGAAGTTTTTAAAAAAAAAAACGTCGTTCTACAATTCGTTTACTAAACTTTCAATCATTTATTCTTAGAAAATAAAGTACCTCAACGCACAAAAACGGCAACCAAAGACGTGACTTTATAAGAAAAACTTCTAAGGTATCGCAAGAAGAAGAAGAAAAAAAACGTAACAAAGACTACAACACAAAGACAGCGGAGCAGAGGGTTGCGTTACGTTATAACTGATTATATAATCATCGTCATAACGCACAAGTGTATATAAGTACATTTAAGGGGCTAAAGGCTCTATATATGTTTTGGTGAATGTAATTTTCAGAATTTTGTGAGACGAACTTGTAAAACCTTCAAAGAAATTCTTAAGTCTATCCCCTGGAAATTACATTACAATGCAGCATCTCAGTGAAGTCTTCTATATATATTTTTTCTATTTTTTCTATTTTGCCGTAGCCATGCTTTGACTGCTCACGTTTTCGGGGCAATTGCATGGGTTTTTTTTTATTTTATAATGCCAACAAAATGAAAAGAAACTTACAACAAAGCATAATAATTTTTGTTGCCTTTTTTTTACAAAATCTCTTACAGCACCTACACCTTTGTAAACACTGATTCATAGTTTTGTGTATACTCGCATAGTACCCAAACCTCGCTGCAGAATTGCATTTCTTTGGGGCAACCAGAGTAGAAGATGTGCGCGCATGCGCTTTTACTTGCACCCACAAGGGGCCATTCATTGTTTATACTTTACAAAATCAGCGCGCCAAATACCCCTCATCGTCAGCACGCAGAGCACGCATTTTCAGCGTGAAATGTAATTTTTCCCGCAAGAGTTTATATTTTTTTTTTATGAAGTTTTCTTGCGTTTTATTTTGCTCGTTTCTTAGGTTGTTCACTTAAATAATTTTCAGAGGAATAGTTTGGTACAATGCCTGAGATGGATGATTATTATTCAGTTTCGGTGTTTTGCTTCTCTAGTGAATGATTTTACAAAGGTTACGCACGCTCACGCATTTCAGGCGTACATCATTCCTTTAATGGGGAGAGTTATAAAAACAAAAAAATAGTTTTAAAGTTTTTGTTTTGTAATGCAAGTAATATAATATAGAGTTTAATGTGTGTACGAGAAGAGTTTCTATGACAAAACTCATGAACAGTACGGTTACTCACCGCTTATAACACTGTGTGACACCACAATAAATGATGGGGTTGTGTCAACGGATTTTGGTAGAAAGGTCTAAAAAAACATATACGTGTATCGGCGTTTTGCCAGATCTGATCATAATTTTGTTTAGGGCGGGTCAAAGTTTTTGGCCCTTGGACCGTTTCTGCAACATATCGGCATGCAAAATTGTGTGTTCCTTACTTCTGAGGTACAAAATATGTTCAGAAGATTCAGGTAAACATTTTTGTGGAACAAATTAACCCTCTAACTGTCATGTATAACCATAATTTTGAAAACTCGCAAAAATCTGCTCCAAAATGACGGGGAGCGTGGTCAAAATGTTCTACAAAAATTATCGCCATAAAATTTCACTAAATGTGTCCGAACACTCCAAAACACAAATCTTAGCCCAAGTGCTAGATAATAAGCAAAATCTAACTGCCTTCTAAGGGTTAATAATGAAATTTGTCATTTTGCTGTTTCCATTAAGAATAGTCCACATAATATTATGAATTTTGTCATATTTCATCTTTTATCTAGCACTTGGGCGATAATATTTGTAGGCCATTTTGACCACGCCCCCCGTCATTTTGGAGCATGGCACAAAAAAAATGCCACTAAATTTAAAAAGTGCAATCTTTCTGAGACATCCTTTATAATTTGATAATTTTTCGTACGGTTACCCAAAATGTAACACTCTTCGTTCATTTGGAACCGAGTCCTCTTATTCAGGAACCGTTTAGCAGTTCTCTCCAACCCGTTTTCCAATTCCTGTAGAATCGTTTTTCGATCTTTTTGGAACCGTTTTGCGTTCTTTTGATCCTATTTTTGGTCCTTAAAAAATCGTTATCGCTTCATTTGGACCCGTCCTTCTGACCTTGTTAGCCCCGGTCCGATTGGATTTTGTAAAGAACCCGGTCTTCCGGATCCGATCCTCTATTCTGTGCTTCACTAGTAAGTTGTGGTGTTTTTTTAGCTGCATGAGAACTATCGATATCGATAGCTAAGGTTTCACAGTTGTGAATGTCAAACTGTGTTGAAATTTCTATTCAGTAAAAGGTTTGGCAAGTCATCAATCTATCGCTTAGTTTACGAGATATCGGGTAAATAATTTATAATTTTAAACAGTTGATTAAGTTTTATATTTTGCTTTTCAAATATGTTGGCATAAATTAGAAACATCGGGTTTTTTTTGTTAGCCGCATGAGAGCTATCGATATCGATAACTATGGTTTCACAGCTGCGATTGGTGATTCCAACAACGCTTCCAAATTGTGGATATTTACTTTGATAAGAAATAATAAGGTTGGAGTGAAGACAATCCTCAAGCCGTTAACGAATCACCATTACATCCATTAAAATTTACTGTTTGGTGAAGTTTACAAGCTGGCAGCATCATCGGCCCTTATGTCTTTCGAAATGAGTAAGGGACTGCCGTTACGGTGAACGACGAGCGCTGTCGAACCATACTGACTGAATTTTTGTTTAAATTAATCAGTTAAACATCAACGACATTTGGTTCCAACAAGACGGCCCAACTTGCAATACAGCGCGCTTAACAATCGATTTATTGCAAAACCCATTTGGTGACAACTTTATTTCCAGAAGTGGGCCGATGCACTGGCCCCCTTGTTCGTGCCATTCAACGCCTCTGGATTACTTTTTGTAGGGCTATGTTGAGGCATTGGTTTATGGCGACAAACCAGCAACTCTTGAAGCTTTGGAAACCAATATTCAAGCCTCCACTGTGACCATACGGCCAGATTTATTGGGGAAAAAGAAGGAGAAGTTGGGTCCTGTTCTGAGAAATTTTAACAACCCTGGGAAAATAAAGCACCAAAATTGCAATCTTCGCAAGAGATCCATGAGACACAAATACATCCACAACGACCAAACCGTTTGGTGCTGATTTTTATCAGGCGGCGCGATTGGACCGTATTTCTTTGGAAATGGGGCCGGAAATGCTGTGACTGTGTATGACATTCGTTACAGGAACAGGATAAGAGAGTTTTTGTAAACTCAACTGCACGATATGGATGTGGACGACATGTGGTTTTCCCAGAGCAACACTACCTACCACAACGCGCATGAAATAATCGATTTATTGGAGAAACGATTTCCAGACCGAATCATCTTTCGAAATTAGAAGTCGACCAGCCATTGCGATTTCTTTCTTTAAGGTTTTGTGATATACCAGATAATAAAAAATAAAACACAAGCAATTCCTGAGCCCAAATTCGAAATCCATACATCATCGAAAATTTCACGAAAAGACCAACGGCCTGTCTATTTGCAGGATATTTTGCCAGGGTCTATTTGCAGGATATTTTGTACTATACTGAACCGGATTATGTCCACTTTAATGTCCACTTTAAGTAATTGGCTTGCACGAACTTGATTTATATATATGTAAATATCTTGTTCGTGTACCAACGCAAGTGATAACCAACGCATAGCTGAATCCTTCTGAATACAAAAACGTGAGAGACAACAAATAAAGGAGAAGCAAAAGACCAGCAGATTCTCATTTCATGGACAAAACAAATAATGCATTCCATGCAATCAAATGTAAAAAGGGGCGTTTTAAATCTATTAATTTACTATTTATAAATGTGAATTTGTATTGTTAAAATTAAGTATAATACATAATACATATATATTGAAATCGAAGAATAATTCGTGTCTAAATATTATTATACTAGTGGATTGGAACGCGCCTATGGCGCCCGTCGAAACATGTTTTTTTCGTTTTAGGACTTGCAAACATATGAATATTTGAAGTGTGTTCCAAACATGGTTCCTGCAGAATGTGTTTGTGAAAGTATTTTTCAGCGTGTACAAGCCCACCTACACCGTATTGGACAAGTGGCAAGTAGTGTTGTGACGGCGACACATTCGGGTAATTAGCCATGAAAAAGTTTTTCAAAAAAACCATTCGGAAGCGGTGTAAAATCAGTATAAAGCTAGAAAGTCAGCAGCTTACTGATTGTGGGAAGCTCTCCCTGTCCCTGCATGGGGGTAATGGGAAAGTATTTACGAGGGCGGATCAATAAGTCCGTGACTTTTCGAACTTCCCTTTCGAACTTCCTGAAATGCAACACTGCTCGCATCAAGTACCACCTGTTTTTTTTTTAGCAAGTTCCGTCATTTAGTTTGCGTTTAACAGCTGTTCAAAACTACAACCTCGTGCATTTTTTTAAAAATGGAAAAAGGTGAATTTGGAGTGCTCATTAAACATTATTTTTTGCGAAAAAGCAACGAAAAGCTTGATAAATACTATGGGGACTCGACACCATCGATTTCAATGGCAAAAAAGTAGTTTACTCACTTTCGTTGTGGTCGCACAAGTATAAATGACGTTGAACGTTCTGGACGGCCAAATTGAGGTCAATACACCCGAAACTGTCAAAAAAAATCCACGATATGGTGTTGGCCGATCGAAGAGTAAAAGTGCGTGAGATTGTTGATATCATAAGCATTCCATATGGCAGTGTGGTTTCGATTTTAAATGATCAATTGGGTTTAAGAAAGCTGTCTGCAGGATGGGTGCCGCGTTTGCTCTCAATTGACTATAAACGTAATCATGTGACAACTTCAGAGAATTGTTTGGAGTTGTTTAACCGCAATTCGAAGGAGTTTTTGCAGTGGTTTGTAACTGTGGGTGAAACATGGATTTCATTACAACATTCCGGAGACCAAGCAGCAGTCTAAACAATGAGTTTCCCCGGGTGAACCGGCTCCGCAGAAGGCCAAGGTAAATTTGTCGGCGAATAAGGTGATGGAAACAATTTTTTGGGATGCACACGGGATAATCCACATCGATTACCTTCAAAAGGGAAAGACAATAAACGGCGAATATTATGCCAACTTATTGGAACGACGCCAAGAAAAAAGTTATTTTTCATCAAGATAATGCACGGGTGCACACGTGTGTAGTCGCAATGGCAAAATTCCATGAATTGGGCTATGGATTGGTACATAATCCGCCATATTCTCCGGATGTAGCCAACAGTGACTAATTCCTATTTCTAAACCTAGAGAAATGGCTCGGTGGAAAGAGATTTAGCTCCAACGATGAAATTATTGATCAACCAAGTGCATATTTTATGAACCTCGAAAAATCCTATTTTTTTGGAAGGGATACAAAAATTGGAGAAACGTTGGACTAAGTGTATTGAGCTAAAAGGAGATAATGTTGAAAAATATTTTTTTTCCAAAAAAAAAAACACGGATTTATTGATTCGCCTCGTATTAATATATTTAACGTATAAATTTATTGTCATTTAATTCATCGTTACAGCAACGACAAAATCGTCAGATGCATTAAACTGTTAATTTCCTACATTTAATATTTACGTTAGGGTGATGCCGTTTGAAGGGTAGCTCCCTTATTTCTTTCAGTGTTGTTAAGATCAAATGAATCGTATTAACATTTTCATTTTGAGGTACTTATCTTCCAAAGGTGAATGTATCAAAGTACACAAAAATCTTCATTTACAAGCATTTGATTTGCTCGTGAGTCGTGAGCCAAAGTTTTGTCATATTGAAGTGTCAAGTCTTTGGCTCGGTAGTGGCTTGACAGCTCGCTGATGTCAACCCCATATTTAGAAGCAGTGTCAATGTGATTCTGTCCTTATAGTCTCACATTATTTTTTGCTCGGAAGTTACCGTTTGTAACCGTTCAGTTTTATAAAAAGAAAATTCATAATCTTATTAACCCTTGCTTGAGCCTTCGAGTCTGAGAAGACGTTCTTTTATAAAGTCACGCAGAGACTGGTATAATTTTCTGCCAAAACATGATCCGATTTTGAGTATATTTTCTACGAAAATCTTCAAAGAATTTGAACAAAGCGTATTTTTAAAATTTATATCTTAAGGAGTCTGCCCAAAGTTCCCAAAATATATCAACATATCTTAAGGATTTCCATAAGGGAGACTCCTTGAGAAATTACAAATTGAAATATTTTTGACAAAATCTAGGAAAATGTTTATATATTTTTTTACTATGTACACGGAAACATTGTAACATCTTGTTTAGAATTTTAATGGATTTTTCCTAAACAGTGTTTATTTTTTTTATTTTTTGCCTTCTCTAATCCTTCACACAAATTTGTGGCCTAAAGTGCCAAGTGCTTTGTTCGTAAGCCATGTTCTGCAGCCAATTGGGGGCCTTGTTGCCTCAGTTTGTGGAAATATACATGAAACTTTTTGTTATGTTGGATGTGTGTTATTTGGATATGATTTTGTATTTGTTCCTTTGGTTTTTTTTTTATTTTGCCTTTCAATTCCTTGGGATGCTGGCCAAAAAGTAAGACAACAAAATCAAAAAAACGGATTTGGCTTATTGTTTTTCCAATGTGTTTTGTTTTGTTTTTGTTCCTTTTGCTGCTGCTGAAACATAAACCTTCAACGGATGCCAGTTCAATATAAAAAGCCAAAAGGAATTTGTGAGAATTGTGAAGAGGCCCGACCGACCATCCGTCTCGATAAACAAACAAACAATGTTGTTGCTGATATCTCTGTTGTGTTGTGTGGTATGTGGCTAAATTGTTGCTGGTGCTTGCAACGCGAACCCATTGCAGATGTTGTTAGCTGCTGCTTCTGGGCTGGGTGCTGATGGCGGTGATGCTATTGCCAATGCTTATGTTGTTGTGTGTGGTCAGTTCCAATCGGTATGAGATGTGGATGATGATTACTTAATTTATATTGATGATGACGTTTTGAATGATGGCCGTTTATGGGCTTTCACTTTTTGCTGTTGTTGTCTTGTGCACTGGCCAAAAGAGTTGTCTTGGAGTTTGGTTTAGGTTTTTTGTTTGATTCTTTTTTGGGCAATTGATTTTCATTATCATAATTTTGTTATAAATTGAGGCTGAAGTTTGAAGTTGCAATATTTTTTTCTTCCATATTTTTGTTTATTCTTTGGGGACACCATTGAACAACCCCAACAACTACCATATACTACTGAACGCTTCTGTATAGAAATGATTTTTATGGAGTTCCCATTTAAACGATTTGATGTTGATGCTGATCATGATGATGTTGGTAGTGGCAGTGGTTGATTGTTTGAAGCCTCTATGACTCTCTTCTAATGTTTTGGGTTGTTAGCATTTCAATTGCCTATAAATTTAAGTTAACAATTTCATTTAGCCATTTTTAAAAGCCAAAAAGTCACAACAATAAGGAAGCAAAGGTAGTTAGTTAGTTGGTCGAGCAATTTCAACTCCAGCCCATATTCATACACCTAGTAAAGCCAACAAAGAGTACCCATATGTATCACGAACATACATGCATTCAGACATTTCGGTTTGGCCAAGAAACTGCGCAATTGACCGTCGTTTTTGCCTCAGCTGTGTTGCTGTTATAACCACAAAATTCCCCAAACAGTAGATTATCTTAATTTAAAGATGTTTTTCAGCCTCTATTCCCCAATCCAATGGTGGCCTGGGCACTACGCACGCACTCAGTCTTACACACTTTTCACTCAGCTGAGTGAAAAACTCCACTTGGCCATATGTGCTGATATGCCAGCACAGTGGTAAGAAGTACGACGGTTTTTTTTTGAATGGATTCAATCAAGGTATTAAAACAGAAAAAACGATTTTCGGGTTTCTTTCCGGTTACAGGTTAAGTTCCATATTAAATTTAGAGGCATCTTAACAAATTTTGAGAGTTAAACTGAACTCAGAGGGTGAGCAGCTGTAATGTCTTCCTGAGTCTGTTCAGTTTATGTTACTCAAAGTTGAAGTCATTTAATGAGCAACTATTTTGATTCAGATTCTGAGAAACTCTTTTACTCAGACTCTGTGCAACTCCCTTGGCACAGAGTCTGTCTAACTCCTTTCTCTCAGAGTCTGCCCAACTTACTTGACTCAAAGTCTAAGTAGCAAAAAATTGAATGAGCTAATCTTTTGATTCAGATTCGGAGCAAATCTTTTGATCCAGTTTCGGAGCAAATGTTTTTACTCAGACTCTAAGCAACTCCTTTGAAACGGGGTCTGAGCAACTTCTTTCACTCAGAGCCTGTTCAACTTATTTGACTCCAAGTGTAAGTAACAACAAATTCAATGAGCAGCTCTTTTGATTCAGATTCAGAGCAAATCTTTTGACTGCGAGTCTGCGCAACTCCTTTGACACGGAATCTGAGCAACTCCCTTCACTCAGAGTCTGTTCAACTTATTTGACTCAAAGCCTATGTAACGAAAAATTCAATGAGCAACTCTTTTGATTCAAATTCTGAGAAACTATTTTTCCTCAGAGTGTGAGCAATTCCTTTGACACGGAGTCTGAGCAACTCCTATCACTCAGAGTCTGTTCAACTTATTTGATTCAAAGCTCAAGTAACGAAAACTTCAATGAGCAACTCTTTTGCTTCAGATGCTGAGCAACTGTTTTTACTCAGAGTCTGAGCAACTCCTTTGACACGGAATCTGAGCAACTCCTTTCACTCAGAGTACGTTCAACTTATTTGACTCAAACTTCAAGTACCGAAAACTTCAATGAGCAACTCTTTTGATTCAGATTCTGAGCAACTGATTTTACTCAGAGTCTGAGCAACTCCTTTGACACGGAGTTTGTCTAACTCCTTTCACTCAGAGTCTGTCCTACTTACTTGACTCATAGTCTGAGTGATGAAAGTGTAAGTAATGATTCAGATTCTGAGAAACTCTTTTGACTCTGACTCTGTGCAACTCTTTTTACTTTGAGTCTGAGCAACTGCTTTCACTCAGAGTGTGTTCAACTTATTTGACTCAATGTCTAAGTAGCGAAAAATTCAATGAGCAACTCTTTTGATTCAGATTCTGAGCAACCCTTTGGATTCAGATTCTGAGCCACTCCGTTGTTACGGACTCTGAGCAACTCCTTTCACTTACAGTCTGTTCAACTTATTTGACTTCAACTCTATGAATCGAAAACTTCAATGACTAACTCTTTTGCATCAGTTTCTGAGAAACTTTTTTGACTCTGAGTCTGTGCAACTCCCTTGACCGGAATCTGTGCAACTCCTTTCACTCAGAGTCTGTCCAACGTACTTGACTCAAAGTCTAAGTAGCGAAAAATTGAATTTGCAAATCTTTTGATTCAGATTCGGAGCAACTCTTTGGACTCAGGGTCTGAGCAACCGCTTTCATACGGAGTCTGAACAACTCCTTTCACTCAGAGTCTGTCCTATTCATTTGACTAAAAATTCGGATTATAAGCTACTCGTTTTACTCAGAGTCTGAGCAACTTCTTTGACACGGTGTCTGAGCAACTCCTTTCACTCAGAGTCTGTTCAACTTATTTGACTCCAAGTCTAAGCAATGAAAAATTCAATGCGTAACACTTTTGCTACAGATTCTGAGCAACACTTTTGACTCAAAGACTGAGCAACTCCTTTGGCACGTTGTCTGAGCACCTCCATTCACTCAGAGTCTGTTCAATTTATGTGAATCAAAGTCTAAGTCGTTCAATGAGTAACTCTTTTGATACAGATTCTGAGCAACTCTTTTGACTCTGAGTTTGTGCAACTCGTTTAACACGGAGTCTGAGCAACTCCTATCCCTCAGAGTCTGTTGAACTTATTTGTATCCAAGTCTAGGCAATGAAAAATGCAATGAGCAAGTCCTTTGATTCAGATTCTGAACAACTATTTTTACTCACAGTCTGAGCAACCCCTTTGACACAGAATCTCAGGAAATCCTTTCACTTAGGTTCAGTTTAACTTATTTGGCACCAAGTTTAAGTCATGAAAAATTCAATGAGCAACTCTTTTGATTCAGATTCTGAGCAACTCTTTTGACTCAGAGTCTGTTCAACTCAAAGTCTAAGAATCCGACCGAATACCTGAGCTAAGGATTAAGGCTACATGGATGGCTCAAAGGTAAGGGAAGAACGGGTCTAGGATTTTTCATTGAAAATCCAGCAACCGAAACCCATATACGCCTTCCGGATCCTAATACGAGCTTCCAAGCAAAAGTTCTGGTGATTATGGAATGTATTAAATGGCTCGGCGAGAATACAATCCCAGCCGAGGCAAATATTTTCACGGATAGCCAAATGGTAATCAAGGCAATATCATCGAAAATTGTCAAATCTAGAACGATCCTTGGCTGTAGGAAAGTGATAAACGATTCTATGCACGGCATACTCCACATTATCTGGTTGCCGGGGCACAGTGGAATATTCGGCAACGAACGAGCGAACCTCCTAGCAACGCAAGCTAACTCCAAACGGTGAGCCTACACAGAAAAAATAAAAATAAATTTCAATTAAAAAATTTATTTTCTTGATTAATTTTTTAATTGATTTTGGTGTACTCACGAAAATAATAATATTAATTAAAGGTATTTGTAAATTTGTCAAAAAAAAATTTAATGGGACATTGGGGATTACGAGCCCACCTTTACCGTATTGGACTAGTGGCGAATAGTGAGTGCAGGGCATGCCAGGGGGGCCGATGAGTTGATGGAGCATTACCTATGCCGCTGCCCGGCATTCACACAAGCTAGATCCAGATTTCTTTCGAACAGTATAATACCGGAGATGACTAAACTTGTGGAAATGGACTGGAACAACTTAAGGAATTTCGTGAATATCACCGAATTCCTATGAGAGGTATAGTGAATTAGTAGGTTAAATTTGAGAACGCAGAACATGTCGAATCAGCGACTTAAGTGAATGTCTACTGACATGGGAAGGATTAGAATGCTTTGTTCAAAACCAACTCAGAATTATTTGAACTCAAGGCTGGTAATGGACTACGAGAAATTCTACTTAAAGTCTAAAATTGTATCAATTGAAATTGGAATATATTTTTTAAATTTGTGTGAAATATTAGTTTAATTGTTGCTGAATCTTTTGCAGCTGAATGCTTTGAATTATTCGGCTTCTGTGAAGTTTATGCTGAAGGTCTTATCAAGTTTTCCATAAGGTCGTTATTAGATACATCTTTGCAATTCATTAGCAACATTTTTGCAATGCTTCATTTTTGCGTTGGAAATGAATCAATTGCCCCACTGTAGCTACCTTTGGCAGCATTCAATGCTGTTGATTTCATGATCTCCTTCATGGTGGATTATCTTTTCTTGGGTTCCTTTTCTATTCGTAGTTTTTTTCTTTAGTTTTGTTTTTGTGTGTAGTGACCGTTGATAGCATTATAAATAATTCACATTTGATTAGAGTTGCGAATAAATTTTTGTTCTAATTCAGGAAAATCACGACAACGTTTAACATTTTCTCTACGATCGAAACTTCAGTTGGTCCATCGTTTTTTGTTTTTTGAGTGGCCATAGTTGGCTGCCAACATTTGGTGTCTTCGAGCACGACACAACCTTCTGGAGTTTAATTTTGCAAGATCTTCTCCATCTGCGCTGCTGCATAGTTCTATTGAAGGTTCGCGTCTGTGTATAGTTCAATGTATGGTTTGGAGTTTCGTAAGTTTATAAATATCCCTATGTTGGCTGTATATTTTTTGGGACTTTAAATAAGATCACGTTTATGGTTAACTTATGGTTTATTACAGCCTTATGTGTAAGTTACTGGAGTCATTAAATATCAGTTTCTGTAGAGGGCAAAGAGGGTTTTTTTTTGTTTTGCGAAAAGATGAAAAGGTTAAAAATTGTAGTTAAAGATAATGAACTACGTATATGATGTACTCTAGGTTGAGACATAACATCGATAAGTTATCGACAATGAAGTGAAATCTGTAGAAGATATGTATGTAATTGGTAATTGTGGCTAAGGTGCAGTATTCTATGAAGAAGTTGGGTACAGTAAAACATGTCAAGTTTTTCAGGAAAATGTTAAGAAGCCTCAAAGGACAACGGGGTAGTTACTCGCCAATCACAGAGACACAATTTAAAGCCATCAACCACTGGGAATACTATTGCTCATGACTCTCAGACTTTTGGTGATCTTCGGTAAAGTCAATTTAAACATCACCACTGTTAATTAGTCCCTGTAACCCCTAAAACTTCAACAGGTTATGTTCTCTACAAACGTCGACGATGATATATTTAACACCTTTTTTGTAGTCTTTCTATTCCACCACACGAAATTGTTGTATTGATTATCCGATAGGGTTGCCATGATATCACCAGCCATTTCGCCAGACCATCTACCTCAAATTCCAATTCCAACATAAAAAATACAAATTCTGATTGAAATTATATTTTGGATATAGTGGTCAATACTCGAGCAGCTGAGACAAATTGCTTACCATTTTCCAACTCCACACAAAAAACAAACAACAACCAGAAAACAGAATCTAATTTTAAAATATGGCCAAAATAAAATGTTAACCGTAAATCTTGATTTGACTAGATCTTTACATGCACCAAAACATTTGAACAAATGAGAATTGATGTTTTCTCGCTGTGCTGGCTGGCACAACATTGAAATCTGTTACAAATTTTAAACCAGCATGACGAAATTCTACACTCTACCTACTAGGCCACAACCAAGAATAATCTTAAATGAACCCATAGAGAACGCAAACGGTCATAACCAACACCAGTCACGATTGCAATGCGAACCGAGGCAGCTGAAATCTTTGTCAAAACCTGGCTAGAACGGAACAAAAATTATGGCAACAAACATTAAAGAAAGTCATTACATTTTAGCCGCCTCGTAACTGTTTAATAAATTATGGCTACAATTTGCGCAAACGCACATGACACAGCCGCAGTCATTGGCAAAGGCAAAGGCTCCGCCACCATTAGCTTTAGAGTTAACCAAGACATGAGGGAGAAATTGATGCGATCCAAAATGATGATGCTGCCAATGCTGATGATCATGTTAATGACGTGGACAAATAGCAACAATTGTGGCAACCCAGCGGCGGAAGTCATAACCTGGAAGATCTGCAATCATAGCCAAACAGGCCTTCTTTAAAATACGGAAGGCCTTCCCTACACATTACCTCCTCCTTTCTTTTTAAAATTGCGTGAAATTAAGAGGCAAGGCCTTCCTTGCCCATTACCTAAAAAAGGCCTTAGAAAGCATGCAAAGAGGAAGGCCCTACAAGGCATTTAATTTAATATATTGTTACAAATTTCCTTATTCGTCCTTTTTGCGTTGTTTTATTCCCAATAATAAAACAAGGTTCGTTTTCAATTACGATAATTACAACGGTATAACTTCCTTTTATTTTACTTATATAGTACAACAGTTTACTTTATTTTCATCACTTTAATATGTCTTATATTTAACTATCAATTCGCGTTGCCTACTTTACGGGGTTTAATCACAAACTGAACTCTCCATTCCAAAGACCTCCGCTATTTATACCAACTCACCATACTCAAATGAAGTTATATCTAGCGAACTCAAGAACCTTCTAGTCGTTGTTGTTATTTATCCTTGTAAAATCATCTCGAATGGTGGAGAATTATCTTAACTGAGGCGAATTCATGTTACTGGTTTAGCGAGCTGGTACGTTGTTACAATGCATTCTTTCAGGCGCAGCACTAACCACCCTGTTATTTACATAGTCTTAGTAGGGTCATTAAGAGCAAGCAAAAGCTTTTAGTTATTCGTAACAATATTATTGTTAAACAACAATAAAATTTAAATAATTTATTTTATCACAAAATCATTATCCACTTCTACATATTTATTTATAAGTATGTACGAGTATGTATCTATCTAAGAAAGTTGTACCACGCCCAACTTCAAATTGAAAATTTTAAAAATACCCTGAAAATGTATGAATGTTTCCAATTAAACGAATCGGAAAAGAAATTTCTCAAAATTGTAAAAACCTTCTTCTTGGTTTTATCTGATGAAAATAATACATGCATTCCGCAGGCCTTCGTTTAGGAAGGCATTACAAAAGAAGCATTCCGCATGCCTTGTTTGTGGAAGGCCTTGCGACTTCCGCCGATGGGAATATTCTTCTTGGTTTTATCTGTTGAAAAAATTCATGCATTCCGCAGGCCTTCTTTTAGGAAGGCATTACAAAAGAAGCATCCCCGCATGCCTTATTTGTGGAAGGCCTTGCAACTTCCGCCGCTGGGAAAGGCTCTAGTTCCACCTGAGTCAACACTACAGCCATCATCATAGTTGTTTCGACCTCATCATCATCATCATCTTCATTATCATCATCATCCCCACCATCATGATCGTCGTCTTCAAGAGCTATGGACTTTGATTTCTCCTTTTTGGTTTGCAATTTTTTTATTCTACAACCAAAAATTAAACATTCTAGGTCTTTGTATTGGTCTACAATGATCATTATGATGATGCGGATGATAATGTTCACTACGATTGCGTTGCAGTTCCCAAACCTCTTAAACCTTAAATTGGAAGAACCCTTGCGGTAAAAACAACACAAGAACAATCAGCGACAACTGGCAACAACAGCCGGCAAGCAAGCAACATTAGTAGAACGCAGCATAATAATAGGAAGACCTTTTAGTAGTTTATGACTGTAGACGTTCCGATGGGAAAACAGTTGCCAAACAATCAGTACACAAACTGCAACAACAACAGTGAACATTACCACTATCAGCCACCAACAACATATTGCAGCACACCAGCAACATGATGCAAATTTCGCGGCAATTTTCTGTTTTCCATAAAACAGTTAATGTTGTTGCCTCATGCGTTCGTTTTCCTTGTGTTATTCCTTTTGTGCCTCCCGTAATCAGTTTTAAATTGCGTAGAACAGCGTTGTCTTATCCATGTTTGACGTGAATTTATGCTAAAGTGTATTAGGAGTTACAAGCGGTTCATCAATGATTTTGTAACAAAAGTTGTAACATCTAAAAGTTGTTAGCATCAGACTGGCAGATTGTTCAAGCTATTGGAAGTTTGATAATGATAAGGGTCTGACTTTGCCATGGCAATATAAAACATCCTTCTTGAACTTTAAGTTGATATGCATTCTCTAAGCATTATCTAAGCTTCTTTAAGCCAATTCGAATCAATAAATGTTTCAGACTAGCCTATGGGAAGTATTGCGATCTCCGCAACATCTCTAAGCAGATAATCAATACATTGTCAACATTTTATTCAATTCCACATCTCTCAGATGATTATCCATGTAAAGCCAGCATATTATAATATATAGTTTCACATTAAGCACAAAAATCTTGCTGTAAACTTAAGTGGAGGGTATAACGTTCCGTCTATATTCCATATTCATTCATTCCAGTCTCATAAAGTGCCAACGAAATCATTTCACGTAAGGAACTGAGAGAGCGACTTAACCATCTAGAAATTTCTATAGTGTGAGATGATTTTTTTTCTCTCTCAATCATGGTAATCATTTGGATCTTGCTGCGTTTTTTTTTTGTATGTACTAGATGGCTAGGAACATTATGGTTTGCTCATTGGCAAATCAAGCGGGTGTAGTTTGTTACAACCATGCAAACAGAAAGACAACAGCAACAGTAACAACTACAACAGCGACAGCGTCACTGTACCCAGAGATTGGTTCATCATTATATATGATGACGGTGATGCAGATGATGACAACAAAACTCAAAATGCTATGACTATAGATGGACAATATCCATGAAATAATGTTGTTGCTCTTGATGACGTAGAAGGCGATGAGGATGATGAGGACGACGAAGACGACTACGAACACCAAGCTGACTACAGCGGCTATAGCGATGATGCCGGCGATTGTTGTTAATGTTTTTCGGAACGTAAATCTAAGCGGCTGTTTTTCTCTGTATTTTTTTTGGGTTAATTTGTAATTGCGTTACATCAGTGCGTCGTTACCTTTTTTTATTTGCAAATTATGGTCATAGCCTTTCAGCCACCTCGCTAACCATTTCGCTTGGCAAAGAACAAGCTGAGTTGAGATCTCATTTGTATGTTGCCCAGTGGAAAAATGTTTTTATTGCCTGCCTGTCCTTTACGTTTTTCCCTTAAGTTCTTACTCAATTCTTAATCATGACAAGATGTTGCTAATTCTAGTTGCTTGTTTTAGCGTGAGTTCTTATATTTATATATAAATTAGAGCTGTATACAAGTCTAATAGGAATTAGGAAATTGTAGGTGTTTGGCGAATAAATTGCTATGAAAATAGTTTGCTTTGAGGAAGATTTTTGTGAAGATATTTCTCTGACGAAATTTTAAATGAAAATATTGGTCTGACGGACTCTTCTATGAAAATGTTGCTACGAGCAAATTTTCTACAAAAATGTTGCTGGAAATTTGCTATGAATATTGTTCGTAGTAAATTAAAATATTCTTACAAACTAATGTTGTGGACAAATGAGTTAAAAATATTTTGGTATTAGACAATGTTCTAAGAAAATGTGATCAAATTTTTTAAGAAACTGTTGCTGAGATGTAAGGATGTAAGGAACATATCAGTAACAATATTGCTGTTACTAATTTTCTATAAAACTGTTGGTGCTGGCAAATTTCCTATACAAATTTTGTTCGTAATTAAATTTCATAAAAATTGTTGCTTGATGTAGTAAATTTCTATAAAATGTTGCTAAGCAAATTTTCTATAAAAATCCTGCCTGATCAAATTTTCTATAGAGTTGTTGTTATCAAAAAATATAACAAGAAACTGTTACTGTTAGTAATTTGCTATAAAATGTTACTGAGCCCGAATTTCCTATAGCAATTCTGTCAGGAAATTTATTATAAAAATGTTGCTGTGAGTAACATTTCTAAAAAATGGTGCTGTGAAAATGCTGTTTGATCAAATTTGCTATAAAAATCTTGCTACAGAAAACTTTCTAAGAAAATGTTGCTGACATCTACTTTTGCGATAAAATGTTGCTGACAGCTACTTTTGCGATAAAATGTTGCTAATAATACAAGCAAATATTCTTCCAAAATGTAGATATGAGAAAAGTTTCCAAACAACAATGTTGAGCAAACCAAAATGTTTATATGAGAATTTTTTTTAAAAAAATGCAGCTGTGATAAACTTTGCAAAAAATTATGCTATTATGGGCAAATTTTGATGTGCAAATGTTGCTGAGACCAAATTTTGTTGCTGCCTGATCAAATTTTCTATAGAGATGTTGTTATGATGTTGTTGATGTTAAAACTGTTGCTGTTAGTAATTTTCTATAAAAATTTTACTGTTCACGAATTTCCTATCGCAATTCTGGCAGGAAATTTATTATAAAAATGTTGCTGTGAGTAGAATTTCTAAAAAATATTGCTGTGAGCAAATATTCTATAAAAATGTTGTTTGATCAAACTATCAAAAGCTTGCTTTCAGAAAACCTTCTAAGAAAATGTTGCTAACAGCTACGTTTGCGATAAAATATTGCTTTATAATACAATGTTGCAGTGAGTAAATATTCTACAAAAATGTTGATGTGGTGAAAATTTTCCATACAACAATGTTGAGCAAATTTTCTACCGAGATGTTTATAAAAAATATGTTGTGATCAACCTTTGTATATAAATGTTGCCGTAAGCAATTTTCTATAAAAATGGGGGTTATAGCAAATTTTCTATGATAATATTTTATTAATAGCAATTTTTGATGCAAAATGTTGCTGTAAGCAGCTTTCCTATAAAAAATTGTGTGTATGACCAATTTTCTCAGAAATTGATTCTCGAAACACATTTCGTAAGGAAGTGTTGCTGAGAGCAAATTTTCTAAAAAATGTTGTTCACATTTTCTAAGAAAATGTTCACGTGAGCCACTTTTCTTCGAAAATGTTGCTTTGAACAAATTTGCTAACAAAATGTTGCTGTGAGCAAATTTTGTGACAAAATGTGGCTGTGTTCAAAGTCTCTAGAACATGTGGCAGGGTGTGAATTTTGTATGAAAATGTTGATGTTACCAAATCTTTTGTAAAAATGTTGCTGGTAGCAAATTTTCTATCAAAACACTGTTCTAACAAAATGTCGATATTAACAAATTTACTAAGAAAATGTTACTGTGAACAGATTTGCTGTTGCTGTGAGCAAAGTTTCTAAAAACAGAATCTATGAGCAATTTTTCTACGAATTGTTGCTGATAACAACTTTTATGATAAAATGTTGCGGCGGGCAAACTTTGGAAAAAATGCTGCTGGCAGTAAATTCTGTAGGAAAATGTTGCTGTTGCTAAATATTTTAGAAAAATGTTGCTGTTACCAACGTTTCTTTAAAAATTGTGCTGTGATCAAATTTTCTATAAAAATTTTGGTTATATCAAATTTTGTTGAAAGATATTGCTGAGATATCTTATTTATAGTCAGTTTTCCACGGAAGTGGTGCTTAGAGGATATTCTGTAATGAAATGTTGCTGCAACCAAATTTTGGCAATATTTTGTAATAAAATGTTAAGCTAAGAAAATATTGCTGTGGGCAAACTTATTAAAAATAATGTTGCTGTGAGCAAATATTCCATAAAAATTTACCTGTCAGAAAAGTTTCTATAGCAAATGTTGCTGTTAACAAATTTTATAAAAAACAGTCTCTGTTTGCAAATTTTATATAGAAATATTGCTGTTACCAAATTTACTGTACAATTTTGCTGCTAGCATATTCTTTTATAAAAATGTTGGACCGAGTCAAATGTTGCTCGGAGTCAAATTTGTGTAGGCTATGTTGCTATGAGGAAATTTTCTATGAAAATATTGCTGTAATAAAATTTTCAACGTACATATATATTGCTGTGAGAATATTAGTTATGAAAATTTTGAAATTTATGGATACTTATTAAAATTTGTTAAGGTAAAGATTTTTTGTATTATAATTTTTTTGTTAGGAAAATTTGTAATACATTTTTGTTAATAGCTAGAAAATTAGTTTGTCGCAGAACTGTTTATTGCTACACCCATTGACGATTATTGTTTCATACAGATTCTGAAAATATGAAACCATCTGATAAAGATTTGGTTTTACAATATCACATTTTTCACAAGATCTTAAGTTTTCATATATAATTTTACTGTATAAGTTATCAACGAAACCCTTTTGGGAATTCAACAAAATAATGACACATTGCCCCACAGGGGCCACGACACATAAACGTCAACTTGTCCCTTAAACGAAAAAACAGGCGAAAAACAGCCTTACTAAGAAACAACAATCAACAATTCACCATACACATTGATCATTTTCAATAATACTAGTGCCAGCAACGGTCGGTCGCCTTGCCGTTGCAAAGTGTGGGTGGCATTTGTTGTGTTGCTAGCAACAAGCGATGTAAAGGAACAGTCTCTAAACATTGAGTTGTAATTGAACAATAATCCAACTGACATTTTGTCTTTAGTCATGTTTTTCTATGACCACAAACAAAAAAAAACCAACATAAAAAACAGTAACAAAATCGACAACATCAACGACAATTGTCAGTTGCGGCCGTTGTTATATGTTGGGCTTTCAAAGTTCCCCAAAAAGTTAAAAGTAACATGTAATTTTCTTTCCTGAAACCAACAAAAAAAAAAGAACTGAAAATTGAAATATATCGTACGCACCATGATGCATTTGGGATGCAGTCTGTCCATAATGGTGGTTGGTTCCAAAGCCAAAGGGTACATTGTGGTACTAACTCTTATCGCCAAAGTTCGCAACATGGTATGCGTTCTATGACTGTTGCTGTTGTTGTTGCAACTTGTGTTGTAGTTATTGTCGATTGCCATAATATTGTTGCTGCCATCGCTGTTGTCGTTTGTCATGTAAAGCTATTGTTGTTAATGTTGTCGATTATTATTGCAACATATAACATTCGAGCATTTTGGGTTTCTCCACGCGGTCATTATCTGATCAAATGTTGGCAGGAGTGCGACTACTTAAAGGGGGAGGAAGGCGGCGGAGAAGGGGATTTCAAATTGCTCTCACAAGACTTTGTTGTTTCAAATTATTAACATGAGAATGTAATCATGGTTTGCAATTTTTATTTTTCATTTTTCTTTTTTTGCTCAAAGAAAAAGATTTCTATCTTAAAAATTAAATTAAGCAGACAACGAAAAAAATAGATCCTACGCACAAACTATGAACGTTTCGATATGAGTTTTAAATTAATTTGCTATTGGAGTCAAGTATTTTTCATTGAAAAATTGAGATAAATTGTAGTAGGAAACTGTTGGTGCCAGAAAATCGTTTTGTTCGGAACAAGTTTTTCATCAAAATTGTTGCAAAGAGCAAAATTTCGTTAAATTTTTTTTTATAAAACTGTAGACAGTTTTCTATGAAATGTAAACTGTTGCTGTAGACAGTTTTCTATGAAAATGTTTCCATGGAAGTTTTATTGTGCACAAATTTTCTATGCAAATGTTGCTAGGACCAATTCTGTATGGACCAAATTGTATATGAAAATGTTCCTGGAACCAATTTTTTTACAAAAATTTAGCTGTACAAAGCTCACACCAGCATTATGATAAAATAAAAATTGTGACAAAAATTTCGGATTGAATTTTTGCTCACAGCAATATTTTTTAGAAATTTGCATAGAAAATTTGCTCACAACATTACATAGAAATGCTTCTCTCATCAACATTTTCAAAGAAAATTTTCTCACAGCAACATTTTCATAGAAAATTTGCGCACAGCAACATTTCCATACAGTATTTGCACTCAGCAACATTTTCATAGAAAATTTTGTCACAGCAACAATTGCATTGAAAGTTTGCTGAAAGCAAAATTTTCATAAAAACTTTACTGACAGCAACATTCACATACAGAATTGGCTCTCAGCAACATTTTCATAGAAACTTTACTCACAGCAACATTTTTAGAGAAAACGTGTTCACAGCAAAATTTTTATAGAAAATGTGCCCACAGCAACATTTTTATACAAAATGTTTTCACAGCACCATTTTCATAGAAAACTTGCTGACAGCAATATGTTGCTGGAAGAAAATTTTCTATGAAAATGGTGCTGGGAGCAAATTTTCTATTAAAATGTTGCTGGCAGCAAGTTTTTCTTGGAAAATGTTGCTGGGAGCAAATTTTTTATGAAAATGTTTCTGGGAGCAAATTTTCTATGAAAATGTTGCTGGGAGCAAATTTTCTTTGAAAATGTTGCTGGGAGCAAATTTTTCTTGGAAAATGTTGCTGGGAGCAAATTTTCAATGAAAATGTTGCTGTGAGCAAATTTTCTATGAAAATGTTGCTGGGAGCAAATTTTCAATGAAAATGTTGCAATGAGCAAATTTTCTATGCAAATGTTGCTGTGAGCAAAATTTCATTGAAAATGTTGTGAGTATTTTTTTATGAAAATATTGCTGGGAGCAAATTTTCTATAAAAATGTTGCTTAGAGCACATTTTCTATGAAAATATTGCTGTGAGCAAATTTTATATGAAAATTTTCCGGTGAGCCAATTTTCTATGAAAATTTTCCTGTAAGCAAATTTTCTATGAAAATTTTTCTGTATAAATTTTCTATGAAAATGTTGCAATTTGGGATCAATTTTTCTATGAAAATGTTGCTGGGAGCTAATTTTTCTTGGAAATTGTTGCTGGGAGCGAATTTTCAATTAAAATGTTGCTGTGACCAAATTTTCTATGAAAATATTGCTGAGAGAAAATTTTCTATAAAAATGTTGCTGTGAGCAACTTTTCTAAGAAAATGTTGCTGTGAGCAAATTTTCTATGAAAATGTTGCTGTGCGCTAATTTTCTATGGAAATGTTGCTGTGAGCAAATTTTCTTTGGAAATGTTGCTGTGAGTAAATTTTCTATGAAAATGTTGCTGTGAAAAAATGTTCTATGTAAATGTTGCTGTGAGCAAACTTTCTATAAAAATGTTGCAGTGAACAAATTTTCTATGAAAATATTTTCTATGTAAATGTTGCTGTGAGAATATTTTCTATGAAGGAAATTTGAGGAAATTTTCTATGAAAATGTTGCTGTGTGCAAATTTTCTATTAAAATGTTGCTGATAGCAAATTTTCTATGAAAATATTGCTGTGAGCAAATTTTCTATTAAAAAGTTGCCATGAGCAAATTTTCTATGAAAATTTTGATATGAGCAAATTTTCTATGAAAATGTTGCTGTGAGCAAATTCGTTAGGCAAATCTTCGACACAAATGTTGCTTTGAGCAAAGTTTCTACATAAACGTTACTGTGAGCAAAGTTTATATAAAAATGTTGATACGAGCAATTTTTGTAAGAAAATGTTGCTGAGTAAACGTTCTATGAAAAAGTTGTTGTGAGCAAAATATTAATAACAAACTGTTGCAATGTAAATTTTCTCTGAAAATGTTGTCGAGAACAAATTTTGTATGAAATTTGGGTGGGAGCAAATTGCCCGCAAATAGTCTATAAAATGTTGCTTATCTATAAAAAATCGTGGTGTGAAATGTTGCTGTGTGGATATTTTCTATGAAACTGTGGCTGTGGGAAAATTTTTTCGAAACATAATGTTTTTGTGTGATAGTTGTTATATAAATGTTGCTGCGAGTATGTTTGCTTTGAAAATGTTTCAGGGAAGAAATGTTCTATGGAAATGTTGATATGAGAAAATATTCTATAAAATGTTGCTGTTAGCAACTTTTTTGAAAATGTTGCTGTGAGTAATTTTTTATGAAAATGTCGAGGAACAACTTTTAATGAAAATGTTGCTGTGAGCAAGTATTCCACCAGAATAATGCTGTGAACAAATTTTCTATGAAAATGTGACTGTGGGAGAATTTTCTACAAGAATGTTATAGGTGTTCAATCTGTTTGAAAAACGTTGCTGTAAATAATTTTGGGGTAAAAAAAATTACTTCTGATAAATTTTAGACAAATTTTTTTGTAAAAAATATTTGTGCAACCAATTTTCCTATGCATAATGTTGGCCTTTGTGCCTACTTCTATAACACATTACTCTTAACAACGTTTGTGTTTATATTAAATTAATATTGATTCGAAATTACTGCCAAGTTTCCTGTCATCTCTTACATGACTGGTGAGCGTTCGATTTATGCTTAAAATTTTATCACGCGTAACTGTCAAAATGTCACTTTCGCTTGAGGTTACCACCATGGTGATCTCTGCGGAACCTTTTACAGAGTGTGGTCCATGAGCCATGGATGCATATACAACCGTCAAACTCCGTAAGCCACAGTCACAATAACAACGTCGTCAGCATACATAATAAGATACTTATGCAGCATCTTAAACTCACCGAAGAGTTGAAGATACAGTAGTTCCCGCACTTTGGCTCCTGAGTTTTTTTTTCTGTGTGTATGCTATGCATTTTATCTGCAAGTCAGAACGCAATTTCGACTCGATTGCGCTGACTTGATGACTTTTAGGCCTTCACGCATACACACCATGGACGTGCTAGCCAACCGGGAATTCTAGCATGCAACATCGTCATGTGCGTGCCTCAGCAACGTCTTTCAACGTATGTTTTGTCACATCATTATCACACAAAACGCACACTCACTCACTTGCTCACAACTTGAATTCGGCCACTGTTCCCAAGCATCAACGTCATCATAGCCATCATTATCATCATATGTTGGTGCCTTTGGAGTCTTTGCCCTGTGATCTTCTTGTCGGCATTTGCGTTGCGTTCCGTTTATCCATACCTCGATTGCGCGTGCGCATTCCAAGTTTTCACTTTGTATACGTTGGTACGATAAAGGCTGCTGCATCTTTGTATCATGGGTTACCAGTATGCGTGTTTGTTGCATATACGACGACGAGGTAGATATTTGACATTATTGACGTGACAGGCGTAAATCTTAATGTTTACGTATGTTTTGGCATTCAAGCTATTATCAATAATGCATGACGCGTACGTATTTGGAGTATGATGACCAAGGCATGTACGAATAATGTTGGCCAATATTTTGGGTGGCTTCCACATCACGCGGTCAATACAGAAGTTAATCATATTGTGACAAATCCAACGAGCTACAGTTTTTGCACATAATGTTGGGAATAATGGAAAATTTTGTGCAGAATAATTGATTTTTTTCTTAAAAAGATCCCCCAGTTTATATCATTTCAAATAAAATACACAGATATTTGTGACATGGAATATTCTTGGTGCTTTAATTTAAAAAATAACGTTCAAGCTAATATGTCCTCACCCGCTAATCCATCTTTGACACTTCACATATTAATCACAACAATGAAGACATAATTGGACATAAACGATGCCAAAGTTCAACACTTGCAACAATTTAACAATAGATTTCTTGAGAGGCCCTCGAAATAGTCAACGAGTTAAACGTTTTGTAAGTTTTTTTTAAAAGGCACCAGCTCCACCTTCCATATCCATCATACGCTACAGATGGACGTTCATATGGACAATGATGGAATTGTTGCAAAAGGGAATTCTTCAACCCGACAACCTTTGTCAATGATGGCCAGGAGGAAGCGACTGCAGAAATAAACATGCATGTTATTCTGCTTGTTCTTTTGGCAATCACAACATTTTCCTCTTAACTGTTCTATGAAACGGCTGGTTAACAACCATCAATGTTCTTCTCCAGTTGCTGTTGCTCTTTACTGTCATATTTTTAACGATTAATCTCAATCAAAAAATTGTCGACTTCAAAGAAATTGTTGCCAACAAACATACACATACACACACACACATTCTCGCATTGTAGTGATCTTAATCCAAATACAATGATTGGTATTAGAACTCAAGGAAGATGTTGACCACATCATCGTTGATGTGTCTGCCATTGCTTTGGGTTACTTACAATGACGAGGACAACAGTTGGTATACCTACTCACAACTTGATCTAATGCAATTTACTGCCAAGAAAACACAAATAACATGACAGAAATCCCCACAAGAAATTTAAGTTTGGCCGGGAAAAACGAGGTGTAGATTATTTAGTTTGGTTGAACAATTGGTTGCAAATTTGGTTGGTTTGGTTACTACCTACGAAAATGTTGTAGTTGGAATACCAGTTATATCTGTAAGTGTTGCTGATTAATTTCTTTCTAGACAATTTATGTGAAACCCCACTTGAAGCAACATTTTCAGGAAAATTTCCTTTAAGCACAATTTTTATAGAAAATTACGACATTGCAACATTTTTGTAGAAAATTTCGGCACTGCAATGTTTTTATGGAAAATATTCCCGTAGTAAATTTTTAAAGAAATCTTACTAACAGCAACATTTATGTAGAAAATTTTCTCACAGCAGTATGTGTAAACAAAATTTGCCCGCTGCAATATTTTGCTTGGAAACTTACTCACAGCAACACTTTAATAGAATATTTTCTTACAGAAACATTTACTTGCACACAACTTTAAAATAGTTTTATCAAATAGATAGTCATAGATAATCTGATTATTGAAACATTTTTATAGACTATTTGTGGGCAATTTGCTCCCAACGAAATTCCATACAAATTTTGTTCTCAGCAACATTTTCATTGAAAATTTTCTCAATGCAACATTTTGTTAGAGAATTTGCTTACAGTAACATTTTCCTAGAAAATGTATTCACAGCAACAATTTGATAGAAAATTTGCTCACAGCAACATTTTTTATAGAAACTTTTCTTCGGGCAAACATTTTTATAGAAAATGTACTCACAGCAACATTTTCATAGAAAATTTGCTCACAGCAACATTTTTATAGAAACTTTTCTTCGGGCAAACATTTTTATAGAAAACGTACTCACAGCAAAATTTTTATAGAAAATGCACCCACAGCAACATTTATATAGAAAATGTACTCACAGCAACATTTTATAGAAAATGTACTCACAGCAACATTTTATAGAAAATGTACTCACAGCAACATTTTCATAGAAAATTTGCTCACAGCAACATTTTTATAGAAACTTTTCTTCGGGCAAACATTTTTATAGAAAATGTACTCACAGCAACATTTTATAGAAAATGTACTCACAGCAACATTTTCATCGAAAATTTGCTCACAGCAGCATTTTCATAGAAACTTTCCACACATCAACATTTTCGTAAAAAATTTGCTCACAGCAACATTTTCATAGGAAATTTGCTCACAGCAACATTTTCATAGAAAATTTGCTCACAGCAACATTTTTATTGAAACTTTTCTTCGGGCAAACATTTTTATAGAAAATGTACTCACAGCAACATTTTATAGAAAATGTACTCACAGCAACATTTTCATCGAAAATTTGCTCACAGCAGCATTTTCATAGAAACTTTCCACACATCAACATTTTCGTAAAAAATTTGCTCACAGCAACATTTTCATAGGAAATTTGCTCACAGCAACATTTTCATAGAAAATTTGCTCACAGCAACATTTTTATTGAAACTTTTCTTCGGGCAAACATTTTTATAGAAAACGTACTCACAGCAAAATTTTTATAGCAAATGCACCCACAGCAACATTTATATAGAAAATGTACTCACAGCAACATTTTAAAGAAAATGTACTCACAGCAACATTTTATAGAAAATGTACTCACAGCAGCATTTTCATAGAAAATTTGCTCACAGCAACATTTTTATAGAAACTTTTCTTCGGGCAAACATTGTTATAGAAAATGTACTCACAGCAACATTTTATAGAAAAGTACTCACAGCAACATTTTCATAGAAAATTTGCTCACAGTAGCATTTTCATAGAAACTCTCCACACATCAACATTTTCGTAGAAAATTTGCTCACAGCAACATTTTCGTAAAAAATTTGCTCACAGCAACATTTTCATAGGAAATTTGCTCACAGCAACATTTTCATAGGAAATTTGCTCACAGCAACATTTTCATAGAAAATTTGCGCACAGCAGCATTTTTATAGAAACTTTGCTCACAGCAGCATGTATATAGAAACTTTTCTCAAAACAACGTTTGTATCGAAAATTTGCTCAGAAGAGTTTCATAACAAACTTGCTGCCCACGGAAGCATTTTCCTATATAATATTCTCACAGCAACATTTATATATAAATGTTACTACGTAGGAAATTTCCTCACAGCAACGTTTTCATAGAAAATTTGCTCACAGCAACATTCATAGAATATTTGTTCACAGCAACATTTTCATAGAAAATTTGCTCACAGCAACATTTTCATAGAAAATTTGCTCACAGCAACATTTGCACAGAAAATTTGCTAACAACAACATGTTGTTAGAAAATTTGCTCACAGCAACATTTTCAAAGAAAATTTTCTCACAGCAACATTTTCATAGAATATTTGCGCACAGCAACATTTCCATACAGTATTTGCACTCAGCAACATTTTCATAGAAAATTTTGTCACAGCAACATTTGCATTTTCATAAAAACTTTACTGACAGCAACATTCACATACAGAATTGGCTCTCAGCAACATTTTCATAGAAACTTTACTCACAGCAACATTTTTAGAGAAAACTTGTTCACAGCAAAATTTTTATAGAAAATGTGCCCACAGCAACATTTTTATACAAAATGTTTTCACAGCAACATTTTCATAGAAAAATTGTCACAGCAACTTTTTTATAGAAAATTTTGTCACAGCAACGTTTCATAGAAATTTTGCTCACAGCACCATTTTCATCGAAAACTTGCTGACAGCAATATTTTCATAGAAAACTTCCTGACAGCAACATTTTCACAGAAAACTTGCTCAGACCAACATTTTCATAGTTAACTTGCTCACAGCAACATTTTCATAGAAACTTTGCTCAAATCAACGTTTGTATCGAAATTTTGCCCACAGCAACATTTCAAATTAGCTCACTGAAAACTTATCGTAGAAAATTGGCTCACAGCAACATTTTCATAGAAAATTTGCTCAAAGCAACATTTGTATCAAAATTTCTTCAGAGCAACATTTTCTTAAAAGATTTTGATCACAGCAACATTTTCGTATACAATTTGCTCACAGCAACATTTTCATAGAACTTTGGTACAGCAACATTTTCACAGAAAATTTACTCGCAACATTATCATAACATACTTGCAACAGAAACATTTACATAGGAACTTTGCTCACTGAAACAGAGTTGTAGAAAATTTCTTCACAGAATATTTTCTCAAAAATTTTGGTCACAGTAACATTTTCATAGAAACTTGCTCGCAGCAAAAATTTCATAAAAACTTTGCTCCCAGCAACATTGCCAAGGCAATATTTTCTTAATAAACTTGCTCACTTCAACATTCCCATCCAGAATATGCTCTCAGCAACATTTTCTAAATAAGTTTGCTCACACCAGCATTGTCATAGAAAACTTCTTCACAGCATTATCTTCTTACAGCAAATGATTCTTTAATGAAAATGTTGCTATGAGCAAAAAATGTTGTTGTCAGCATATTTCTTTGAAATTGATGCTAGAAATAAATGTTGTTAAATGATTCTGAATGGCAAATGTTTTTTAGACTCACTCTTTAATATTTCCTTTCCGCAACTTCTCATTCCACCATCGTTCTAAAGAAAAAATGACGAATTGCCTAGAAAAAGACTGATATATTCTTCTCGCTGCGTTTGTTCAATGTCTGAAAAAAAAAGAATCAACTTCAAATCTTGGACAATAGTAGTGCAGTCCCCAGTAATGCTGTGCGGACATTTGATCTAACAATGACCATACTGATGCACAGAATTATGATGAATATTTTTTTACTTTGTGTCGTTTTTAAGTCTAACGCAACGACAGCTACAAATGTATTTCATAACTAATGGACAGATGGACGGACAGGCACATGGTGTCTGGGTAGGCACACTTCTTATGATGACTGTTTCCATTGCACCATGTTGCATCTGGTTGATGTGTTGCAATGAATGCCATCGTCTGCTGTGCGGCGCAAACATAGTACAATTTATAATTGAGATATGGATGTGGTAATATTTCATTACCACGCGTAGTGGCCAGTGTTGTGGCTCATATTGGTTCAGAATTGTTTCGTCTGGCAGCCTATACATGTGCGATATACATAAATACGTTGAAAGTTCCCTTATCTGTCTACGACTCTGGATGCGAGCAAGCAGCACTGTTGTTGGTCACAATACTTATTGTGTGTGATCTTTTGAAACTCATCAGAACCCAGAGAGCTTTATCATGTTGCTCGATAGTCTGTCTGCCTGGCTGTCTGTCTGTCTGTCTCGCTGCATATCTGTCTGTCTGTCCATCTACTTGGTTATGCGTCTCCTGTGGACTTGAATCTCTCCAAGGTATTATATATGATCACAGTGCTAAGTCGCCTCTGTGAAGATGAAATAACTTAATTGTCACTCAATTACTCAGGTTTTCAGCTAAAAGCATTCATTGTGCCGGCTTAATGTCATGGCGCTGCAACGAAATGCCACAAACAACATTGCAACTTCATGAAAAATTAATATAACGTGAATAACTAACGGCTGAAAAGGGAGTACCTGGGCCGAAAATAAGTCACATCAAACCTTAAAGTGTCAACTGATGGGAATCATAAGATATTTTGTATAAATATTGTTAGAGCAAAACTGTTTAAACTCAGTGATCAGAACAACAGTGTTGCTCATTGCAATATTTTAAGAGAATATTTTTGGAAATAAAAATTTGGTGAAAACAAACCGACACCTGTCACGTCTTTGTAGATTATAAGGCTGCAAAAACTGCATCAAGCTATGTCGGAGCTTGGTATTCCTGCTAACCTGACACGGCTTTCTAGAATGTCACTGACCGACACGAAATCCTCAGTAAAGATTGGCAAAGATCTCATCGAACCTTTTAGTACGAGTCGAGGCCTCAGGCAGGGTGACGCCCTGTCATGCGATCTCTTGAAAATATTAATTGAGATCATCGTGAGAAAACCTGCTGTCAACACGAATAAAACTATCAGCAGCAAACGTAATGATGCTCGCGTATGCTGATAATTTGGAAATAATAATGGGCAAAATCTGCGAGAAGTTACTGCAGTATTTCCAGAATTGAGAAGCAATCAGCAAAAGTGGGGTTTAGCGTCAACGGGGACTAGACAAAATCAATGGTTTCGACAATCAGAACATCCACCCGTTTGAAGGAAAGGGTGAACGTTGATAACCGATATAATTTCGAGGTAGTGGACGAATTCATTTACCTCGGATCTGCCGCAAACAGAAACAATAACGTCAGCCTAGAAATCAAACGGAAAATTGTGCTTGTAAACCGGTGTTATTTCGAGCTAAGCGAGCACTTCAGCGACAATGCCTACTTTCGAGAAATGGTTATCCAACTATATCAGACTCTTATGCCACCTGTCTTGCTTTATGGCGCAGAATCCAGCACGCCGAAAAATAACGTTCCCAGCAACATACTGCAGGAACCATATACATGTTTGCAAGCATTGTTTTCGTTAATTTGAGATCTGCTGCTTTTTGTTTTTTATTGACTGTCACGTTTTTGTTTTCAGCGATTTTCAACAAACAAAGTCACATTTAGGTCACAAACACATATATTATAACCTATTAATCATTGTGTCCCAAACATGATATTTTGAATAGCAAACACTGTGTGTTTGGACAAAAGTACATAATATTTGCGAAAAGCTACAAACATGTTCTATTTGCACCCAAACAACAAAAAAATACAACGTGTGGGTCATATTGCATGCTGATGAAACATCACTGGGATTCTTCGAAAGAAAAATGAACCAACTAAATATATGGTCCTGTAATAGAAAACGGCAACGGTATTGACGACGGCTAAACCAAGAGCTGTACAATCTGTATCCCGACATCGAAGTAGTTATGCGTGCTAAAATGGCGCCTTTATGCTGTCTGGAACATGTCAGTCGAATGGATCAGAATTAACCAGTGCGAAAGGTATACGAAAACGTACTCGAAGGACATATAAATATAGGACGACCAAGACTTCGATGGATACCATTCGGAAGAGGTGGAAAACTTTAAGTCCCAATCAGTGAATGTAAAATTAGAACGCGCACAGCTCACTGGTTGTGAGAAGCTCTCCCTACGACCTTTATCGGATTTAACGGGACACAATTTTTTTAAGACTTCCCTGGAAAGACCACCGAGAGCTTGATGTTACCAACTGGAGGAGAAAAGCTGAAGATCGAACCGGGTGGAGAAACATGTTATCCTCATTTTGTAAAGCCCTTGACACCTCTGGCTTGTTTGAGGGAACCTAACTAAGTAAATGAGTAAGAATGTTTTAAATACTAGCAACTTGTTTTTACTATGTGTACTGAGTTTAATATTTCAACCTCAATTCTATCGAAAGGGCTTCTCTAAAGAGGACTCTTGTGGATCAACATTGCGTGAAAAAGCTATTCTTAAAGAGCATCATAAATTAGGACAAACAACCCTTCCAAGAAGTTTGTTCGTATTTTTGCATCGTTCCTAAAGGCGGGTACTAACTTCTTTAACATGAAATAAATTTAGAAAAGTACATTATTTCCCTTCTATGTTGGTCAGCAACATACTAGTGTTGACACCTTTATTTTTGTATGTGTTTACGTTTCTTTACACTTAAAATCTGGGGTTTTTGTGATAATTCTATTTCTTTTTACAATTTTATTACATACATATTGATTCGATACATATTTCTTAGTAACATTCAACCGTTGATATCGTAGATACATGTTGCTGGAATTTATTTGCTTAACTTTTTTTTACCACGGTTCGAAAATATGAAAAAATTTCTATATCTCGGAAACGGTGCGTCCAATCGAAAAAATAACAAAAATTTCTGAAGGGTTTTCATAAAGTGGTCCAATTCGTATGGAAGAATTTTTTTTTCAAAAAATCGCCAAAATAAGAAAATCGCTAAAATGAAAAAGGGGGTTATAACTCAGAAACGGTGCGTCCAACCGCAAAAATACTAAATGTCTTACCTCCACGCAGATTTTAACCGTGGATGTCTTCTATATGGCATCACTTTTTTTTTCTTTAAATCGCTAAAACTAAAATTTTTCAAATGCAAAAATCGCTAAAATGTTCTCATGCGTACATCTCGGAAACGGAGAGTCCAATAAAAAAAAATAACAAATTTTTGGGTGTTTCCAAGGGGCTTTAATAAAGTGACCAATTCGTATGGAAGAATTTTTTTTTCAAAAAATCGCAAAAATAAGAAGGTCGCTAAAATAAAAAAGAGGCAATAATTCGGAAGCGGTGCGTCCAATCGCAAAAATAAAAAATTTTTTACCTCGACTAAAGGCTTTAACCAATGGATGTCTTCAATATGCCATCAAGTTTTTTTTTTAAATCGTTAACACATATGAGAGTTTTAGCGATTGTTTATTCGAAAAATTTTAGTTTAGCGATTTCTTTTGTTGAAGACATCATTTGGCTAAGGCCTCTTAAGTAAAAATTTAATATTTTTGCGATTGGGCGCATCGTTTCCGAGTTATAGCCACTTATTTATTTTCACGATTTTGTTATTTTGGCGATTTTTTGAAAAAATACGAATATGTATTGAACCACTTTATGAAACCGTGTTAGAAACTCATAAAAATTAGTTATATTTTCGATTGGACGCTTCCGACGTTTCCGAGATATAGAAATTTTTTTCTAATATTTTCATGTTTTCGATCAAAGATGAGGATGGGTTACCCTGGGTAACACAATTATTTCCCCCATTCCATTGAGGGTAATGGGTAACCGTGATGAGTAATTCCCATTGTCGCGGGTAGTTTCCGATTATTTTCCACATTACCGTGTGGGTAATGGGTAATCGTGATGGGTAATTCCCCATTTTCGTGGGTAGTTACCCATTATTTTCCCCATACCCTGTGGGTAATGGGTAAACGCTAATTACGCATTGTCGAGATTGACAATTCCCAAGTGTTGTGGGTAGCTACCCTAGATTTTCCCCATTACCCTATGGGTAATGGTGATGGGTACTGCCATATTTTCGTGGGTAGCTACCCATTATTTTCCATATAACCTGTGGGTAATGGGTAAACGCTCATTACACATTCCCCACGGCGATGTGTATGGGTTACAAATGGAGGTAAATACGAACTCTATTGTTTTCACTATAAATCTGTTAATTTCTGTTTATTTTTTTTATGTTCTGACCGACGGTTTGGGGATGCCCACCATAAATACCGTGTATTGTATTGAACTAAGATAACAAAGTGCAACACGAAAAAATATAACCATATACGGACACCACTACGTGTTAAGACAAAAAAAAAGCCCCGAGTCTCCCAGTTTTGCCCAAAGTCATGCCCTTTTTTTATGGCCCCCAAAAATTTGGAGCGTCGGTGTAATTTTTGCAAAAAAGTGATCATTTTGTCAGGCTCATATCTTGCAAACTGTTCGGAATTTTGATTTAGGGAAAATTGTAGCTCTTGTCATACCTAGGAAATTCATATGTTCTAGAAAGTTCTTTATTGAGATCTTAGGAACATTCTTGTTGCTGATTGTTTCCTTAAATCTTGAGCGGTTTGGTACCTATGGACCTGAACAGGGGAAAAAAGGTAAAAAAATCGAATTTTTTAAAGTTTTTTTTGCGACTTCGACCTTGAAGATGAAGCTTTTTTGATTTTATGTCTTGACAAATGTTATTCTTTATTACAAGGGCTACAATATTCCCTCAGAGAGTAAGTCAAAACTCCGAACGAATTGCAAGATATGAGCCTAAATCTTGAACGGTTTGCTACCTATGGACCTGAACAGGGGAAAAAAGGTAAAAAAAAATCGAATTTTTTAAAGTTTTTTTTTGCGACTTTGACCTTGAAGATGAAGCTTTTTTGATTTTATATCTTGACAATTTTTATTCCCTATTACAAGGGCTACAATATTCCCTCAGAGAGTAAATCAAAATTCCGAACGAATCGCAAGATATCAGCCTGACAAAATGATCACTTTTTTGCAAAAATGACACCGAGGTCCCAAATCTTTGGGGGTCCATAAAAAAGTGCATGACTTTGGGCAAAACTTGGAGACACGGGTCTTTTATCACGTAGTGGTGTCAGTATGTGGTTATATTTCCACGACTTAAAAAATTACACACAGTGTAATTGTGGGTATGGAGTAGGAGGAAAGAGAAGCATTTACGATACATTTACAATGAATTAGGAACATTCAAATGATGCTGGATACATCTTGCTGGTGTAACTCTTTGACACCTTAGTACATACTTACTGCAATAGTGGGAAATTTGCTATGTACATGTTGCTGTATACATGTTGCTATTGTATCTATTGGGCAATTTAGTACTTACTACACTAGTGGGAAATGTTCGTAAATATTTTGCTGGCATTTACTAATCCCTTCATGGGATGTAACGGGAAACTATTTATTTATTTTATTTACTTTGGAGTTTTATGAAGTTTCGCGCGACTTATTGAACCTAATACTAACCTTAAAGTACAAAGACTTAGTTTACCTTAATTGTTATTGTCTATGCTGTTGTTTACTACTATTTGCATTAAGTATTTCTTAAATCTGCATTCATATAAACAAACTTATAAATCATGTCGCAGAAAAACTGCGATGCATCCATTGGTTTTTTTTGGAAACAGTCCCTTCAAGTCGCCTTGAAGTCTGAAAACAGAAAAAGGACAACAGCAACAGCAACACCAGATGTGTCCTTCTTATCACCCATAACACAGACGATGATCATCATTGAAATGGCAACAGCGATGATGAAGACTTAAGCAAATTTCGTACACAAACAGAAATTTTAGTGAAAAATCACAAATTTACGTGAAATTTAACACACACAAACATTGCTTTTTCTATTCGTTGTGTCAATTGAGTTTGAATTTACGAAAAGTGAATGTATTTCGCATATTTTTTTTTGTTGCTGACACTGGACGTGAAACACAGACGTAGGGTTGGATGTATTGCATTGCAACAACAACAACAACAACGAGAAGAATAATGGGAGCAGCGACAATAGTCACATTCGCATAGCATCCGTTTTATAATCGCAATTACCGCGCCAACTGACTGCACTTAAACAAGCGATGCGACGCAACGCGGGCACTGCTGAAGCGGCTGATTTGGATGATGCTGACTATGATGATGTCGATGACGGTTGGTATTTGCGTCCATGTTTGTATGTATTTGGCATTAGACATATACACATACATTTCAATGAACAATAATGGCAAAAGCATAACAACAAAAACAACAGTTTAAATCGTAAAAATCTTGTTGTGTTTGCAATTTAGCTGCTGCACTTTGGGTTTATAGTACATGCAGCTGAATCTACACGCGCACTAAGACACTTACAGGTCGCTGAGAATGCGAACCACCACCCAATGTCTGTGCTGTGGTAATGCATTATTGCATCGCATCTATCGTGTGCCCAGATATTCACCATTCGTCACAGTACATTCGATTCTTATAAAAGTCAAATACAGTCGCCACGTAAGTACACGAGCACGAACTAATCAAGAAATCATTTACAAAATGCTTGGTACCAGACACTTAGAGAGAGTGATAGACAAGTGACTGCTGTCAGTGGTTGAATGTTGGTGGGAATCCTTCCTGCATCTACAACTATAGCTGTGCAATCCTTCCAGTCATCTCAGACCTTAGACCAGCGGATTGTTGGGCCGTCTTTCGAATCATTTCCCAGTGTAAGGTGAGGTCGGCCATCTGGCAAAAATCAGAACTAGTTTGATTTTCAGAAACTGTTGGTTAGTGTAAGGCGAAACAATATGCCCGACACAAAAGTCGGACTGACTGACAGTCGGCGGACTAGGCCGTAGGTTTAAGGTGCTCTTTAGTCTTCAGTTTATCTTCGTGAAATGTGAGTAGTTTGATTAATCTCAGAGATCTGCTTGCTATCGCTTCCAAGCCTAGAAATTCAAAGTCCAACACTGTTTAATGTCGTTCAAGGATCTTGGCTGTAATTTCGTCCATAGCTTTTCAGTTATCAGATATTATATTTCATATGTCACCGCCTATGGTGTATTACATTGTGTGTGCGAATATTGTACTGGAGTTCTGCTCAGCCACAGGCCATCATTATTCCTTTTGGATGCGGTACTCTGATTCAGGAACTGTGATTCGGGAACTGTTATTCAGGAACTGTAACTCTGATTCAGGAACTGTAAAACGAAACAGTAACACTGAAATATCCCCTGCAGTGGTTTACCTAACACTGCTGGCACCATGTGTGTATGAAGAAAAAATTAGAATTTAACTAGCAGAGACACAAACCAATTATGTTAGTAATTACATTAACAGAACTATGTAATATAGCTACATTTTGGAAAGGTTATAGAAATTACCGATTTTCTCGCGATCAGACAAATATATATAAGCAAAAGTTATACATTTTATAACAAGGACTTATCAAAGGATATACCGGGATAAACAAACAAAGTTATTCTTTGCCAGTGTGAAAAATATGAGGGTTTCTTACCTAGATTTTGGGGCCATAGCGGCTAATAGGGAAGAGTTTAGTGATTGGAAGTAGTATCAAATTAAAGCTACTGACATCCAATTACATTATTTAATACCCTCATTCTCGAAACAACCTCCAGAATATCAAATTTGACGAAGAATTTACGAAATTGGTGTTTCCGTCGGACAAGATGCGTCCATGGTGGCCATCAGGAAAAAGTTTAGTGATTGGGACTAGTATCAAATTGAAGCTATTGACATCTACTTTCATTACTTAATACCCTCATTCTCGAAAGAACCTGCAGAATATCAAATTTGACGTAGAATTTATGAAAATTGATGTTTCGGACGGACAAGACGCGTCCATGGTGGCCATCAAGAAAAAGTTTTGTGATTGGGACTAGTATCAAATTGAAGCTATATACATCTACTTTCATTATTTAATACCCTCATTGTCGAAAAAACCTTCAGAATATTAAATTTGACGAAGAATTGATGAAATTGGTGCTTCGGTCGGACAAGATGTGTCCATGGTGGCCATCAGGAAAAGTTTGGTGATTGGGACTAGTATCAAATTAAAGCTAATGGCTTCTATTTTCATTATTTAATACCCTCATTCCCAAAAAACCCTCCAGAATATCAAATTCGTCGAAGAATTTTTTAAATTTTTATTTCGGAGAGAATTCTTTGTCGAATTTGATATTCTGGAGGGGTTTTCGGGAATGAGGGTATTAAATACTGAAAATAGATGTCAATAGCTTTAATTTGATAGTAGTCGATATGACTAAACTTTTTCCTGGTGGCCACCATGAATGCATCTTGTCCGTCCGAAACATCAATTTCATAAAATGTTCATCGCATTTGATATTCTGTAGGTTTTTTTCGGGAATGTGGGTTATAAATAATGAAAAAAGATGTCAATACCTTTATTTTAATATTAGTCCCAATTACTAAACTTTTTCCTGGTGGCCACTACGGACGGCATATTTTTCGTCCGAATCACCAATTTCATAAATTCTTCGTCAAATTTGATATTCTTTAGATTTTTTCGGGAATCGGGGTATTAAATAATGAAAATACATGTCAATAACTTTAATTTGATACCAGTTCCGAGCACTCAAATTTTTCCAATTAGGCTCTATGGCCTCAAAGTCTTTGCAATATGAAATATCTCTGTTTGAAGTCCCTATATATCCTTTACTAAGTCCTTGCTGTAAAATGTATAACTTTTGGTGTTATATATATTTGTCTGATTGCGAAAAAATCGGTAATTTCTATAACCTGTCCAAAATGTAGCTTTCTTACATAGTTCTGTTAATGTAATTACATAGCTCTGCTAACATAATTGGTTTGTGTCTCTACAAGTTAAATTCATGTTATTTTCACACTTATGCTGAAACAGTAATAGTGAAATATTCCCGCAGTGGTTTATTTTTAAAAGTTTTTCATGAAATTTTTGAAGTTTCCGCACCGTGGACCGCGTGACAAACTTTTGCCAACATGCACAATTTCAAATTCATTCAGTATCAGCAGCAAAAGTGTTGAGGTCAATTTTGAAATTATGAAATTACCACAGGAATAAATTAAACATTTTCCCATATTATTTTATTTTCCGTTTTATATTCGACCTTTTGAAGGAAATAGATCTTAATTTTTAAATAATTAGGTTCGAGGTTATTACATCTCGTAAAAAAACAGGGGAGAGTTTCTCACAATTGTGGACGACCTCCGTGTTTAGTCTCCGTCATATCTTAAAGCCCCAATCCAAACTCATCAGAATTCTGACACATTTCGAACTATAGTCGAATGATCGAATTTCGTTTCTTATCGTAATCTGGATTTCGAAACTTCCTTTATAGATTCAATTTGATGAAAACGTCGAGAAATCTAGTATTTATAGCATTTTATTGCTCTACTGAATTGATAAATATACCACCTATTTCTTAAGTTTCGATTCAAGTTTCCACATTATCTTACTTACATACTTAGGTGGCCTCAAACAACCCAGAGGGGTCAAGAGCATGACAAAACCGAGGATATATTGTCTTTCCAACCAGCTCGATCTTCAACTTCCCTCTTAAAGTTGGCAACATCAAGCTCTTACAGGCAATCTTCCATCTGCTCTTTCAAACGAAGTTTTGGTCGTCCTATTTTTCGATGTCCTTTGAGAACGTCTTCTAATACATTTCGAACTGGTTCATTGTGATCAATTCTACTCCGATGTCGGGATACAGATTGTACAGCTCGTGGTCCAACCGTCGTCGATACTCGCCGTTTTCTGTTATAGGACCATATATTTTTCAGAGCATTTTCCTCTCGAAGACTCCCAGAGATGTTTCACCACCATTCGATATGACCCAAGATTCTGTGCCATAAAGCAAGACAGGTTGTATGAGAATCTGAAGTAGTTGGATTGTCGTTCTTCGAGAGAAGGCTGTTTCTCGGAACAGCTTGCATAGGCCGACATAACACCTGTTTGCAAGCACAATTTTCCATTTGATTTCCCGGATGACATTATTGCTTCTGTTTACGGTAGATCCGAGGTAAATAAATTCGTCTTACTTAATTACTTGTCCGAAAATAACATATTTCGCCAACCAGTTCGGCAACCATATTACGCCAACGAAAATAACATATTTTGCCAACCAGTTCGATCTTTTGCTTTATTTCTCCAGTTAGCAATACCAAGTGTACGCAAGGATTCGTCAACCTGATCCAAACATTCACGCTTTGGTTCGTTGAAACCACTAATTTTTTCTTGTCCTCCTTTACTGCCACACCCACTTTTGATGATTCCCTCCCCATTCTCGGAAATACTGCAATAACTTCTCCCACATTTCACCCAATGATATCAATATCATCAGCATACGCGACCAGCATGTGACTGTTGTTGCTGATGGTTTTATTCATGTTGACAGCAGCTTTTCTCAGAATAAACTCTATTAAGATGTTAAAGAGATCGCACGATAGGGTGTCACCTTGTCTGAGGCCTCGCTTAGTTTCGAAAGGTTCGGTAAGATCCTCATTTTGCAAAGGCGTATGAGTTTTGCAGGAATACCAAGCTCATACATTGCTTGGTAGAGTTTCTCCCGTATCGGGCTATCGAAGGCTGCCTTATAATCGACAAATAGATGATAGGTGTTATTTTTCATGGGTATTCTCCAGGATTTGGCGTAGCGTGAAAATCAGGTTGGTTGTCGATTTTCCAGGCCTAAAGCCACACTGGTATGGTCCAATCAGGTCAGCGATAATTGGTTTTAGTCTTTCGCACATTATACTCGACAGAACCTTATAAGCCACGGAGAAAAACGGTTATCGGTTATCAACGTCCACGCTTTCATACGATCAGGTGGATGTACTGCTTGTCGAAACTTCTAATTTTGTGTTGTCCTCCTTTACTGCCAGGCCCACTTTTGATGATTCCATCCCAATTCTCGGAAATACTGCAGTAACTTCTCCCACATTTCACCCAAGGATATCTATATCACCAGCATACGCGAGCAGCATGCGACTTTTGTTGGGGATAGTTTTATTCGTGTTGATCGCAGATTTTTTTCTGACAATGATCTCAATTAAAATGTTGAAGAAATCGCATGATAGGGTATCGCCCTGCCTGAGCCTCGCCTCGTAATAAATTGTTCAGTGAGATCTTAGTCGGATCTTGTTCCGTCGGTGGTGCAATGGGTAGTGTTCGGGCCTTTTGTACTCGAGATCCTGGCTTCGATCCTTGCTCTGACCACCTTAAACTTTCTTTCGGCGGCGGTCACCTCGCATAGTGACGGCCACACTATTGAATATTTAGCCATGAAAATGCGTCTCAAAAATACCGTACGGATCGGGTGTAGAACTGTAGGACCCAATCAGTGAGTATAAAACTAGAAAGCGCACAGCTCTCTGGTAGTGAGAAGCTCTCTCCGATTCCTTCATGGGATGTAATGGGAAACCATTTTTTTTAGATCTTAGTCGTCAACACATTACGCTGGAGATGACCTTGTATGCAATGCATGAAAGGCTTATTCTACTGTAGGACACAGTATGCGAAGACTCCAATCTTCGTGCACGCATTCGTCTGGCCAGAGTTTACGTATGAGCTGATGCGTGTACCTTTCCAACTCATTGCCTCCGGCCTTAAACAGCTCAGCCGGTAGTCCATCAGCAACAGCGGCTTTGTTATTCTTAAGCCACTAAATTGCTATTCTAATTTCGTTACCCAGGGTAACCCGTTACCCATCGCCGTGGGTAATGTGTAAAAGCCACCTTCCTATTCCTCATGTTTAGTGGGTAATTGTGATGGGTAATTCCCCATCATCGTGGGTAACTTGTTTGTGGGTAACATGTCTTGTCTTGTGTTTACCCAGGGTAACCCATTATCCACGAAATACGAACCCTGATGTCAGATAAAGTATTCCATCGTTCCTTTCCATCAGCCCTGCGTTCCTTTGCGTTGAATTCGATATAGACGTCTACAATTCACACAACATGCGGATTCGAAATGTTTATAAACATTTTCTTTCACAGTATTCCTCCCTCGACTTATTCCAAGGTTGCCAAGAAAATATAAATATCTCGCCACCTATACTGTGTATGCGGGGGTTTCTTATCAATCCCATTGTTACCTGCATTTTCACATCTAATTCTTAAGTCTTATCGGTTTCGCCATTCCAAAGTTCACCCATGAGACACTTTGTAGGCAGGAATACGATAATCTGTTTATATATTCCATTTGGACGACAAGTAAAAGTTCCAAAGTGTGTGTTCTCAATACAGTCAGTTGCGTTAAAGATATCACCTATTAAATTAGACTCTTGAAGTATTACGCGCTGATAACCTTTTCGATGGCACAAGAAATGTGCAACGCAGTGAATTGGATGCATTAGACGAGGATGAGGAGGAGGAGGAGAAGGTGCAATTGCTGTCTGAATCGTGAAAAAGTGACATTGAAAGATAATGACAATAATAATGATGGGTGACTAAACAAATACAGACGGCTCGTGACACAGACGTAAAGTGTAAACCTTAGGCTATTTGGCTGGTGGCAACAACGATTTTCAAGATTAGGTCGTCGGTCGCTTCTGTGTTTGGCCAGGAGGCTGAAGACGAGAGCTGCCACTATGAATTACGGTGGACTATTGGTCACGTAGTCTAATGACAAACGACAACGTTGCAATGCCATCCAAAAACAAAGTGTGGATGATCAATGTTCTCTAAGACTATGGCGACAACAGCAACAACAACAACAGCAACTCCCACCCATGGAAAAAAAGCACCAACTTTGTCGACTATTTTCACCTGAGGTGACACACTAAAGCCACTTGACAAAGTGGAGTTTTTTTTGGTTGGTCTTGGCGCGCGCTAAAATCCAAGCGGCATAAACAACATCAACGCGTGACAATAACAGCGCGGTGACAGCAGGAGGGTGCCGTCGCGGCTGTAGTTGCTGTCATAGCTGGCAGTATGACTTAAATGCTGTTGTTCTAGTTGTCGCTGTTGTTGTTTGGTTTTTGACCAAAAGGATTGTTGTGCCTGTTGTTGTGTTTCTTTTGGCGACCACAAACTGCGTCTGACGATGGGTGCTGGACCATATTTGCGTTGGCTCTAAATCATATTTTCTTGTCACAAGAATTATGGTGCACATATTTTTTGGGATTTGGAAGGGGAATGTATGTAAAGACAATTTCACTTTTGGAAAGCATTAAAATAACAGTTGGCAGAATAGCTACTCGGACGAAGTAATGTTTTGCAAATAGAAAAAAAGAAAAGATTGATAAACCAAACAGGATGTGAATGTTGGGTGTATATCAAGAAATGTGCCATGAGGCGAAGGATCAATGATTCGTCTTCCATTTCCCCATCTAATATATATCTAATCTTTTAAGTTTTCGGGAGCAAACCAAGCGTCATAACAGTCGATGGTGCTATGATTATGGTTCGTATCATTAGTACATGACAGCAAACCCGACAATGACCGTCGGTGATATAATGGTTAGAGTGCGCGGTTCTTGTACATGTGAACGTGGTTTCGACCCCTCTAAATACCTTACATTTCTTTCGACGATGATCACCTTGCTTAGCCATGAAAAAGATTCTCAAAATACCGGTCGCAACCGGTGTAAAGCTATAGGTCGCAATCAGTGAGGGTAAAACTAGAAAGCTTACAGCTCACTGGTTGTGAGAAGCTCAGCCCAATCCCTCCATCGGATCTAAAGGGAAACCATTTTTTTTAATCCGCCATAAAACTGGAAACTCTCACCAGCGTTGCTATCGCGTTCGGCTTTAGAACCGCGGTTATACACGCTGACAAATTTGTCGTTCTTGGTTTATTTTGGGTGCAAATATAACGCGTTTGTAGCTTGTTGCAAATATATAATACTTGTGTCCAAACACATTGTGTTTGATATTCAATATAACATGTTTTGGACACAATGATTAATAGGTTATAATATATGTATTTGTGACCCAAATGTAGTTTTGTTGATAGCAAAAAAGTGGCAGACATTATCAAAAAAAAAATCAAGAGATCTCCAATTCACGAAAACAATGCTTGCAATCATATACATGGTTCCTGCAATATGTTTCAGCGTGTATACATGTATACGCGTCGTTCTGATAACAACCATTCTATTTATGTAGACTCACAGTATAAATATGATGAATATATTCAATTCTTTGGTATAACTAATGCAAACATTCTTTTCTTTCTTTCAGGTAAGCGTTTGACTTAAGTCTGTGAACGAACAACACAAGTAGGTAAAGTCTTCTAGGATTTTGACCATTAGTCGCAAGTCTAATTTGTACAACATGCCACTTTCGCCAGAAAATATGTTATATACTATATACTTGTAACGTCGAAGGATGTGGTAAGGTCACTCCTGCCCAGCATCTTTCGTTACGATCCACCAAACTTTTGGAAACAAGAACAGAACAGTGTATACCTTTACTAGAGTTTGAATTCAGATTCTTTATTGATCTTGAATTTAGAAAGTAATTTGATTTACACACGCTGAAAAATCTTTTTTGGATGCAAATATAACGTGTTTTTAGTCTGCCGCAAATGTGGTATACTTTCGTCCAAACACTTTGTGTTTGCTATTCAATATTTCATGGTTGAGACACAATCATTAATAGGTTAGAATATATGTTTTTGTGACCCGATTTTGGTTTTGTTTGTTGGAAACTGCTAAAAACTAATACGTAGTAGACAACAAAGAAAAGAAGCAAATTTTTAATTCATGAAACAATGCTTGCAAACATATACATGTTTCCTGCAATATATTGCTGGGCCCGTTTTTCTTCAGCGCGCAGATATAATAGCAATTAATTCAATTGTTGAGATGACACCTCTTAGTTTGAGAATGCCCATCTTGTCTTGGCATCATTCCTCTGGGAACACTTATCTTGGTATGGCAACACTCTTCTGACAATAGTTGTCTTGGCTGGATAACACTCTTCTAGAAACTCTTCTCTTTGACTAACACACTTTGTACTATGTACATTGCTGAGATAATCGGAAACTTTGCCTGGTGCACACGCGATTATTCGGAGTCACTGACTCAGTTTGAACTTTACGTTTTCGGCGAGAACTGTGCGGGATGGGTTGTTAATGAGTAAATTACATAGGAACATTCAACCGCAGTTTCTGTTTTGGAACAGTCAGCAGAAGCTGCTGTGAAAGTACAGTCAACCGAACCCTTTGTAGAAACCGCTGTGTAGGAGCAGTTAACCGAAACCGCTGTGTTGGAGCAGCAAGACAAAGCCGCTGCTTAAGAATAGTTAGTTAGAGGTGGCATACGTGACACACACGTCGACATTTTAGAGAAACTTCGATACTCATATAATGGAAGGTTAGTTTACCAGCGAAGGGAACCTATAAAGACTTCTACACTGACGGGTGTAAACTAGATTCTAAGATAGCGATGGAGTCTTCTATGGACAGATGGTTCAAGACTTAGCACAAAGAATACCAGATGTCTGTAGTGTTTTACGGGCTCATGTCATAGCGATCAGTAAAGTTGTACTATGGCAAGAACTCCTTTGGTTATTAAGAAGTGAAAGTTAGGCGTCTTTGATGTGATTACAATCAAATTTTTTTTATTTAAAGAATTTTTCATAACTACGGGAAAAAAGAACTGCGTTCAACATTCGACTGGAAACTCTCAGTTTTAATGGATATGTGTTTGAAAACTAAACCTCGTATTTTTAATAGGGTTTGTAGTTACCCTCCATTTGAAAGCCATACATATTGCCCTGGGGAAAGTGTAGTGAACGTTTACCCATTACCCACAGGGTATGGGAAACATAATGGGTAGCTACCCACGAAAATGGGGAATTACCCATCACGATTACCCTTTACCCACAGGGTAATGGGGAAAACTATGGGTAGTTACCTATGGCGATGGGGAATTACCCACCAGCATTACCCATTACCCACAGGGTACTGAGGAAAACAATGGGTTGCTACTCACGACAGTGGGGAATTACCCATCACAATTACCCATTACCCTCAGGGTAATGGGGAAAATAATGGGTAGGTACCCACAATGATGGGTAATGGGTTACCCGGGTAACCAATCCCCATTTGTGATCGAAAACATGAAAAAATTAAAAAAAAATTCTATATCTCGGAAATGGAGCGTCTATTCCGAAAAATAACCAAATTTGGACGGTTCCTAAGATTTTTTCATAAAGTGGACCAAATCGTATTGAAGAATTTTTTATCCAAAAAATCGCCAAAATACGAAAATCGCTAAATTAAAAAGGGGATGGATATAACTCGGAAATGGTGCGTCCAATCGCAAAAATAGTAAATTTTGTACTTCCACAGAAGGCTTTTACCACTAGATGTCTTCAATATGCCATCACTTTTTTTTTAAAAAAATCGTTAACACATGAGCGTTTTAGCGACTTTGTATGCGAATAATTTTAGTTTTAGCGATTTTTTCTTTAAAAAAAAGTGATGGCATATTGAAGGCATCTAGTGGTTAAAGCCTCTTGCGGAGGTAAAAAATTTATTATTTTTGCGATCGGATGCACCTTGTCTTTTAGCGATTTTCTTATTTTAGTGATTTTTGGGAGAAAAAACTTCTTCCAGACGAATTGAAGCACTTTAAGAAAAACTCTTAGAAATCTTAAAAAATTGGTTGTTTTTTCGGATGGACGCTCCGTTTTCGAGATATAGCATTTTTTTCTTTTTTTGTCATATTTTCGATCAAAAATGGAGATGGGTTACCCTGTGTAACCATCGTCGTGGTTAACTACCCATTATTTTCCCCATTACCCTGTGGGTAATCGTGATGGGTAATTCCCCATTGTCGTGGCTAGCTACCCATTATTTTCCGAATTACCCTGTGGGTAATGGGTAATCGTGATGGGTAATTCCCCATCGTCGTGGAAGCTACTAGAGTGTCCAAAACCAAAAACCGGGGAAACCGTTTTCTTTTGTTATTAACCGTGTGCTGTCGGTGGTGCAATGGTTAGTGTGCGCGCCTCTTGTACAAGAGATCCTGGGTTCGAACCCTGGTCTGACCACCTTCAAATTTCTTTCGGCGGCGGTCACCTCGCACAGTGATTATATATATAGAGTATATAGCCATTAAAAAGCTTCTCAAAATATCGTTCGGAATCGGTGTAAAACTGTAGGTCCCAATCACTGAGTGAAAACTGGAAAGCGCTCAGCTCAGTGATTGTGAGAAGTTCTCCCCTGTCCCTTCATGGGATGTAAGAGGAAACCATTTATTTATTTTTTTGGTATGTTAAAAACGTAATTTTCGAACAAACCGGAAACCGGTTATTTGGCGTCGGTTAATCGCATTTGTGGCCGTCGGTGGTGCAATGGTAGTGTGCGCGGCTCTTGTGCATGAGGACTTGGGTTCGTTCCCTACTCTGACCACCTTAAATTTCCTTCGACGGCGGTCACCTCGCTTAGTGACGGCGACACTAGCGGGTAATTAGCCATGAAAAGGCTTCTCAAAATACCGTTCGGAACCGGTGTAAATTGTAGGTCCCAATCAGTGAGTGTAAAACTAGAACGCGCACAGCTCACTGGTTGTGAGAAGCTCTCCCAAATCCCTTCATGGGATGTAACGGGAAACCATTTTTTTATTATTTAATCGGATTTAACTTAATTTGTGTTAATATCCTTAAGAAAAATAATAATAAATGACATGAGTTGCGAATTGTAGTGAAATTTTTGAATTTAGAAACATGATATCTATTTCCAAACAATATTTTTCCGACGGTTTTTGCCAAAATTAAAACCCGAAACCCGGTTTCTTGAAAAATTGATTTTTCGAACAAATCGAAAACAAGGTTCTTGAAAATAGAGTTTTCGAACAAACCGAAAACCAGTTTCTAAAAAATTCCGGTTGTTTGGACACTCTAGTAGCTACCCATTAATATCCCCATACCCTGTGGCTAATGGGTACACGATCACTACCCATTCCGCACGGCAATAATAATGGATTACCCAGGGTAACCCATTACCGACGAAATTGGAGCCCTGATTCTTCATGAAAAGCTAGTTACTGATTGTACACTCCGTAAAACGAGTGTCTAAATGGAATGTTATTTAGGCTTAGTCACTCATTAGTTAATAGCTGATCCATAATTGTGTTCTATCTACTGTCTAACTACAACATGAACATACCTGTTTTAGCCAAATGCAACCGTGATATTTGCGATTGTTAGTAGTAAAATGGCAGGTGTTTGCTTCGTAGGCACTAGTTGTGCGAAGGATTTCAGTTGAAGGATTTATGTATAAAAATTCGTAAGATAGATGACAGCCGGAGGCTACATTTGCTCTATGAATTCTGAGATAATTGTCACAAAGTATTTTCTTAAAGTCTTTCCAAGGCACTAAAGCTAAAATTTAACAATGGTCTAGAATAATATACAATAGAATTTAGGACACATTAGAAGGGATCACGAAAGCTAAGGTCATGTGGAGCGGCCGGGATGGTAACCAGACTCGAGGATTCATAGAAACTTTAACTAATCATGGGTATTCTAACAAGATCACGTTTGTATTAAATTGAACAGCCATACAATTGGATGAAGGGCGTGTGAGTTCATGGAAATAATGGAAGGATTTTTCTTTCGTTAGTTAATTCTCGTACGCACTATGGACTACCTATGGAAAAGGAACTACAGGACTTGGAATAGCGCGCAGAAGACCGTTTGACCGTTTGTATCCCAACTTCCGTACACTGAGAAAATTATTTGAGCAAGAATATGTAATGAAAAAGTTATGGAATACCATAACCTCATATTATGGACGTTTGAACTCATCAGTCATTAAAATTAGACATTTATGACGCAGAGCCACGTCGTACGTAGAAATCGGCGCGGCGGCAACGGAGGCGTCTAACATTTTGTTTAATATTTCGTGTAATCGATCAATTAATGGGACTGTTCTGATTTAACTATAAACTAGACACAGTCACAGTCAGAATGTTTCCTAATAACAGTCATCTTAATTTCCCAAGAATTTACCTACGGAGTAAAACGACAATTTGAGTTTTAAATTTTTGCATTTCCACAACATCAATAGCCGCTAGAACACTAACCGCCAGTCCCATTTCCTAACAGTTTACAGCACACATTGTAACTATAACAACAGCTGGTCAAATTTCGACAGAATTGAACTCTAAACTGCAGCAGCCGGATAAATTTCCTAATAATTAAAAATAGCCGCCGGTTTTCCCAGTTCCCTACGCGGCCGCCGAAGCAGAAACAATCGGCGTAAACATCTAAGCCAAATAATTCGTCATCAGTCTTAGGTTTTTTTTTTCTGAAAAAGTATTTTTATTTTATTTTATTGACTTAGTCTGTTTTCCGGCACAACAGCAAATACATATTTTCGTGGTGTCACTAATAAATGATCACCAATGCAAGCAAGCACTACTACCGACTGCCCCCATCCAAACATCTTATCCTGAGTGTGGACACTCAGATGTTGCCGCTGTTTTCCGCAGTCACAGTCACAGCTACAAAAACAAAAAATCATTATAGCGAACGACAGTTCCGTGGATGGATGATTGTAATGCAAAGCATTTGAGTTTAGAAAGCTTAACAGCATTCCAAATCCATTTATTATACAACCATAACACACAACTGGGAATGCAACTCTAGCCGATGCCGCCCACACACACGCTCACCAAAACGCACTCAGCAACCCAACGATCAACAAACCAACCAACTATCAGGCAAATGAATGGCCTGATCGAGCAGCCGTCGCGCGTATCTAGGCGATGCACTTCATCAGCAATTGCTGACCGAGAACTTGAACGTGAATAAACATAAAACAAACAAATACGAGTGCACTAATGAATAAAGTCGGGCAATCGAGAATGAGAACACAAGAATGCGAGAAAACCGATGTGGGGAGCAGACAGAACACAAAAAAAACTAAATAAACTTTAAAAAACAACTCAAACACACACAAAAAAGCTTTTCATCTATGAGGGGGGGATTGAGAACTTTTGTTGCATAGGGCGACGAAGATGTGATGCTTTCGCCACACTCAATTAAAAAAGATTTACGAGCTCATATTCCGTGCATTGCTCTACTTTTTCGCGTTATCACATTTATGGCATAAGAGCTTTTTTGTTTGTTTTTCCTCTTCCAGACTTCTCCATCAACCCAATCACTACAGCAGATTTTGTAAATGTCAGCATATAAGAGGGCGAAGTATCCGTGATGCATTTAGCTTTATTCACAATTTACAACTGTCATTCCGTCCATAAAGCTCATCTGATCGAGTGAGTGGTCAATGCCAAATTGAGCTAATTTTTCAGTGCGTAAGGGACAGATACGAAGGAATAACGTGTAACACTGTTTGTATGAAGAGAATTGTTTGGGTTTTCGAAGCATGACGATAACAAATTGGAGTAGTTTCCGAAATTACACAACTTAATGATTGAAAAAAGCTCTGTCCAATTACTTCATCGGATTAAATGGAAAATATAGGTTAGGGAGGTTAGGTTGAGAAAGAGTAGTTGGGCAGTAGAGTAGTAGAAAGAGTAGTCAGGGCGGTCTACAGGGCGCTGCTTCTAGCTCCGTGAGAACCTCATCTTTATGCGTCGGAAGTTCGCGTTAAAATCGATCTCTCAACATTCTCCAATATTTGTATTTCCCTGCAAATCTTCTAACTGAGTAGTCATCTGATGTAGAAGTTTACGCCGTTTGTTTCTGCTTCAGCGGCGGCGTAGGACCTTAGAAAACCTGCCGCGGCGGCTAATATTTTGAGCGAGGTTGTGTGAAGTTTATAGTTTTTTGCTTGTTGTGGTTGCAACCCCATTTATTGATCAACGCCATTAATTGATCGATTATACGAAATATTAAACAAAATGTTATATGCCGCCGAAACACGCCGCTGCGCCACTTTCTATATAATCAAGCGGCGGCGCGACAAAAAACTCAAAAAACGGCGGAGGCGGCGTAAAGGTCTAATCGGATGGGTGTTGGAGTCTTCATCTCATGAAAGCATGATAATAATAGAGAAACGAATTCATCGTTGTTTAGAAATGATTTCATCATTGCCATTGTTTGTGTCAGCTCGGCCAACTTGGTTCGGTTGTGTCCTCATATGGCCGTCGATGGTGCAACGGTAGTGTGCGCAGCTCAGGTGCATGAGAATGTGGGTTCGATTCCTGCTCTGACCTTACATTTCTTTCGACGACGGTCGCCTTACTTAGGTGACGGCAACACTATGAAGTTTTCTCAAAGTTTTCCATCATATTCCCCTGAAGATCTTCAAACTGAGTAGTATATCATCGGATAGATGTTGGAGTCTTAATCTCAAGAAAACCGGATAATGACAGAGAAATAAATTCATCAGTGTCGACAAATAAATATCGTTGTCATCGATATCGTTCGTTCATGTCAGCTAGTTTAATTTTATATACCTATATATGTACACGCTTAAAAATCTGTATTTTGTTGTTTGGATGCAAATACAAAGTGTTTGTAGCTTGTCGCAAATGTATTATACTTGTACCCAAGCACATTGCGTTTGCTACTAAATATAACATGTTTGAAACACAATGATTAATATGTTATAATATATGTTTTTGTAACCCAAATGTGGCTTTGTTCGTTGAAACCGCTAAAGACAAAAACGAGATAGACAACAAAGAAACATAAAGGCAGCAGATCTCAATTTCATGAAAACAATGCTCGCACACGTGTACATGTTTCCTTCAATATGTTGCTGGGGTCGTTATTTTTCAGCGTGTATGCACCCTCAACAAGGATTATTTAGTTTAAACTCCTATTGATCGCTAAAGTTCGAGATCTAATAATTCTCTTGTCTGGTCCAGGCCACCCCATTTGTCTGTTCTTTTCTGATGCGCCATACATTTTAATGAGAATGTCATACATATGATTGAAGTTCAGTCTTTACTGCATGTAAAGAGATTCTTGTTGTCCAGATTTACCTAATGTTGCTTGAAGTCCAACCTAGTCAGTTAATCTACCTTTTGATGTCAAGCTGCTGCCACAGAGTTCATATGATACCCAGATTGCCAAAGGCAAACAACTTGTTAATCTGCTCCTTGCTCTCGAATACAGTTCCAGGTCTTTGTGATTTACACTCTATTATGCCCACCATGGTTGTCCAGTCATCTCCTGCAGTTCCTGATAGCTTTAATTTCTGTTTTGTAAAAAGTGTTTTAGTCAGGATGACGAAGGTGCTGGTTAATAATAGTGCAACTTCTATGCCTGCTCTCGCATACATCAGTAGTTCCACGACCATGTTTGGAATACTTCAAAAACATCCCGAGCATTTTACCATATTTTGATTACACAAAAGTATTGAATCAAACAATTCGCATCCTTATACCGAAAGAAACTCCTGTATAGAAGGGAGTGGAAGTGTGGCCGTCTGTGGTGCAATGGTAGTGTGCGCGGCTTTTGCACATGAGAACGGGGGTTCAATACCTGCTCAGCCACCTTATTTTTCTTTCGGCGACGGTTACCTTGCTTTGTGACGGTGACACTATCGAGTACTTAGCCATGAAAAAGGCTTCTCATAATACCGTACGGAAACGGTGTAAAACTGTAGGTCTAAATCAGAGAGTGTAGAAACTAGAAAGCGTAAAAACTTTAAGACCCTCACCCAAATCACTTCATGGGATGTAATGGCAAACATTTTAGGCACCAGGAACATTCGTTTTATTGAAAGCGACCTAAATGGTTTTCTGGTGCTGCTATCTGGTAATCTCGCTAGCCAGTAGTATCGCAACCTCACATAGACTAGATTCTGTGCTCAAAAGTGCAGTTGTTTCAGTCGATGTGTGAGAGCTCGCATTGTCGTGGTGAAGAGTGGTCCGTCTTCTGCGGTTGGTTTTCCTGATTTCTTGGAAGACAACTGGCAAACAAATGGTTGTGTACCACTCAGAATTCACTGTTCTGCGTTGTTCTAGTGGTACGGTTGCGACATGTCCGGGTTTTCCGAAAAAACAGGTCACATGACGATCTTGCAAAATCAGTTCGCGCACAGCATCAACGGTTTTCGGAACAACAGCTGATTTTGGACGACCTTCACGAAATTCGTCTTGGAGTGAACTACGTCACGATTGAATTCACCATACCATCGATAAACACTGGTCCTTGATGGAGCTTCATCACCAAAAATGGAATTAAGTTCATCCATGCACTGTTGCTGAGTTAATCCACGTCGAAAGTTGTAAAAAATAATCGCACGAAAATGTTCACGATTTAATTCAATTTTTGGGTCGAGATGAATCTTTTAAGTTACTGTAAACAACGCAAATAGCGCTCGTATGCCAAAACGTTCTGAGTACGCATAATATCAAAAATGTCAAACTTTACGATAGAGCTGTCAGTTGCCAGATTGCAACACCAGGGTTGCCATATCGGGAAACATTAAATTCAACCTCGTATTAGTCGTGTTTTGGTTACAATCGCTTGCTAAGTAGCAAAGAAAACGGCTATTTAATCGAAAATAATATGTCATTTAAATCGAAAATATGAAAAAGGAGTTGAATATGGAAAAAACTCTAAAAAAATTTGAAACTTAGCGAAACTGAATCGAGTCGCTTAGTATTCGCTAAGTTTTCGCTAAATGCTTTACACAAAACAAGTGATTATACAAAGTGTTTCAAAAGAAGTCATCCGATGTTGTTTGGCTCTCATTCTTTTCTAAATGAAAAACTTCGATTCTGTTTTTTGATTATGTTTATTTGAACCTTTAGAATTTTATTGGTTAAGTTGAGAAGAGGATATTGGTTAAATGGGCGCCGTCACAATTGATTACCATTCGGGCTCGTTTTATGGAATTTTTCACCACTTCGGGCGAGAGATTCTCGCACTCGTGTCGAATGTAGACCTTGAGGGCTTCCTGGGTCTCGGGCTTGTTCACGTAAACACGGGACTTCAAAAAACCCCACAAAAAAAAGTCTGGAACCGTTAAATCGGGCGATCTTGCGGGCCAGTGCAAATCGCCAAAACGAGAGATGAGGTCAACCGGGAACGCCGCCTTATTGGTTGTGGCTCGGGCAGTGTGTGCCGTTGCTCCGTTCTGTTGGAACCACATGTCCTCCAGTCCTAATTCGTCGAATTGCGGCAGAAAAAACTCGGTTATCATGACCCTATAGCGCGCCCCGTCCACTGTTGTCGTTTGACCAGCGGCGTTCTCGAACAAAATGGCCCGATGACTCCCCCAGCGTGAACAGAGCACCATGCAGTCACTTTGAGCGGGTGTAATCGTGGATTTTCGGTGCACCAGAAGCGATAGTTTGGCTTGTTCACGTACCCGCTCAGGTGGAAATTAACCTCATCGCTCATTATGATTTTGATGGAAAAATCGTCCAATTCGTCCACGAGATTGAGGATGGCTTGGGCGTAGGTTACACGCGTTTGGCGGTCGACAGGCAGCAGCTGATGCACGTACTGGACTTGGGAACATGCGCAGGCCTTTGACCAAAATTCGCCATAGGGACGACCGGCTGATGGCTAAGTGCGAGGCACGGCGTCTGGTCGATGGTTCCGGCGACAGCTCGACATCCTCGGCAACAGCGGCTATATTCTCGGCAGAACGGGCGCTCCGGGGCCGGCCACTCCTGGCAACGTCTCGTGTGGTCCCATACTCTTCAAGGTTAGTGGCCAAACGGCGCAGTCGGTGTCGGACGACCCGGGAAACGGCGGCTGTATTCGCGCTGTGCCAACACCACAGACGAATTGTTACGCAAAAAAATAGACACGATTATTCCGCGTTCTTGGGGAGTGTATCGCTCCATGGCTTATTTACTTGTATTCTACATCTGTCAACAGATATGACATTGGCGGCCATTTGTAAAAGTAAGAGTATCTTCCAATAGGGTGGTCACTTTTGAAACACCCTGTATATGGAAGCGGTGTAACCAAATCAGGTTTATTGTCATATTTTAAATCTCCTCATTTATTATCATCACAATGAAGGATTAATCATGAAGTATTTATAGGCCTCGCATCAGAAAACATTTTTTCCAGTTGCCTCAACTTTCTGTTTTGTTGAGTTAGATCAATTGGCCTCCGAATAGCTCAATTGTTCATGCAATATTTGTAATGGGGAGGAGAGAAAGGTGGTAGCAGTTCACATAAAAATCACCCGTGTAGAGGTAAAGAAGAAATTACCCCACGAAAACTTCACGGTAGGTGAGTACTACATGATGTGGTGAAAATGAGCATGAGTTATATTCACCATAACACTGAGATATTAGATTGTAGTTATGTATATCCTCTTGCAATTCCTTTGCACTTTATGCGAAACTTTCACCGCGTGTGTGTTTGATATTCTGTCGTTGTTGACAGAACCGACGCTTTCGTTTCCACGATCCATTGCAATCATTTAATATAGAACATTTTCATACACACATCACTACTGACTGCACCCTCTGTCGCGCGTCGGCCGTTTCTACTTTCACATTTCATCACCAACGACAACGAATCTTTTATAACGCGATTATGCGATCGTTTACTACGGCATCGTTGTCGTTGATCGACATTATCGACGCAGTGGCCCGAACAAAAAGCTTTTTTTTTTGATTTTTAATTCTCACCAAAACCAACGCGGCAATGTTGCTCTCAGTCGCCGTCGTTGTTGGGTATTTACTCTTCTCTGTATATTTATGTCGAGTTATCTGTGTAATAGCGATCATTTGCTGCGTTTGTTTTTGTTTGCATTTCAGAACAATGTTCGACCTTGACAATGAAAAAATATAGTGGTGATATAAAGTGATACACATATTTACTTAAGTGCGGTTGTCGATGCTCCTCTTGGTCGATGTTGTTGCTATTATTATTATTGTTTTTTTTTTTGTTTTTAGTTTTGTTTGGTTGCTTCAGTTGCTGAGCTATGTAGCTCTCTTCCCATCCCATCGGTCTTCGTTGGGATTGTGTTGTGGGTTGGATGTGTTTGATGTAATCTCGTTGCCAGAATGTTTTTCACCCCGCGTAATTTCGCAATTTTTCTCGTTGCCTTCCGATTTTGTTATTGGTTTCTTGTTTTTTCATACCATTTATTTTCCTATTTCGTTAAAGTGAAATTAATTTTATTTTTAATTGATGAAAATGTTTTAATTTCATGCCACACAATTTTGCGAATTGATGTGTTCGTTTTCAGTATGGGATTTCCTGCTCGTTGTTCGGGTATGGTGAATGTAGATCATGGGTGTTGTAAAGGTGGTGAACGATCTGGCCACAGGAAGGATCTGGCAACGCACACTTAAGGTATGGTATTTCGGGTCACAGATCGTTAGGCACGCGGCTTACCGCGGGAGTGAAGGTCTCTCCAATCACGTGGAAATTTTAAAAATTTAAGGCGGACCAACTACCTGGTCATATACTTTGCTGACGGCTGATTATAAAATCAACATAGCGCGCGAAACTTTACAAAACACCATTAAAAAAAATTTTGCGAAATATCGACCGAATATTTCTACGAGTGTAGCACTAAGTTTACCGAAGGCAATATAAGAAACATTTAACAATATGTTTCTATGCAAAATGTAACGACCAATCAAATTGTAAGATGAAATGATCAATGTTGCCAACTCTCAAAAAAAATTGATTTTTGTGTAGAAAAATTTTAAAACGTCGAAAAGTTTGGAGGTCTCCAATTTCGCAGCGAAACAAATTAATGTTGCTCAATGGTTTAATGCCCACAAAGGTAGTGCCGACCTTAACGCCGGGTATTGAACATTTTGCAGCAACATAAATTTGTTTTACTGCGAAATGGGTCAGCAACATAGATAGTGCTGACGAGTACAATTTTTCTATTTTTCAATAAAATTTCCTTATTTTTTTTTTTGAAATTGAGTGAGAGTTGACAACATTGATAGTTTCTTCCTACAATTTGATAGGACGCACATTTTTCTTAGATACATTAATATGTTGTTCGATACATGTTGCTAATATTTCGCGGCAACAACTTAGTACTACACGTGCCGAAATATTTTGTTAATAGTTCACATTGAATTTTCTTGAATTGAATGGAATTGATTTGAATTGAATGGAGTGGAATTTAATCGATTGAACTGAATTGAATGGAATTGAATGGAGTGGAATTGAACCGATTGAACTGAATTGAATTGGACTAAATTGAATTGAATATAATTTATCGGAATTTAATTGAATAGAATGTAAAGTAGTTGAACTGAACTGAATTGAGTTGAATTGAGTTGGATTGAATTAAATTGAATTGAATTAAACTGATCTGAATTTAACTGAATTGAATTGAATTGTGCTGGATAAAATTGGTTGAATTGAATTCAAATGAACGGAATTGAATTGAGTTAAATTGAATTGCACTGAATTGTATTGACTTGAATTGGCTAGAATTAAATTGGACTGATCTGAATTGAATTTAATTCAATTGAATTGACTTGAATGGAACTGAATTGGACTGAATTGAACCGATTGAACTGAATTGAATTGGACTAAATTGAATTGAATATAATTTATCGGAATTTAATTGAATAGAATGTAAAGTAGTTGAACTGAACTGAATTGAGTTGAATTGAGTTGGATTGAATTAAATTGAATTGAATTAAACTGATCTGAATTTAACTGAATTGAATTGAATTGTGCTGGATAAAATTGGTTGAATTGAATTCAAATGAACGGAATTGAATTGAGTTAAATTGAATTGCACTGAATTGTATTGACTTGAATTGGCTAGAATTAAATTGGACTGATCTGAATTGAATTTAATTCAATTGAATTGACTTGAATGGAACTGAATTGGATTGAATTGAACTGAATAGAATTGAATTAAATTGAATTGAATGGAATTGACTTGAACTGATTTGAATTGGATTAACTTGAATTGAACTTGATAAAACTGATTGACTTGAATTGGATTAAATTGAATTGAGCTGGATAAAATTGGTTGAATTGAGTTGAATTCAATTGAACGGAATTGAATTGAAATGAATTGAGTGGAATTGAATTGAATGGAATTGAATACCATTGGATTGAATTGAACTGGATAAAATTGAATGCAATTGAGTGGAATTGAATTGAATGGAACTAAATTGATTTGAATTGACCTGAATTGAATTGACCTGAATTGAATTCAGTTGAATTGAATTGAACTGAACTCGTCTGTACTGAATTGAATTGAACTGAATTGTATTGAACTGAATTGAATTGACTTGATCTGAATTGAATTGCACTGTATTGAATTGAATTGAATTGGATTGACTTAATTTTAATTGAATTGAATTGAACTTAACTGAACCGAATTGATTGAATTGAATTGAACTGAATTGACTTCAACTGAATTGAATTGAATTGATTTAATGTAATTGAATTGACTTGAACTGAAATGGATTATATTGAATTGAATTGGATTAAATTGAATTGAACTGGATACAACATATTGAAGTAAATTGAATTGAATTGAACTGAGTTGCAGCCAATTTAATTTAATTGAATTGAACGGAATTGATTGGTACGGAATTGAATTAAATTGAATTGATTTGAATTAAATTGAATTGAATTGAATTAAATTGAATTGAATTGTATTGAATTGAATTGAAGTGAACCGAATTGAATTGCATTGAATTGAACTGAATTTTATTGAATTGAAGCGAATTGAAATAAATTGCATTGAATTGAATTAAATTGGATTGAATTGTATTGAATTGGATTGAATTGAATTGAACGGTATTGCAGTGACTGGAATTGACTTGAATTGAATTGAATGGAATTGATCTGAATTGAGTTGAATTGGATTGAATTGAATTGAACCGAATTGAATTGCATTGAACTGAACTGAATTTTATTGAATTGAATTGCATTGAAATGAATTGCATTGAATTGAATTAAATTGGATTAAATTGTATTGAATTGGATTGAATTGAATTGGACGGTATTGAATTGACTTGAATTGAAGGGAATTGATCGGAATTGAGTTGAATTGAATTGAATTGGATTGAATTGTATTGAATTGAATTGCATTGAACGGTATTGTTTGGACTGGAATTGACTTGAAACGAATTGAATTGAATAGAATTAAGTTAAATTAAATTAAATTAATTTAAATTGAGCGGAATGGAATGGAATTTAATTGAATTGAATTTAGTTTAATTAAATTGAATTGCAGTTCAATTGTACAAATTCATATGAAATTTTGATTTAGTGCGTCCGTTAACAGAGCAAACAGCTAGTTTCTTCCGGTCTTGTGTAACTCACTATAGGTAAGACATGAACAACTTTGTACTATAAATACGGAAATCTTTCGCCGATATTTCACAGGCATTTATTGTTGATCTTAGTATGAGCCTTATGATGGTGCAATGGTAGTGTGCGCGGCTGTTGTACATAATAACGTGGTATCGATCCCTGCTCTGACCTCCTTAAATTTCTTTCGACGGCGGTGACCTCACTTAGTGACGGCGACACTAACGAGTACTTAATCATGAAAAAGCTTTGCAAAATACAGTTCGGAACCGGTGTAAGACTGTAGGTCCCAATCAGTGAGAACCATTTATTTATTTATTTATGATACTTAGGTAACCGTGATCGGTGGGAGGAGGGCGACACTATATTCTTACATATCGCTTTTTATGTTCCTCAAAGTCTAAACTTGAGAGTAACGCGTGTGTACTCTTTAAAGTTTGTCGAATTCTCTGCATTATTTTTAGATTGAAAAAATTAACAATAAAATATGGCACAGACTGTTGGCACCTTTCGTTGACATCACTGTCTCCAACCATACCTCATTGTGAGAGTTGTCTCAACTTGATGGCAGAAGAAGAGTCAATTTGCCCATTTGTAGGCGTTGGGTTGGCAGGTGTTTTCATTATTTGCTGTCTTTACTGTCGTACGCAATCGAAAGCTTTTTGACTCCAAGCTGTTGGTGAGAAGGAGAGTGAAAGTCCTGTGACAAAATTGCAATTTTTCAAACACGGATAATGAAGTTTTAAAATTCAAATATTTTAAACTTTCTCATGCTTAAATACAAATACATACATGCGTTATTTTTTAATATGACAATTATGATTATTGCCAAAAACCAACTCCAATTATCGCTTTAGCGATATGGCAACTCTTTGAAGGTGAAATTCTAGAATATGAAATAGACTTTTACGTATTTTATTTATTTTTTGCTAAACCACATGGGTGCTAAATACCATATTAAGATTTGTCACCACCGCATCTTATACACATCCGCATACTTAACCCTTTAGTTCTCGATTCTTTGAGCTCATCGTGCACCACAGATTTACAAAACAATTGGCAACAATTCGTGATAGTTTGTTTCGAATTTTAGGAATTTCAAACATTTTTTTTCTGCTTCTTCTGTTAAGTTCTTGGTTCGGGGATTCAAACCTCATCCATCTAATGTTGTTGATTTCATTTCTTAAATTTCGATTAAAAATAAAAATGAAAACATTTTTACTTTTCATTTCACACAAACATCAGTGAGCAACCCCAAAAAAGAAGAACAAACGAATAAAAAAAAACTGTTTTAGAAGAAAAAAAAACTTGCCAAAAATGCTAACACACGATCGTCAACACACCCTCCTGCCATAGGGTTAAACGTGGGCCCGTGGTTGGGCAAACGAGGCGAGTCAAGGAACAAAGAGGGCATTTATAAAAGCGGAACTAAAACTAAATGCATGCACAGTCACTCACAGTCGTACTGCAATACGAACTCATTCATACATTCACAACCAGCCGACCGACAGTCGTACGCGAACATGGGGCACATTTTTCAAGGGCACACACGCTTTCGCAAAAGGCGAATGCAAACCCACAATAACAACAACAACATCATAACACAATATGCGTTCGATCAGTAGACGTCGTTGGCGTCGTCGTCATCATCATCGTACACTCACTCACTTATTCGACATCGTTGAAGCCAAATAAACGAAGCTTTCGCTGTTGCGTTTTGTTGTTACTGCGTTCGCTCCCGGTATCCACAGAACCCCAATGGGGGAGAGAGTGCATGCATGTGGTAACGGATTTAAGAGTGCTGCACTCTTATTCATTGTTATGCTCATGTGTTGTGTAGGGGGCGGTGGAAAACACATGATAAAAAGAGAGAGTGTGTGAGAGAACGTTTAGAAAGAATGAAAAGTGCAGTACTAATATTTGTTGCAACAACATCAACTCATATGTATGATAAAAAGTGAAAAGGTTTGTTTGTAATTGAACAAAATAATCGAATTGCCAACGAGGGCGTCGTAGCGATTTAGGTGACAAATTAGCTTAAGGTAAAATATGTATCGATTAACGTGTGCAGATAATTATGTATGTATATTATACCCTAAGGAGTAGCGACGTTCACTAGTTGTGGAACTTGTTTAATTAAGGTAACTGGACATAATGCCTACGATCATAATCCCAATACTTATCGAACATTATGTTTAAGAGAAATTTGTAAAAAAAAATATTACCCAAAAAATATCAATAAAGACTTCGTTTGAACACGAAAATCTGATCCAATTTCTTTTTAATTGACTTAATTACACGGGTACTTGACTGAACAAATTAACGCAAGAATCAGTTATTACCTGACATTTCAATAGTCTTGATTTCATAGATTTAAATCAAATTAAGTAGGAAAGTAATGGGGTTTTCAACAGAGAGGCTACAAAAGTAAATCGATAGGGACAGCAAACGACGCCATATTTTTTCCCGCTCTTTTGACATTTCTCTTCAGTAAGGTTTGCCATTTCATCATGGAAAGATATACGAGCCAACAACGAGTCGAAATTATTAAAATTTACTACCGAAATTTGGAGTCAGTGGCCTCAACTTTAAGAGGCCAACTTTAAGAGGCCTCAACAATCAGCGATGAGGCTCATTTCTGGGTGACTGGCTGCGTCAATAAGCAAAATCTGCGTTATTGATCAGACAGCAATCCACAAGTAATCCATGAGTCATCATTGCATCCCGAAAAAATTACGGTTTTGTGCGGTTTATGGGCCGGCGGCGTCATTGGGCCGTACTTCTTCCGTGATGATCAAGACCGGCACATTACTGTGAATGCGAATCGCTACCGTTCAATGATAACCGAGTAGTTTTGGCCCCAATTGGATAATATGGACTTGGAGGACATGCGGTTCCAACAGGACGGCGCCACAAGCCACACAGCGAATGCCACAATCAATTTATTGGAAACCAAGTTTGGTGAACGTGTTATCCCAGTCGATTGGCCGCCTCGGTCGTGCGATTTGACGCCGTTAGATTATTTCCTGTGGGGCTACGTCTAGTCTATGGTCTATGCCAACAAGCCAGCGACGATTGATGAACTTCGTACGAATATCGAACGTGAAATTGCAGCAGTATCGGCCGATTTATGCTTGAAAACCGTCGAAAATTGGGTTCAGCGTCTGAACTTCTGCAAGCGTCAACGTGGTGGCCATGCAAAAGAAATCGAGTTTCATACATAATGGCATCGAACGCACTTTCACAGGAATAAAGAATTTCATTGGTATCTAAAACTGGTTTTGTTTTATTTAAAAAAAAAAATCCAATGAGTGTTCGAACTCACGGGCGATGTGTTAACACCTTTTTGCTACACGGTACCTGTTCGATTTCTATGAACACATTCGTAAATGTTACATTGGAAAATAAAAAACAGCGTTCAATCATATGATGACGTTACAGTTAAATAATATTAATACTTAAAATTATTTAAAGACCCAGTGCAAGCACATGTGTCATTATTTTCTTGCTCAATACTTTTTGTTTTATTCCCCCAAAAGTCAAAGAATGCAAAGCAACAGACACTTGTACATACATACATACATTGTTATATTCGTACGATATAACCGAAGATCAACATAAAATACTTTTTTAATATTACTCCAAATTTATACTCCAAATTAAAACACTTAAATCTCGGCTCGCCGATATCGGATCGCCTTAATTTTTGGAATAAACTCTTCGTCGAAACCCGCACTAGCTTTTTAATCCAAAAATTAATAAAATCGGCTAGGAATTTCCGGAGAAAATCGCGTGGGAAAATTATATGAAAATCGCCCAATAATCACTTTCAATACCGACTGCCAAGCAACGAACAAACAAACGATGATTTACTCTTACAAACCTAACACTTGTGTATGGATTAAATTTATAGTTTACTGCCCTAGAGGCGCGCGTATAGATGTTAACACATCAAAAAACTTTTGTAGCGCTCTTATTGAAAAACCCGTTATTTAATCCTCAATCCGACTATTGAGGTAATACTTTTTTTGGTTTCTTGGTATGTGTTCGAACAATTCTCAATAAGATGAGTTGTTAGTTAATGTATGAGAAACCAAAATGTGTGTATGTACATTAGGGTGGCCCAAAAATGTTTGTTTTTCGATTTTCATGGTTGCTCAAGCTTGATTTATTGCAGCAGCTTATAGGATAAGGTATTTTTGAGATTTTATTCATATTTTTCGGAAGAAGTTTAGAGGTGGCACAAGTCGAATTTCCCCCATATTCCGGACGTTTTTTGAATTTTGCCTAAAACTCGGTCAATAACCCCGATTTTTGAAGAAAAACGTCCAAATTTTTATTGTATCTGTACAAACCAACAGTTTTGGCAATGATTTTCCTCAATAAGGTACAATGTATTGAATTTTTCGTTAATTTTGGGTAAATTTTGTAAATAAAGCTTTATATCTTTTAAAATTCCTATGAAAATTTAAAAAACTAATGAAGCACTTTAAAAGACGCATAAATTCCACGCAATTTACTGAAAAAAATTTTGAATTTGCGGTTACTGCTACAGAGTTATACTCTTTTAAAGCCTTTTACCCATTGTGTGAACCTAAAAATATTATAAACTGTTTTCCATTTTTGAATCGGATTTGCTTAAATTTCTATGAAAATTTAAAACACTAATGATGCACTTTAAAAGACGGACATTGGGGTGATCACGGCTCATTATGATGCTGGAGGCTTCACTCGAAACTGAATTGATTACCTCTGTGCTTGTGGTCATGAAGAAGAGCTGGGAACTATTGAGCACCTTCTACGTCAATGCCCACTCCTACTGAGTAGGCGTCGCCGTGGCTTTGGTTGGTTTCAATCAGAGGGCCTGGCCTCTTTGCGCGACGTGGTCATTGTGGATCTGATGGAATTCTCGCAGGGTCTGCCATGGATCCAGGCAGGTCATACAGTCGTCTGATGATTTGTCTATTGGTTTTCTCTCTACCCCACTGGAAATCTGAATTTGGTACACCTTGACTTGCACATGTGGATCCTTTATTTTAAATGGTATTCTGTCTCTGTCTGTCACACGTCTATCTATCTTGCGGAAACTCTTCACTAATAGTTGGGCTGGCCCCTCTCCTCCCTCCCTTCTGTCTTTTCCTCTCATACATATGGGCAATCACAATGGGTCGACCGATCTCCGAATGTAGTGACGATAAGTTATATTCTGTCTTATTGTCACGTGTCCTAAACCTAACCTAAATACTTTATTTTATATAAAAAAAATGGTGTCCCATAACATCCCATGAAGGGATTGGGGAGAGCTTCTCACAATCAGTGAGATGTGCGCTTTCTACTTTTACACACACTGATTTTGACCTACAGTTTTACACCGGTTCCGAACGGAATTTTGAGAAGCATGTTCATGGCTAAGAACTCGATAGTGTCGCCATCACTAAGCAAGGTGACCGTCGTCTAAAGAAATGTAAGGTGGTTTGAGCAGGGATCAGGGGCCGCGGACACTAGCCATTGCACCACCGACGGCCACTTTATTTTCTATATTTAGTTTTATTATAACTAAATACATATATTTGTATTTAATTTTTTATTTAAATCCATATATTTTTGCTTTTTTCCCATTGTGTCCCGCTTTGAGGTCACTGGTCAGGTTATGCCTGATAGGAGTGAACAGTGTTGGAAGGTGTTCCGGACATTCTTGACTACGCCGCTTAAGCTAAAGCGCAACCAGTATTCGAGGTGAATAATATACACAGTCGTTTATTTATTATAAGCGAAACCTTGACTATATGTAATAGAGCTGAGGAACCGAGGAGGGAAGTACTAGACCTAACTTTACTACTTGGCTACGACTATGTAACTGTATCCGATTGGAGCGTACTTTCTGATTACTCAATTTCTGGACTGGAACGCCTATCGTGGGCGCCTAAGGAAACTCTTAGGTAACCATCCGAATATTCCAATTAATGTGCCAGAGCTGGAAGAACTTGTTGGAAAATTTACTGATGCGTGCAGGAACGCGCTCAATGAGTCCAAGCCAAGGGTAATATAAAACCTCATTGGTGGAACGCTGAGCTTCAGGATCTAAGATCGTCCATTAGGCGGCTTTTTAACAAGGCCAAAAAGAGCGGCGACCAATGGGATTGGGACGTTTACAAGACTAGTCTTCATCTAACTTCTGTGAATCCATTGAGGGAACCAAACAGACTACACGCTTAAGATGCGTGCTCGCCAAAAACCTACCGTCTGCGGGGTTCTTAATGAAAGACGATGGAACGTGGACGTATTCGTCTGAAGAGTCTCTTGGGATTCTCCTGGATACCCACTTTCCCAACGATGACCGGAGTGCTGGTCATCAGTCAGAAGTGGAAACTCACCTAGCTTAGAAAAAGTTCGCTCAATAGTCAACAGAAAGAATCTGATATGGGTCATTAGATGCTTTAAGCCCTATATATCAGGCGAAACTGACGGAATAATTCCCGCGCAACTACAGTAGGCACCATACCTATCTTGTAGTTGGTTGCAGGCAATCTTCAGGGTCTGCCTTATGCTGGGAGTCATCCCTAGCATTTGGAAGCAAACCAAAGTGGATTTTGTCCCGAAAGCGGACAAATGCTCTCATGTCGAACCAAAACACTTTAGACCAATCCGTCTATCACCCTTTGTTCTTAAGACATTTGAAAGGTTACTGGAAATTCATGTCAGTGTCGTTTCGTGTGAATTCAATATCACTTATCAAAATGTATATATGTAAATATAAATGTTTCCAAATTGTGCGGCCTTTTTCGATAATGTTTTGTTTTTTGTTTTTAAAAAATTGCAACGAAACTCCATCGAATTGACCGCTTAAATCGAATTCATTACTTTATTTTATTATGAAGAATATACAGACTTGGAAAAATCAGAGACAGTGACGAAGGCAATAACGGAAGTGGGAGTTTATTAGTAAAAAAGTTTGAATGTATTACTATTGTCCCCATAAAACTATATGGTGTAAACGCCAAGTTACAGATTCCACAGACACTGGATTGTCTTGTCATGCCCCTGGTGATCAATTCGAACGCATTGATCTGCGTTCGCTTTCTCATTCTGATGCGTGTTATTGGAAACTAAATCAGCTGTTTGTAGCATAGCATGCCAGATTTCGTCCGAGTTAGAGGACTTGATTGTTAATGGATATATTCTTATTTACAAGATATGTGGGAACATTGATCTGTTACTATTCGTTGGGAATAGTAGAGTTATTTTAACCTGTCCGATGTCTACTTCCGGTTAACTGTAATTTTCATACCGACCCTTTACTATCAAATAGCATTAATCAGCTGTGTTTGCTGTCGCTCATTGTTATTGCCTTTTCTTTTTTTATATTTAGACAATTCTCTTTTTTGTTGTTGTTCCTTCTAATTGTGCAGTTGTTGTTAGTGGTGTGCAGTGTGTTTGCGTTTTGTTGTTGTTGGCATATTTTTTTGCAAATGTTTGAGGTTCGACTAACTAAACTAAATTGAATGCGATCGTATTTTTTCTGCTGCTGCGGCGCCAGCTGCCGTCACCTCACAGGTTGTTGTTATTGTTGTACGTAAATACGTCTACGCTGTCTTTGCCGTGTATTAGTAGTTGCTGGTGTTGTTGTTGCTGTTGCTGTTGTTGGGGCTGTTGCTGTTGCTGTGGTGTGTTTGTGTATTTTTTGTTTTGTTTTCTCGATTTTGCAATCGCAGTTCGCAATTCGCCTACTCTTACTTTAGAATGTATGGGGTCTTAGTTAGTAGTTTTCTATGCAACCGTTAAGTCAGTCTCCATTTTGAAACGTTTGTTTGTTGTTTAGAAAAAGGTGCTGTGCGCGGCCGACCGACGTCTATTTCGCAAAAGAAAGAACGGAACGAACGTAAATTACGACATGTAAATAAATGTACAAAAATCTCAACTGCGAAATTGTTATAATAATCGGATGTAACGGATACAGTGGTCCATAGTATAAAATCCTTTTAAGCTCCATCTAACACTTTCGGTTAACAGAATAAGAAAAAAATGCCTTGTTTACGTGATTGATTGTGTTGTACAAACTTACAGTAAAACGTGTGTGATCCCCTTTAAAATTTCGGAAAACAAATTATAAAAATTTAATGCAAAATTTAACCATTTTTCATCAGGGGTGATTAGTAAAAGTGTTTTTTTTTTAACTTGAGTCTTCTTACAAATATCACAAGATATCCACCATCTCATTAGCTGACGTCATCTAACCAGCAGCAAGATTTACAAAAAAAAATCATTTACACTCAACGTTGTGTCCGGTCAGTGAGTGCGTCAGCCAAATGGAAATCATCAAGCTCTTTGTGATTTGGTGATAATTGCCGAAGCAAAAATCTAAATCTGTTTCAGTGCACCACCACCTATTTATGAAATAGTTCTTAGTGTTTGTCTGCACAAAAAAAAAAAAAAAAAAAAAAGGAGAAAAAGAAAGTGTTACAACAAAATTGAAAGTGCATATTTACCCATTCCAGTTTAATTATCAACTTCCTACTTCCTTCCGAATCCTTTGTTTTTCATTGTGGGATTGCTTTTTCTCAGTGTATTCGTGGTGTTGCCAGATTTGCTTAGGCAAACAAGGGTGAGTGTTAACAGTTGCCAGCTTGATTTCAGAAATGAATTTTATTTTGTATTTTCTTGCTTCATATTTTGATAAAGCATTATACCTAATTTGTTTATATTATAGTTAAATAAATGAACATGTGTTTGGTTTTTTTTCTGTTTGATATTCAAATATTTAGATAAATATATACATACATACATATAGTATAGATACATATGTATGTGTGTGTATATAAATATATATATATTACCGGCAGACCTGCAGATTCATAATCGTAAAAACTTTGTAGACATTATGGCAGACATGCCAAAGAGACGGAAAAAATACTACAAATGTGTTAAAATAATTAAAGAATATTTGTCTGCTATTGTTTTGAGGTTTTCGAACTCTTTACCTGGCATTGTGTTGCCACCCAGAGGCTTTTCGATATTTTTAACCAAAAACAAAATATAAAACCAACATGTAATTCTTATCTTCTGCAGTCTGCCTCATAAAGAAAAAACTTATAGAATTTACACATTTCTAGTTATGGCTGCCATCCAACATAAAACTGTTAAGTGTTCACTAACAAGCTTCAGTTAGAGCCATAAAGAAGATTGAAATTCTACCAGCTACTATTTCATAATTGTTCACCTTCAGTGAGAGTTGGTACTTATGGGTGTTATAATTCGCAAATGTAAATTTCTTATAAGAGTTTCCATAACTAAAATGTGTATCAGTAATACGGCATTTACACCAAACAAGATTAACGTATTTCGAAGGTTAACTCCGTTAACCCGCTATAACCCAGAGATTACTCATACATTTTTAATCTACAAAAAAAAAGGTGTCCCATAACATCCCATAAAGGGATTGGGGAGAAGTTCTCCCCAATCTATAGAAACTGAAGTTTAATTTTTGTGTAAATTTTGATGCGACACTGTGTTACAAAAAAAATGCCACCATAATAAAAACACACATAAAATCACAGCTGTTTGACAGACAGAAGCCGATCGAAAATTTTCCGACGCGTCGCCGCCACGAAATTTTTTTGAAGTTCACGCCGCCTATATATTAATGCCTCTTATTGGTTTAAAATGTTAACTGATTTTATCGACTGGCCCGATTTGACCCAGTGATCCAATTTTAAAAGTACAGTTATTTCAAAAACATCCCAAAATTTGTACAAAACATACAAAACCAATAGCCGCCAACTTAATTTTTCTGTTGTGCAGCCGTCTTGGTTATATTGGTCTCGGCGCAGAGTTTGTCCAAGCACAGAATTGCCATTTTAAATTTAATCTCTAATTGGGTGGCGTAACCGGCAAAGATGAGAGAACAAGGTTAGCGCTAACCTGGACGCGATAAACGTACACCGCCGTTTATATAAGATTATACTTTTTAAATTTAGTGTATTTTTTTCTTGTCGAAGTGGCAACTCTGACATTAGCAGCTGTCACATACATATGTTTGATCCGATTATTAAAAATGGAGCGTTTTACGAAAGAACAACGTACTCTAATTGTGAAAACTTATTACAAAAATTGGAAAGTTAAGCTGAGACCGGTCGCAAATTTCGAAGAATTTTCAGTCAAGCAAGTGCACCTAAAGTGTCAACCATTCGAAGAGTGGTCAACAAATTTTAAGCAATTTGGTCGGCTATAGACAGCAGGGCTCCTGTGCGTCAACGTACCAGTCGGTCTCCAGAAAACATTACTGCTGCAATCGAGTGTGACGCCGAAAACATCAATTCGGCGTCGTTTCCGAAAACTTAAAATTTCACGAAGCACTACGCAGCGAATGTTGCCAAAAGACCTCCACCTTTATGCGTACAAAATTCAGTTTACTCAGGAGCTCAAACCAGCAGACCAGGGAAGCGCCGGCAATTCGTTCAATGGGTAATGGAGCAAAGTGAAGTTAGTGCCAATTTTTCAAAAAACAGAGTCATCTTATCCGATGATGCAGCATTTCCATCTGATTGGTTTCGTGAAATCTCAAAATTGTCGAACTGGTGGCTCAGAAAATCCTCATGCAATCCACGCCAAATAAATACACTCACTACGAGCAACTATCTGGTGCGGATTTTGGTCAGGCAGCGTGATTGGGCCTTATTTTTTTGAAGATGAGACCGAAAATGAAGTGACTGTGAACGACATTCGTTACGGGAACATGATAGCATAGTTCTTCTGACCTAAACAGGACTGCATGGGGCTGAACGTCCTGTCGTTGTAGTAAGACGGCGCCACCTGCAACACCGCGCATGAAGCAATCCATTTATTGCAGGAAAGATTTCCAGAACAAAGTATCTCAAGAAATTCTGATGTCAAATGGCCACCAAGATCATGCGATTTAACGCCGTTCGATTTCTTTCTTTGGGGTTTTGTAAAATCTCGGGTTTATGCGAATAAACCTGAAACAATTCCTGACCTCAACTCCGTGATCCAACGTGTCATTGGTGAGAGACAATCACATCTCTGTGAAAAAGTCATGGAAAATTTCATGAAAAGAGTAATGGCCTATTATCAGAGCCGTGGGGGCCATTTGACGGATATTTTATTCCATACATAATCGGAACATGTTTTCTTTACAATCCAATAAAATGTAACAACTATCACAAAAAATTCGAGTTTTTATTTTAAAATTAAAAAGTGCATTCTTCTTGAGCGGTCGATGATCTACCGATGGTACCAATTCAGGCATAGTAGTTGGGCATCTAATGATGAACTTTTCGAAAACTAGCTACGACGGCAATTCCAGCTAAACAAATAATTTGTAACCTAGGAAAACGTTTCTGACCTTGTAGTCTGCTCATACATAAAAAATAGATTCCTATAACATCCTTTGGAGAGCTTCTCGCAGTCAGTTTTACACACACTGATTGGAATATACACCGGTTCCGAACGGTTAACTACTCAATAGTGTCGAGGTTAAATACTCGATAGTGTCGCCATCATTAAACGAGGGACTGTCCTTGAAAGAAATGTGAGGTGGTCAGAGCAGAGATCGAACTCACGTTCTCATGTACAAGAGGCGTGTACACTAACCAATACACCACCGCTAACCACCGTTAGCTTCTCATACATTAACATGTTCAAACGACAGGTATGTTTAAAACGATATAACTTTGGGATAACAACCCTGTCGTTACTGTAGTTGACAAAATTTGCGCGAACAGCTGAGTACCAAACTAATGAAATGTGAACAACATATTGCAGGAACCAACTACATGTTTGTAAGTATTGTTTTCATGAATTGAAGATCTGGTGCTGTTTTTTTCTTTGTTACCACATTTAGGTCACTGTGACCTATTTATAATTGTGTCCCCAATATGTAATATTGAATAGCAAACACCATGTGATTGGACAGAAGTATACTATATTAGCGACAAGCTACAAACATGTTATGTTTGCATCCAAGCAACAAAAAATACTGACTTTTCAGCGTGTGGAACTAACGCCTACATTGTATGCTCTTCGAAAAATGTTTATGCAGTCCACATGCCAGAATTTCTGCAATGAAAATATCGAATGTCAATGGATTAGAGTTGACTTCGTCTTGAATTGATGTTGCTTCTATTCCATTCCTTTGTAATTAATTAGTAGTTCGTCGTCAAGAAGAAGAATCTGTTTAGATACATACACACCACAAAATATAAAAATAAGGATTAACTTCCAATTATTTTAAGAGACTGCGTTCCCGAAGTATGAGCTGAGGACAAAGTATAATATCGAGAGTCACAATTAGTTTTGCAGAAGTGGAGTTTCTGGCGGAGACGCAACACTTTTCAAATCGACATTTTTAGTAAGTCCACATCAGTGTCGATTACCGAACTTAGTGCGCAATAGATCGATTGTTTGATGAGCTGTGTGCCTTGACACGTCATCCTGCTGAAACCACAGATTATCCATATTCTCATCTTTCATTTCAGTCCATAAAAATTGCGTAATCATGGCGCTGTAGCGCTCACCGTAGACTAGAATGTCGTTTCCAGCAGCATTTTGGAAAAAAGGGGCCACTGATGCCGGCCCCACTCCAAAATTCACAGCAAACTGTCACTCTCTGTGGATGCATTGGCTTCTCCACAATGACGTGCGGATCTTCCGATCCCCAGATGCGGCAATTTTGTTTGTTGACATAGCCGCCGAGATAAAAATTACATGAGGTGTCATGGGACACACGTTTGGAACGAAGTTCCTTTCGCTATATATTATGTGCTAGTTAGTTCCAACACGACTAAGGCGCCTATTGAAAAATACTATAATTTAAATGGATCTTTAAGAACAGATACATTTTGTAAAATGATAAACTTTTTTTAAGAAAAAATTTTTTTATGGAGTTTTTTTTAAAGTATATTTTTTAGATTTTCCCGAAAAGGTCCTTTATTAAAGGGAGTTACTTATTTTATTAAAAGCTACTGTGTTTTTAAGAAAAGGTACTATTTTTAAGAAGAAGTACTTTCTGTAAGAAAAACCCATAAGAGTATAAATTTTTTTTACAAAGTACTTTTTTTTTAAGAGCAGGTAATTTTTAAAGAAGTGGTACCCTTTTTAGGAAAGGGTTATTTTTTTTAAGAGAATGTACTTATTTTCAGAAAGGCTGCTTATCTCAAGAAAAGAAAAGGTAGTATTTTATTTTTAACAAATGGTACTTTTAAGAAAATTAACTTTTTTAAGAAAATTTATTTTTTTAAGAAATGGGATTTTTTTTATAATTGGTCCTTTTTCAATAATAGGTACATTTTTAAAAGTAGGTACTTATCTCAAGAAAAGTTACTTTGTTTAACAAAAAGGTACTCGTTAAAGAAAAGGTAGTTTTTTAAGAAAAGGCAATTTGTTGTAAGAAAATTTACTTTTTTAAGAAAAGGTCCATATATACCCATATTTTTTTAAGAAAAGGTATTTTTTGTAAGAAAATGTACTTTTTTTAAGCAAAGGTATGTAGTTCTTTAAGATAAAGTATTTTTTTAAGAAAATGTACTGTGTTTAAAAATATGAATGGGTATTTTTTTTAGAGAAAATTTATTGTTTTTAAGAAAAGGCACTAATTTAAGGAAATGTTCTTTTTTAAACTTCTTTCACTTTGGCTTTTCTAAATTTACTTTTTATTGGGTTCAAAATTATCTTACCATTACACAAGACATTTTCTAACATGTGTTAGTCTAGACATAAACCAAAGCAAAAGAACTGAATACTCGAATAGTTGATAATACTGGGTTGTAGCTGTTTCATTTTTTTTTCATTTAGCCCCCATCCCGCAAAATGTACCTTGTCAGAAAAGATGATTTATAGGCCAAAATATCTCATTTTGTCAAGAATTGTATTACTCATCATATGCAACCCAAACCAAAAATCACAATTCTTGACAAAATGAGATACCTTCACTACATTGTGAATAAGAGCGAAACGCCTGCATCGATTTTTATGATCCATATCTCATTTTGTTCATAGATCATGTGACTTTAGAATAAACTAATAGATCTGTAAATTTTTGCTGTTTCTCCATTTTTTATTAATAAAAATATTGAATTTTTTAAGCAAAATAATATTTTTTTCACCATTCCTTTTTTTATAACTGTGAAACTATTGATTACATTGAGAAATAGTACTCGTATACACGATAAAATATCTGTCGTGGTTAGTCGTTTGGATGCAAATATAACGTGTGTTTGGAGCTTGTCGCAAAAATAATATACTTGTGTGCAAACACATTGTGTTTGCTATTCAATATTACATGTTTGAGACACAATGACTAATATGTTATAAGATATGTGTTTGTGACCCAAATATATATGTGTTTGTAATACAATTACAGCTGTGTTTGTGGCACTGTTTATGCTCTATCGAGAGCAAGAGAATATAGAGGGACAACGAGAGAGTCTATCTTGTAAGTGTGTATCTGCATTTTGGCATTATTCTCTTAGTCAGTGATTCATAAATATTCCTGAATGTGCGTGTACATTGTAGAGGAAGTCAGTGGGTCTTATTTTGACTAGTGTATTGCATTTTAGTGTCATATATTCAATCGTCAATGGTTCATCGGACAGAGCATATCAAAAGAGCTTGATCAGTGGAAAAAGAATAAACAATGAACCGGACGGTTAAATTGTTTCTGATGTTGGTTTGGGTTTTGTGTATATGTTTATTATATATCTATGTATGTGTTCTACCAAAGTGAGAAATGATTTTGAATTCAAAAACCAATTCGTCTCTAAATATTACTATGTTTGGGAGGAAATACGCATATGTTTCCACATAAGTATATGTAGGTATACGGGAAACAGGCGAATGCTTCCACGTAAGTATATGGATGTTTGGGATAAAGAACGCATATGTGTTCACGTAAAAGCATACATGTTTGCCAGTATGTATGCTTCTGTTTGTATTTAAATACAAATTTGTGTGGGACTTGCAAACATATGAATGTTTGAAGTTTGTTGCAAAGATATACATGGTTCCTGCAGAATATGTTTGGGAGAATATGCTACAGAGGCCATTTTTCAGCGTGTAGGTAGTATTGTAATTCAAAATTTTTCTAAATTTATTCGGACAAAATCGGACACGTCGTTCTCGAGGAATGATGACATATATAGGTACATACAAATGGCTCTTTCTAAGAAGTGGTTTTTATGAGCTATTTAGGTTATGAGCTATTTAGGTTAACTAGACACATTCAAGTTGTACTAATATGTTCATAATAGTTTTGCATCTTTACTATGGCTACAATTTTGCCAAACATTGTGAATGAAACATTTGGAGTCCCTTGAAGTTATGCTGAAGAAAGTGAAAAAAATGCAATGCAATTTACTACAACTTTGATACAAAAATTTCATACCAAAAACTACAACAGTGTAATCAGCCCTTAGTGACAATTATGAGTTCAATTACATTTAGTGCACTCCATTCCCCGTTCTCTTTTTTGTTACAGATTATGCATATTTTTTAAATTTATATTCCTAAATTCCACAATTATTAAATTTTCATTTACATTTTGTTTTTTATCAATTGCATTCTAATCTTAATTCTAGCATTCGCACTTGTTTTGTTCTCCCCTCTCGGAAGTTCCTGCGTTATCAAAATGAACCTCTTTTTTTGTGTGAAGTTCATTATCAGCCCTGGTTGCGAGTGCGATAACGCTGCTCCAGTCGATTAAATAACAAACAAGCGCGAATCGCTTCAAATGTTAGGGACCTCTTATCATTAAGAACAATAAAACAAAAAACGCAAACGCATGTGCATTTGCTGCTTCTTCCTGTTCGTATGGTGTTACGTCTTCTTCTTAATCTTGTTGCAATTGCTATTTTAGTTTCATACCTCTTATCATTAAAGTGATAACACCAGGGATATCAGTCGTGTAATCTTCTATATGGGTTAGACGGGGGGAAAAGTCAATAATTTGTTAGATTTTAATGTGATTATAGTAATTGGAGGAAAGGATTAACAAACTGGAGCAGACAAAAGTCATTAATTAAATATCATAATTAGTGATTTTGTTAACAAATTTGATGTGTAGTTTTTAAATCCTTTCACATTTCGGTGTCTTGATTTTGGGCCAGTTTTTTTATAAGTGTCCAGCAAATAATGCACTGGTTCTGTACTAGATTCCTTAACGTATATTTCATCCAGAATAAAAAATATGGTTTCTCACTACAACCCATGAAGGGATTGGGGAGAGCTTCTTATAACCAGTGAACTGTGCGCGTTTTAGTTTTACACTTACTGATTGGGACCTACAGTTTTACACCGGTTCCGAACGGAACCGTCACTAAGCGAGGTTACCGACGTCGAGAGAAATGTTCGGTGGCCTGAGCAGGAATCGACTCATTTGCAAGAACTGCGCACATAGCATTGGACCCTGGACGGCCAGAATATATTATACCTGTATGTTTGGTTCATTAAAGTTTGATTGAAATTGCCAACTGAGGATTCGATTTTTAGAAAGAAATTTCAAAATCTAATAAGTCAAACCATCGGTGCACGGCTCTCGTAGATGACAACGTGGGTTCGATCCCTGCTCTGACCACCTTCCATTTGTTTCAGCGACGGTTACTTCACTATGAAGTAAAAAATGCCTCATTTCTATTTAGTTTTGGGGAAGAATGTAACCAAAAATAAGTAGCACATTACTCATTATTTCAAAGTAATACAGAATGGATGAGTCGTTTACCTCCTAAGTTTATATAACAATAAGAGTGTTCCATTTTATGCGTGGCACTGTAATTTGGTGAATTTATTCATTCGAAGCCGTTAAGAATCGGCATAAAATTTCGTTTGCCCCAAAAATGTTTTGTTTCTTACTGAGCCTCATGGTTATCCGCAAATATTAACACTTTCCCCGCAAATATTATACTTTTGTAAAAGCCAACATAAGCATAAGAGGCTCTCCGTAATCTCTGCATGGAATGTAACGGGAAGCCATTTATTTATTTTTTTAAAAGCCGTTTCTTTTGGTGTAAAGAAACTTTCATTTACCCATAATTTATTTTTGCGGAAAATAAGGAATATCTTTTATCATATACGATAAAGTGTATACAGCCACGTATTTACTCAAACATCATAACTTTCATGAATAGCATCTCTCTTCTGTGAGAGAAATGAACCGGACGGTTAGAATGGCCATTCAAGACATTTGCTTTTTTCAAACCATGTACTTTAGCGAAATTGCGACAGCCACGTACTTCGGGATACTGTCGGCAAGCGTTCATATATGTGTACACAAAACACAATGTAATGTGAAGCAAAGTAGAAGTAGTGGTAGTGCATCTTTGTGCTCTAGAGCTTCACACACATACACGAATGCTTTCTTTCCGAATACTGAACTATTTGCTTGCCGTAACTTTGCTACAGTACATGGCTTGAAAAAAAACCAATTGTCTTGAATGCCCATTCAAAACGTCTTGTGCAGGTGTATAGTATTTACTGTCACTGTCACTGACACTGTCGAGTACAAGGTGTTTCAAAAGAAGTCATCCGATGTTGTTTGGCTCTCATTTTTTTTCTAAATGAAAAACTTCGATTCTGTTTTCTGATTATGTTTATTTGAACCTTTAGTATTTTATTGGTTAAGTTGAGAAGATGATATAGGTTAAATGGGCGCCGTCACAATTGTTTACCATACGGGCTCGTTTTATGGCATATTTATCCACCCATTTTAGTATTTTTCGTTTCGAATTTGGTTTTGATGTGTTAACAACTATAGGCACGGGTAGGGCAATCTATCAAAGTGAACACATGCAAACAACACACAGCGTTAGCATCACATATGTTGTTGTTGTACAACAATAGTCTCTGCCTGAAAATAAGTATGATGATATTGATGTAGCGGCAGCGAACAAACCAGCACGTCGTGGTCGCCAAAGAGTACTGAATAGTATAGAGAACTCATGGAACGAATTGTATTGAATTGTATTGCACTGGCGACATCTGGCGATTGATTCAAAACGTATTACTCTTTTTTGTCATAACTTTGTCCATTCATATTTTCGATGAGAAACATTGATGCCTTTTGAAGCATTTATGCTTTTTGTATTGTTTTATTTTATAACTTTGTCGAAAAGGCTCATTTATATTGAAATATTCTATAAAGAGAATAAGACTCGTTTAAGCTCTTTTACTCAGACTCTCTACATGAGAGCGGAAAAAGAGTGCAATAAGTTCTCTATACTATTCAATACTTTTTGTCGTCGCTCTGTTTATGACAAAACAAAAACAATTATTTCAGTGAACTAAATATTGCCTTATTTATTTTGACAATTTTACATCTAATGTTAAAGCAGATGTATAAAAAGAAAGTGCAATAGCAAAAAAGCCTTCAGCACAAAATCTATTCTTTTTTTTAATTTTCCAATGTAACATTTACCAATGTGTTCATAGAAATCGAACAGGTTCCGTGAAACAAAAAGGTGTTCGAACACGCATTGTTTTTTTTGTAGCCGAGTAAGCAGTTACCTGGCAATACACCTGTGTGTAGTACTAAGCAGTTTTATGATCCTGCATTGCTGCTGCTGTGGGTATTATGTCAGGGTAAGGATGTGTTTTCTTGTAAATTGACATATCCTTAAGTCAAATATCATGCTCGTCTCTCTGATTATGATACCATATTCCTGATGAACAGCTGCAATACTCGATTATTAGTTTAGAGTCTACCGGAGCTTAGACAAGCATTTCATTTAAGCTTTTTTTTCTTAAGACATATCGTAAAGCCATGAGTTTTCCTGAAACTTACATTTTAGATCATAAGTAAACCAAAAACGGGAACTTCCCACCCAATTGCGTTCACACACCTACACTGCGTGGCCTTTTCTTTCTTTCCCTCAGGTCATAAACTCTGAACGTTTCCGTTCACTGTTTATCTCTCTCTGTCTCTCTGTCTTACTTCAGTTCACCCGAATCACAGTCATGTTCCCAGCCAAAAACAAAAGTGAAAGAACATGAAATGTCTAGCTAGATTCGAAAATTTGAAATTGTCACACTTTCGTGATATCCATTCCAATCACACTCACTCACATCGTCATATCACAAGTGTGAAGTTTATTTCGTTTCAAGTTTTAAAGGGCGCATCTCTCGCCGCAATGGCAAGAGATTTCGCAAATCCCGCCAATTGCGGTAACAATCAAAACGCAAACTTCAAAAGAAATCTTCCAGAAATGGGGGCTGGCTGTGTTTTCCCAAGGAACCTAATGACAAGCAACGAAACGAAGATGAAAACGCGTAGTAAACTTAACAAATTGGGCTGTAACCTCTTATATGGTTTATGAGGATTTGCATAGTTTAGGGAAAATCATGAAGGATTGGAGAAAAGTGAGATCAAAAGTAACGAAAAGTTTGGACAATGACAATTTGTAACACCCTACATTGCAATGAGAAGCTACGTCGCTTCGATGAACAGTTTCATCACGTGTAGGTTAACGTATAAATTTATTGACGAAGGGTACAATTTCTTTGCCGTAATAATAACATCGTATACATGAGATCATGGGTTTGATCCCGGCTCCGACCACCTTACATTTGGTGGCCTCTTTCGACGGCGGACACCTCGCGTAGTGACGGCGAAACTGTCGAGTATTTGGCCATAAAAAAGGTTCTCAAAATTCCGTACGGAACCGGTGTAAAATGGTTGGTCGGATTTATGTCTAATAGAGTGAAACGGCTGCGAAATTTGATCACAATGGCTTCACGCTGAAAAATTTGTCTTTTTTTGTTGTTTTGGTTGCGACAATAACTTGTTTGTAGCTTGTCGCAAATATATTATATTTGTGCCCAAACACATAGTATTTGCAATTCAATATGATATAGTTGGGACACAATGATTAAAAGGTTATAAAGTAATGTATTTTTTGTTCGTTCAAAACTGCTGTAAATAAAAACGTGACAGGCACTAAATATAAAAACCAGCCGATCTTCATTTCGCGAAAACAATACTTTCAAACATGTACATGTACATAAAATGGACGTAACTTGCAAAAACACACTTTTCACAGAGCACGAATTTTGATAGTAAATCTTAATGATTGGCAAGCGTTGTTCGTTTGTAAGTCTATTCATAATGAAGTGCAACGTGAATGTTTTTGACTTTGACACATGTCATGAATCATGCGTGAAAAAAATCACCCGTGTGTTTCAAGTGGCTTTAAGGTGTGTCTATGTATCTCTGTTAGAAATGGGTCTGAAAAAGTCCGATCGTTCATCCCTTTTTAAATATTTAACTAAGTTCAAATTTCCCCTGCGTCAGTCTGGGTTCTCACACTACACGCTGAAAACCCCGTCTCTGTAACATATTCCCTCAAACACATTCTGCCGGAACCATGTATATGTTTCGAACACCGTCCAAATATTCATATATTTGCAAGCCCTAAAATCACTTATATTTAAATAAAAATATTACCATATTTACTTGCAAAGATGTATACGATTGCCAAGAGAATGCATGAAACTAAAACGTAACACATCAGTCAAAAATGCATTTGCACATGCATTCATGAATATTTATGAATCACTGATTAAAAGAATAATCAAAAAATATAGTCACAAACTTGCAATAACATTAACTTTGGCTGTGAATAATCTGTCGTTGCCCCTTTTATTATGTTGGTCTCGACAGAGCATAACGACAAAAAAAAAAACTGCAGTAAACTGTGTACCAAATACAGCTGCATTTGTAACACAAACAAAGCTCTATTTAGATCACAAATACATAGATTATAGCATATTAGTCATTGTGTGCCAAACGTGAAATATTGAATAGCAACCATAATGTGTTTGGACACAAGTATACTATACGAACGACAAGCCAAACCCACGTTATATTTGCATCCAAACAAGAAAAAAGAACGGATTTTTCAGCGTGTAGTAAACGAAAATTGTTTGAAAGAGTTTCGGGCTTCTGTCACAAATATGTAAGCTTACTCTGCCGTTTAACAGAGAACGGAAATTTTTAGATTAATTGAATATTTAATCGCGCCTTAGGTTAATTGCTTGCTGATTTAAACGGCCCCAGCAATATAACAATTAAAATTATAATTCTTAAAATTTCTTTCGTCGGCGGTCACCTCGCATAGTGACGGCGACACTATCGAGTATATAGCCATGAAAAAGCTTCTCAAAATACCGTTCGGAATCGGTGTCAAACTGTAGGTCCCAATCAGTGAGTGAAAACTGGAAAGCGCACAGCTCAGTGATTGTGAGAAGCTCTCCCCTGTCCCTTCATGGGATGTAATGGGAAACCATTTATTTTCATTTTTTTCATTGTACACGAAAGAATGCATTCCGAATTACAAATTTCGGCTCTGGCGGAGTTCCGTTAGAACTTCATATTGACCGATAGGCACGTACGAAGGGGGGCAGGGGGCTCGGGCGGTGATTCTTGAGAATTTTGCATGTTATGGTATTTTTAACCCAAATTTCAAGTTGGGCCCCCTCCGAAAGGAAATTCTGCGTACGGTACTGTTGGCCGCAATATAAAGTTTCGCTTGCCAACATTTTTCCCCGAATAATCAATGTGCATTATTTCCCTTCACCTAAGTTGAAAATGTAATACAATAACAATCTTCCGAATTAAGAATAAACTACAATATCGCAACAAATCGAAATAACCACCTCAGCCTTAAGCGGCATTTACTCCCACCAAGATTATCGCATTTTCCGGATAATCGACGTTTGTTTCTTATGAAGTTTGACATGTATAATCCCGAAACAGCGATAATCTTGGTAGGTATAACTGCAGTTGTACTCTCTGAAATGCCTAAATATTACAAATTTCCCCTGTAACAATATCAACTAACGAACTTCCTTAATGGAATTCCCCTGCATGTTTATTTTGGCCACACTGTAGGGTATCATTTCCCGAACTTCACAGAAAAGGTGCGTAAATTTCCTCGCACCAAATTGAACACAAATCCCCGTGGAAATTATACAAACCCACGAAGAGGCAACACCATCGCCACCACCTCTAACAAATACTACGACGTTTTCGTCGTACTCGTTAGTCTGCCTACTAAAACTAATTGTATTTTCTATTGTATGCCAGCGTTGTATTCTATTGTATGGATGTGAAGGTGTTTTTTTTTTTTTGCTAGACAATATCTCTTCCAACCGTGGGAATTTGGTTTTTTTTCTGAATATTATTTTTATAAACCCCTTTAATACGTTTCCAACTAACTCTCCTTCGTACAAAAGCTCGGTGATAATGACTTTGTAAGATGCAAAAAATAAAAAATAAAAAACACGTCAAAACACAAACTGAGAAACAGCATCAAACAATCGACATTATAAAACAAAGTCTCATGAATGAGGAGGCACTACATCCAATCCCATATATAGAGTCACACTATAATGATCTACTACTCTACAAAGTGATTATAGTATACAAAGTTTGTAGCCGAGATCGTATGCAGATGATCTACAAACAAGGTGTGGGTTGGATGTGCGAGATGCAATAGTAATAATAATAAAGAAAATTATTACAACCCCGACTTCCATGCACGAGAACTCTTTACCCAACCTTGTACTTGTACTATGCGAACCCAGTAAACTTTTTTAGTGAGCGTTAAATAATAACTAATGTTAGGCTATACTCATACAGTTTGTCTACAACGAAAAGGCTGTATTGTTTGAAGCTGTGGCCCGACACTAGCATCAATCATCTATACTTCTTTAAGGGGTGGACCACTTTGGTAACATTATAACTTTTTGCACCGGTTGGAGGCCAAAATGGCATATTGTAAAACAAGTTTAACATTCCTGTAAACAGCTTTGTAATATGGATAATTTGAGACCTTCCACTTCACGATGTGTTTGTTTTTCACTACAACCAACTAGATATGTCTTTCATCTTCGGTGTATAGCAGTCGATGGTGATGAGGACAATGAGCGTCTCACAACTTTCTTCTCCAAAGAGTTGTTATAAGAAATCGTCTAAAAATTTCACTGTAATGTGTCAGTTGTCATTTGTACCCTAGGCTTCTCCAGGCTCATCAGGACCTTTGATTTAAAATAAAAAAGAATTATGTTTGTCTTTACAACTTCAGAGCCCCCTACATTTCACGAGCTAATTATTTGAAACGCAGCTCTGATTTTAAAAATTTTTGCGTCCATTCGGCTGGGCCAATAGGGTAGATTAATAGGCGCAGTGGAAGTATTTTGTATGACATGTGCTGTATTTGTGCACATACATATCGCGAAAAAACAAATTCAGTATTATCTTTTGAACCCAGAGTTACATCGCCGAGACTAATCAAATCAATCAATTTCGAAGATCCAATCAAATCTTGGGTTACAACGCAAACAAATGGGCTTAGACACCACCCATCAAATGTTGTGTAGCTACATTAGGATGTCCCATCAATAAAAATTTGTTTTTCTCAAGTTTGATTTGGAAGCTTATAGGGTAAAATATGTTTGAGAATTTTTTCAGATTTTTCGGAAGTGGTTTAGAGGTCGCGCAAGTCGAATTTCCCACAAAAGTCGGGAACTCCGGGAGCTTTTTGAATTTTACTTAAAACTAGGACAATAATCACGATTTGCTTAGTTTGAAAGTCAAAATTTTTAAAGCAAAACGTCCAAACTTTTATTGTATATGCACTAACCACCAGTTTTGGCAATGATTTTCCTCAATAAGGTACCACACCACGTATTAAATTTTATCGTAAATTTTGGGTAAATTTTGTAAATAACGCTTTATATCTTTTAAAATTCCTACGAAAATTTAAAAAACTAATGATGCACTTTAAAAGACTTATTAATTCCAAGCAATTTTGTAAAAAACACATTTTAATTTGCGCTTACTGTTCCAGAGTTATACCATTTTAAAGCCTTTTACCCATTGTATGAAACTAATAATATTATAATCTGTTTACTATTTTTGCATCGGACTTGCCTTAAATTTCTATGAAAATTTAAAATACTAATGATGCACTTTGAAAGATGGATAAATTCCAAGCAATTTTGTAAAAAGAAAATTTGAATTTGCAGTTACTGTTCCAGAGTTCTGCCAAACTTTACCCATTGTATGAACCTAATAATCGGCCTTATTTCCGTTGTCATCGTCGACGTCGTCATCAGATTTTTGTCAACTTCAGAACGTTATAAATGTATTGTCACATCGACAACAACAAAGTTTTTGATGTCTGTGATCCAAAAAAACAACCCTATTAAAACATCAAGCAACATTTTTTTTTGTTCAAATGCCTTCAAGTCGCCATAAAAATGGTGTCGATATCAACGGGAATAAGGGCGATTATTTTAAACTATTTGTCTTTTTCCATCGGATTTGGTTTAAACATTGTATTATTGAACAAATCTACATGCGCTAAGTAACGACAAAAAATTACACGCAGCAAAAAATGGCCCGGTAACAAATTGCAGGAATCATATATATGATTGCTTTTAAACATATATATGTTTCCTGCAATATTTTGTTGGAGTCGTTTTTTTCTGTAATCTTCGTGTAAATCTTCGTCATTACTTAGCGCATGTAGATTTTTTCATGAATACAATGTTTAAAGCAAATGCGATGAAAAATTGGCAATTATTAGTTTCATACTATGGGTAAAGAGTTTTACAATGGCATAACTCTGGAACAGTAACTGCAAATTTAAAATGTTTTGTACAAAATTGCTTGACATTTATCCGTCTTTTAAACCGCATCATTAGTGTTTTAAATTTTTATAGAAATTTAAAGCAAATCCGATGCAAAAATGGCAAAGAATTTATAATATTTTTAGGTTTATACAGTGGCTAAAAAGCTTTAAAATGGTCTAACTCTGGAACAGTAACAGCAAATTGAAAATTGTTTTCTACAAAATTACTTGGAATTTATCCGTCTTTTAGAATGCATCATTAGTTTTTCAAATTTGCATAGAAATTTTAAAAGTTATAAAGCGTTACTAACAAAATTTATTCAAAATTTACGAAAAAATTAATACGTGGCACCTTATTGAGCAAAATCAGTGCCAAAACTGGTGGTTTGTGCTTATACAATAAAAGTTTGGACGTTTTGCTTTAAAAATGTTGACTTACAAATTTAGAAAATCATGGTTATTAACCGAGTTTTAAGTAAAATTCAAAAACGTCCGGAATACCCGATTTTTTGGAGAAAATTCGACTTGTGCGAGCTCTAAACCTCTTTCGAAAAATCTGAAAAAAATCTCAAAAATACGTTACCCTATAAACTTGCGATCAAGCTTGAACAACCATGAAAATCGAAAAACACAATTTTTGTGGGACAGCCTTTGCTACATCTGAAAATGCGACACAAAGAAATGGTCAATGTCCGTGTATTATAACGTGTTGAATATTGGTTAGCGGTAGCGTATATCCCAGCAATAAAATTACCAATAAAAGGCCATGGCGTTGTGCCAGTACCGTACGCAGGATTTTCTGTCGGGTGGTCCAATGTGAAATTTAGGTTGGAACATAGCACTACATTTAAAAATCACCACTGAAGATCGAACATGCGTGGGTGGTGCAATTGTAGTATGCACGGCTCTTGTACATGAGATCGGGGGTTCGTTACCTACTCTGGCCACCTTACAGTTCTTTTGCCGGCGGTCACCTAGGTTAGTGACGCCGACACTATCCAGTATTTAGCTATGAAAAGGTTTCTCAAAATGCCATTCAGAACCGGTGTAAAACTGTGTGTCCCTATCAGTGAGAGTAAACCTGGAAATTACATACCTCAGTGTTTGTGAGAAGCTCTCCTCAATACCTTTATGGGATTTAAAGAGAAACCATTTATTTTTCGAAACGTCCTTTTAAATGGCATTTTAAAAAATCTGAAAATCCCAAATATTTTAGTTGTATTTTTGGTATTTTTTTTTTAGCTGTATGAAAACTTAAAATGATAATGCAGGACAGAAATATTGTTGGAATTAAATTGTTTTTATTGTAAACTGGTATATAATTTCAATACATTTATCTTTTAAATATGACTTCCGGCATATGTCCGCCGCGACTAAGAGTTACATGGTCTATCAGTCGAATTTTTTACTACTTTTTCCGATAAATCTGACCGCATGGCGTCAATGATGGCTTGAATATTGGCTTTCAATGCTTCAAGAGTTTCTGGTTTGTCGACATAAACCAATGCCTTCACATAGCCCCATAAAAAGTAATCCGGAGACGTTGAATCGCACGAATGAGGGGTTCAGTGAACAAGACTACTTCTGGAATAAACTTGTCACCAAATTGATTTTGCAATAAATCGATGGTTAAGCGCGCTGTCTTGTTTGAACCCAGATGTCGTTGATGTTTAGCTGATTAATTTTTGGAAACAAAAATTCAGTCAGTCGTACCGGCAGCTCCTTGCACATTTCGAAAGAAATAAGGAGCGATGATGCCGCCATCGTGTAAACCGCACAAAACACTCAATTTTAATGGATGTAATGGTGATTCGTTAACGGCTTGAGGATTGTCTTCGCTCTACACGAACAATATCTGCTCGAATTGCTTGCTCACTACACTGAAAGAAAAAGCTTCATCAAGTTTATGAATTACTTCATCAATTTGATGAAAAATTTCCTCATTTTCCAACCTACGATACATTTCATTGAACTGATGAAGAACATTTCACCAATCTTTCACCCATATTTCATCAATAATTTACGTTGATTCAACGATAATGTTACTTCAATTTTAAGTATGTTTGTCATCAATTTGAACTAAATGTTTTACCATTTTTGTGTAAATTGGTCATTTTGATGTAAATTGTTTGTGAATGTGTAGCCAAACTCGTTGACCTATTTTCTTCTAAAAAAATTTCCATAGCGTGGATAATGATTTCTGTCCATTTCTCTCTTTTCTATTATGTATTTATTTTCAATCTTGTACGCATTTTTTTCTTTTTCTGTTTATTTTTCAATACTACGTCTATATTTTGAATCCATCCCGCTAATTATTCCCAAATTTCAATGATGGAGATTGATGTTAAAAATAATATCAAATGGTGAAACAACGCACAATCTTCAAATTGAAGAACTTTGTTTTATTGAATTGATGAAATTTGTTCACGCCATCGTGAAACTCAACGAAGGGGTGGTGGATTTTTCATCGACAATTGCCATGAGCTATGAGGCTCTTAGCTATTACATTTCTAGGCCTCCGAAAATTCGTGCATCACCCACGAAGAACAATTATACCCGCTCAAAGTTACTGCGTTGTGTGGTGTTTACGCTGGAGGGGCCATCGGGCCATTTTTTTTTTTGAGAACACCGCTGGCCAAACGAGGACTATGGACGGCGCGCGCTACAGAGCCATGATTACTGATTTTTTTCTTCCTCATAGGATGAATTGGGACTGAAGAACATGTGGTTCCAACAGGACGTTACAATAGCGCACACAGCGCGAGCCACAACCGATATTCTGAAGGAAGCATTTCCGGGTCACTTAATATCTCGATTTGGTGATTTTCACTGGCTGGCCAGATCACCCGATTTAACCATTCCAGACTTCTTTTTATGGGGTTTTTTGAAGTCTCGGGTTTACGTCGACAAGCCTGAGACTCTTGAGGCCCTTAACGAGAATAGTCGCCAAGAATGCGACAACCTGTCGTCCGAAGTTCTGGCAATAGTGATGGAAAATGCCATTAAACGAGCCCGTGTAGTTATCAACGCTGGCGGCGGTCACTTGGCCAATATCATTTTCTCAACTTGATGGAATAAATTCTAATGGATTAGATAAACAAATTTCACAAGCAGAACCAAAGTTTTTCATTAAACAAAATTACAACAAAAGAACATTGGGTGATTTCTGTTGCCCCACCTTGTAACGGGTTTTTCAATAAGAGCGCTACAGAAGTTTTTTTTTATAAAACAAAACCGGTTTTAGATACCAATGAAATTCTTTATTCCTGTGAAAGTACGTTCGATGCCATTATGTATGGAACTCGATTTCTTTTGCATGCCCACCATGGGCACGCTTGCAGAAGTCCGGACGCTGAACCCAATTTTCAACGGTTTTCAAGCATAAATCGGCCGATACTGATGCAATTTCACGTTCGATATTCGTACGAAGTTCATCAATCGTCGCTGGCTTGTTGGCATAGACCATAGACTTGACGTAGCCCCACAGGAAATAATCTAACGGCGTCAAATCGCACGACCGAGGCGGCCAATCGACTGGGCCACTCCGTGAGATAACACGTTCACCAAACTTGGTTTCCAATAAATTGTTTGTGGCATTTGCTGTGTGGCTTCTGGCGCCGTCCTGTTCGAACCACATGTCCTCCAAGTCCATATTATCCAATTGGGGCCAAAAATATTCGGTTATCATTGAACGGTAGCGATTCGCATTCACAGCAATGTGCCGGTCTTGATCATCACGGAAGAAGTACGGCCCAATGACGCCGCCGTCCCATAAACCGCACCAAACCGTAATATTTTCGGGATGCAATGATGACTCATGGATTACGTGTGGATTGCTGTGGTCAGACGCATATTTTGCTTATTGACGAAGCCATTCAGCCAGAAATGAGCCTCATCGCTGAAGATGATTTTCCGATGAAAATCCGAATCATTTTGAAGTTGTTACTCAGCCCTATTCAGGAACATACGACGCCTATGGTGGTCAAGCGCCGTCAGTTCTTGCGTCAATTTGATCTTGTATGGATCTTTTCGCAAAATTCGCCACAACGACGTCACAGAGATGCCCAACGCTTGAGAACGACGTGTGAGAGACACATTTGGGCTTTCTTGAACTGATGCCTCAGCGGCAGCAATATTCTCGACACTACGCGCACTTATTTGTCTGCACGGGAACATTTTGCACTGTGCCTGTGGATTCAAATTTTTCCACTAGACGCTCAATTGTCGATCTGGTAGGACGATTATGACGACCATAAATTGGACGTAGCGCTCTTAAAGTTGAGGCCACTGACTCCAAATTTCGGTAGTAAATTTTAATAATTTCGACTCGTTCTTGCCTCGTATATCTTTCCATGATGAAATGGCAAACCTTACTGAAGAGAAATGTCAAACGAGCGGGAAAAAATATGGCGTCATTTGCTGTCCCTATCGATTTACTTTTGTAGCGTCTCTGTTGAATATCGCCCATCTCAATTATCAACCTTCTTGTCTTGTTCCCATCCAGGCCACCTCACACAATCTTATGTGGGTTATTCTTGTACATTGTTCAAGTTCACCCTTTATTGCCTGGAAAGGTCTCGCGTTTTTCATATTCACGGTCTGCTTTCTCATTTCCCAAGATGCTGCGGTGCCATGGGGTTCATATTATTCTAAAGGATACCAGTTGTGCACTATATGTGTTTCTCCTACTTGCACCTGAGAACTGGAAGCACTTTAAGACTTTGAGACGATATCGCATTAATCTTTAATTGGCTGCCTTTAAATATCATCCCATTTGTGTTCAGCATTCAGCTATCTTAGACAATCCGTGATCTCCTTAACCTCTACCTGAAACACAGTGTTGCGATCATTATGGCTACAGTACCATTCAATATCTAAGTCATATTCATCCATCCATCCGAGATTCGTCAGCATATTCCTGGCTCTCCATCGAATAGGAAGCCCTTCGCCAATGTCTGTCTCGGTGGGATAGTTGGAAAGAAGTTTACAGTTGCCATTTTCTCTGGTAGGTGGTGGGTTTTCTGTTCCGTTGGTGAGAATCCTATCAGTTTTTCCATTATGTGCTGGTCAGTTGATTTGTTATCCTATCGAATTCATTCTCCTATTGCCTGTAGTCGTTTGCTGTCCATGGCTGCCTCGTACTTAATTTGTATCTCAATGGGGGTTTGTAGAAGTATTGTATCCATTGCTTGGTTCTTATCACACCTCGGAGACAAAACATACATTGAGCCTTTTTCAGTTTTCCAGTGTAGCATTCCTTCTCCAGATGCGTCAGTCCAGATTGGTCTTATCTCGCTCGTACAGAGCCAGTGTGTAACTGATTCTATGAAATTATTTCGTCAAAACTGTGATAAAAGTGTTCAAATTCCAAATTTTAAATGGATCGAGATCATGTCCTACAGAAAGAGATGATCGAGATCATGTCCTACAGAAAGCAGTAGCAAAGTATGATTCAGTGACAATATGATATGACACCCGTAATACTAATACAATGTAATCACAATGAATATTGCAACGACGACGGTCACAATTGCTGCACGCTGAAAAATAATCGCCCCAGCAACATATTGCAGGAAATATGTACATGTTTGCAAGCATTGATTTCATGAGTTGAAGATTTGCTGCCTTGTTGTCTTCGTTATCTGCCTCGTTTTTGTTTTTAGCGCTTTGCAACAAAAAATCCACATTTGGGTCTAAAAAACATAAATTATGGCCTACTAATCATAGTGTCTCAAACTTGTTATATTGTATAGCAAACACAATGTGTTTGAGCACAAGTATAGTATATTTGCGGCAAGCTACAAACACGTTGTGTTTGCATCCAAACAACAAAAAAAGACAGATGTTTCAGCGTGTGTTATAAATTGTCAAATTATCTTCTCTTCTCAGATCGTTAGAATTGAAAGAGACTCAGTTTACTTTTCTATTGTCAAGTCACATTCTTTGCTGGGTTAGTCTTTGTGGCACGGTGTAAATGTTAAATATTGACATCGACATATACGACTGTAGATGATCTCTACCTGTGCATAGTATATTTCGTGATTTGTTCCTTATATTCTGCATCTTACCTTACCACACGCGGACGAACAGGCCGACCGCGGACGTGTGTAGAACACCTTTCAAGTATGACAAATATGCAAATTTTACTCATTTGCTTTTCGCGTTTTTCTTTCGTTTTTTCAGTTGTTTATTCTTCGCATTTTCTTTAACTAAATGTGATGTGATACGCTGCATTAAACATTTGCGTTGCTTTGATTTACAATCTCAAATGTTTTGTAGTGCTACACTATTTTGCATCTCTTACCACTTAACGAATGCCACAACATTATGCCGCTTTTAAACTATACTACATACATGTGTATGAACCTCCCCAGATATCATCTCATATACATATGTATGTATATAAGGAGTATAATATACATGGGATCCACTTTACTACTTGGTTAATGTATACAATATGAGTAGAGCGAGGAAGAGGGAGATAGAGACAATCGGTGAATGGGAACATGATTGGCTCGATATCGGCTATCAGTTACACATCGAATACATAGACATACACTCATGCCCGTGTCTCGAAAGATATTAGTAGTTTGCTGATTCTATTACAATACGATGAGCTGTAAGCATGTGTCATATCTTCAATACATTTATTGTGAGATCACTTACTACCCCTCTGTACTTATATATGTATATAAATAGATGTTGTCTTATGTACTTTTATGAAGTAATAGTATCCATTACGGACCATAGGAATCCCATCAACCCTAGTGGTATGGGGGTGTGCAGTCGTCAAATGCACGCAAATAAAATAGAAACACTTTTGCAAGGAACATTTCGTTTTAAATTTCCGCATTTTGAGATCCTTTATGAACAACACAAGATCTCATATTAATTGTTGGGGTCATGTGTTTTCCGTCGCTCTGGAATATTAGTGTTGCAAGAAAAATTGTTTGATGGGGCTAATTTTGGAAAAACGGTTGCGCTGGAAACATTTTGGAATGAAGTTCCATATCGCACGTTGCGGGATGGGGGCTAAATGAAAAACAAAAAATTAAACAACTTTTGTTTTAACACTATTATGCTAATACCCACCATTATGAACAATATTGTATACTTTTGCATTGGTTTGCGTCTAGACTAACTAGATGTCTCACATACGTTGGGAAATTTCTTGTTTAATGGGAAGTTCTTTGTAACCTGTAACCAATATTTAGTATTTATTGCAGTTTTGAACCCGATTAAAAGTAAGATGGCGGATCAATAAGTCCGTACCGTTTCGAACTTCCCTCGTAGTTATATGAAATGCAACACTGTTTCCATCAAGTACCACCTGTGAGTAGACTACTGTCAAATTTTGAGCAAGTTCCGCCATTTACTTTGCGTTTAACAGCTGTTCAAAACATACAACCTCGTGCATTTGTTTTAAATATTCAAAAAGTGAATTTCGAGTGCTCATTAAAAATTATTTTTTTTGCGAAAAAGACCGTCAATAAAACCAAGGAAAAGCTTGATAAACACTATGGGGACTCTGCACCATCGATTTCAATGGTAAACAAGTGGTTTACTGACTTTCGTTGTGGTCGCACAAGTACAAATGACGCTGAACGTTCTGGACGGCCAATTGTGGTCAATACACCCGAAAATGTCGAAAAATCCACAATATTGTGTAGGCCGATCGGAGAGTAAATGTACGAGAGATTGCTCATGACATAGGCATTTCATATGGCAGTGTGGTTTGGATTTTAAATTATCAATTGGGTTTAAGAGAGCTGTCTGCAAGATGGGTGCCGCGTTTGCTCTCAATTGACCATAAATGCACGGGTGCACACGTGTGTAGTCTCAATGGCAAAATTCCATGAATTGGGCTACGAATTCGTACATCATCCGCCATATTCTCCGGATTTAGCCCCCAGTGTTTATTTCCTATTTCCAAACCTAAAGAAATGGTTCGTTGAAAAAGGATTTAGCTCCAACGATGAAATTATTGATCAAACAATGCCTATTGTATGGACCTCGAAAAATTTTATTTTTTGGATGGGCTACAAACATTACAGAAACGTTGGAATAAGTGCACTGAGCTAAAAGGAGATTATGTTGAAAAATATTTTTTTTCCAAAAAAAAATGTTTCATTAAAAAAGTCACAAACTTATTGATAAAAAAAGTAAATTTTCTCAAAAAAAATATTCTTAAACAAAGTACCTTTTCTTAAAAAAAAAATACCATATCTTAAAGAAGTACCTATGTTTAAAAGAAGTAAATTTTCTTACAAAAAGTACCTTTTCTTAATAAAACAAATTATTTTTAAATAAATATCTTTTCTTAAAAAAGTAAATTTTCTAACAACAACTTGCCTTTTCTTAAAAAAATACCTTTTCTTTAAAGAGTTCCATTTTAATGAAATAAAATAACTATTCTTGCGTAATCTATAGGTGATTCTGAAAAATTTTGCTCAAGAGACCATAGCTCTAAGTCGGATTTGGAGCCCCCCAAAAGGTATTTTTATCACCTTTCAGAATCTGTATTGATACCTGTAGATACCTGTAAGTCGTTGTATTGACCAACACTGCAAATCACAAATATCCAGCACAGCATTTGTGATTTGCAGTGTTGGTCAATACAACGACTAAATCTACATGTATCAATACAGATTCTGAAAGATCCATTGTTGCTGTTGCTGTGTGGCAAGTGGCACCATCCTGTTGAAACCACATATTCTCTACGTCTAAATCATCAAATTTCCGCGATAAAACGCTTCGGATCATCTCCCTGTAGCGATTTCCATTGACCGTAATCGCATTTCCATTTTCGTTTTCAAAAAATATGGTCCGATGATTCCTCTTGACCACAAACCACATCAAACCGTAACTTTTTGGGAATGTAATGGGTGCTCTGAGATAACTCTTGGAATCTCTTCACCCCAAATTCGGCAGTTCTGCTTTTTGACGTAGACATTGAGCTGGTAATGGGCTTCGTCGCCTTGTTCTAAATTTCCTAATTATTTCTTGAAAACTTTTGGAATTTTCAAAAAAAAATATCAAAACAAAAACACGTTGTTCCTTCGTGTAACGTTCCTTATTAACTAACCGGAATATATTTAGAATCTGAAGATAAAAATTTAGAATAAAATTCAAGTTAGAAAATAAATGAGAGTAAAATCAAAATGATACCTCAACTTTTGACACCCTTATATGCAATTTCATGCACTTTGATCTTAAACAGCGCCATCTGCCGCATTCAAACAGAACTATACTATGATTTGAGTACACAAATGAAAAGAATTTGTTTCGGGCCTCATCCAAGCAAAAAAAAAATGTGAAAGTACTTGGACGTGGTGTCACAAAACCCCGGTCGGTTTTGCACCTATACGTAACAATTTTTTTTACATGCCGAAGAAAATTTTGGAGGTGGGTCAGGGCTCTATTTCAGATTTTCTTCAATAAATCGTAAATAGCTTAAAATATTGCATTACAACCTTTGGCAATATTGTAGCTATTTTCCCATTTCACAATTCCCTCTAATATATTTCTAAGAAAAAGTACACTGTTAATCGATTATTTCGCGAAACGTCATGAAAAATTACACATATTTTATATGTTTTGACATTTCTTGCCTAACGGTAAATAAATTGCGGTTGCTGTGTTCAAAAGAAGTGTAGCTTATAAATTTTTTGATAACTTTTCTAAATACACTTATCAACAAATATTATATTTAGACCTCCATAATTGGTGGAGAAATGCTGCGTGTAACCATATTGCGTTTAACAAATTGTTATCTTCTACAAGTTTGTAGTGCTTAATATACATAACAATATTGTCAAATACACTAATGAACAAAAATGACATTTTGGGGTTCCAAGATGATTGTACCAATTCAGAAATTATTTTTTTTTTAAATTTTCGATTATAATTTCTATACTATTAACACAGGATTGTAATAACGTTCTCCAATGTTGTATGACTTAAGTCTTTCGACGAAATTGCCAAATACATCAACGCCCTGAATTATTAATAATTTTGTTATAATTTATTATTAATACTTTTTAATTTCTGAAATATAATATCAATGAAATATTTTCGTAACTTGCCATAGGATTCTAAGACCTTTATGAGCCCTGACAAACCCTAGAGCTTCTTCACATCTAGTCACAGATCTTCATCGAAGATTGTTTCGAATGACGCTATTATAAAATGTTTCCTTCTATATGGAACGAAAGCAAAAGTAGACAATTTCTCTTATATCAATTACTTGTTCAGTTCTACAACTGCCAGTATTTTGGGAAACTAGATTTATAATACTCCACATTGAAAATATTATGAAATTCTTCGTAGATATTATGGATTCCTTCAATAATTTTCAGTCAAACAAACACTTTATAGAATCTATGAAACATTTGATAGTTTCTATTAAACAATAGACTCTATGAAACATTTCATAAATTCTATGAAACGATTGTTGTAAAATTCGGTTATTGAAACCGTATTCCTTCCTTTGCAATGCAACTGTTTCAACAGAAATTATAGAGAATTTAGTTCTAAGAAAGAATATGATGTGAAACTCGACTGTCACAAGCGAATTGCTTATGAAATGAAGTTGCTTCAACCAAATTTTAGTTATGGGTACTTCATCGGTCTTCATCGAAGATTGTTCCGAATGATGCTATTATAAAATGTTTCCTTCTATATGGAATGAAAGCTCTAAATGTACTGAGAATTCTTTAGTATAAAATAGATCGCTAAATATTACCGGCACCAAGCCACTAGATACCGAAAATAAAAATTTTCCATTTAATTAAAAAGCAAATGGATTCCCAATACATCCCGTGAAGGGATTGGGGAGAGCTTCTCACAACACTCACTGATTGGGACGTACAATTTTACACCGGTTCCGAACGCTATTTTGAAAGGCTTTTCTATTTAATTAATGACAAATATTTTATAAAACTTTTTATGAATACGTTTCGTATATTCGTAATGTTTTAATGAAATTTTTTCATAATATCTATGAAATTTATAAAAAACTTTCTAGGAATAACGACGAATTGTTTCATAAATAACGAAGAACAATTTATCAGAGTTGCATTTGTCCCTAACCGAGGAGTGATTTGAGGGCTTTAGTCATGTTATTGCCTTTCGATGCTGGTGGTAACTCTATTCTTGAGATCTTACTCTCGATTTCTAGACGTCTCAATTTTTCAATTAATTTTTTTTTTTTTGATTCTTAATTATCGATCCACACTCGTTCGCTTGGGCAAAGTTTGGCAAAGACATTAGTCATTACGTTATCGCCAAAGGACTATACATTATAGAATCGCAGCGAAGCACCTGCATGATTTACCTCAAGAAATTCTTCTTTTTTAATTTAAAATAATATATATATATATTAAATACAATTTATACAAGAGAGTAAAAGTTTGCGGCGCACGTATGCAAATGTTTGGCAGTCGTCAGTGGTGATTTTTTAATAGATCTTTTTTTTTGCTCTTGTGCTAAAGAGCAAATGAAATTGTATGCCAACTTTCAAAGAGATATTCGATATTGGGTTAGATGTGGAACGTGTTTTGCGTCAATTGTCAGTGTGTTTAGTTGCGGGTGAGGGTAGAAAGACGTTTCTCATAAGGCGCGCAAAGTGACCTGGTGATATAATAAACTAGATTCTAATATACACATTGGCTGGCAGTTTGATTTTCTTGTTGGTCTATAAGAGAATTTTGTAGAAATTATCATATTTATGAAATTAAAGAAATAATTACGGTTAAAATTGGCAGACATGCAGACGCTGCTACCGTAAAGACGTGAAATTCCTTGGATATTCAAAAGAAGTTAGTGCGGGCTAAGTTTTGCTATCTCTAATGCTCGTTGTTTCTATGATGCTGAGGTACCTATACATATATAACTTTTGCAATAAATCTGTACAACCTGCAAAATTGCCTTTATACAATTCCTCCCATCTCGTCTAAGATTTACCTCTACGATTAAATTACAATTTCAAATGAAATTCAGTTTCAAAACAATAGCTATTTGCAATAAGTCGTGACAAATGAATCTTGTATTGAAATAACATCAAGAAATTCTCATTTAGATGCATTCGTTTCGCCATCTCGCACAAAAGTTCAAGGGTGACATAATGATACCCTATGTTAGGAATACAAAATTTAAAAAAAAAAACTCAATACTTACACACGGATGTTCACATTCGATGAAATCTATAAATAAATTCTAGTATTTCAGAATGCAGTTCCATGGAACATTAAAAATTCAAACACTGAATCCATAATCGTTCACTACCTAATGACAGATAATATTTCAGACAATAGTGTAAAAAAAAACAAACAATAATTGAATTGTAATTAAATTATAATTCGTATCAACAGTATAAATTATAGATGCAAGAACTTGATTTGTGCTGGCAAATCTCATGAGGTTTATTACAACGTTTATTGGTAGCAAGTCATCAAGTTAGTGGCATCATTAAATCATATGATTAACTTTAGGTTTTGTTTTTTTTTCGCAAACTCATGACTCGAGTGGAAATTATTCGATTTAGTTTAAAAGACAACATTTTCGTGGAGTCGATTTTTTATGTCCTTTTAGAATTCACTGGTCATACATTTATGCGTAACATTAACTTAAACAAACTCATCACTCTTATATAGTTTCTTTCATCCTTAGAATATCCTGTGCTTAACCATAAGCCATTTAGATGACAATTAATCTACGTAAAGCAATTTTTGGCTCACGCTCACGAAAGTTAGATTTTCGCTCACCCACGAGACTGACGAGCTTATTCCAGGAACATCAAGCGTTTTTTTATTCTAGGGCTCCAACAACCCCCTACCGGCCCGGCCGTTAAAGTATCGATTCCTCGTGTATTTCCATGTATTTTTGTTTGGATCGATATGGGGCTCAAACGACGTGTCATGATGAGCATAATTAGAAAAATGTATTTTCAAAATTTTGACAAAGAACTATTTGCTCACAGCGACATTTTGAAGTCTTGATCAAACATTTTCCCCATTTTTTCGAGTATTTCTCAATGTCTTTCCGAATTCACTTTTAGTTATATTTATTATTATATTTGACTGGAATTGAGTTGAATTTAATTGAATGGAATGGAATGGAATTGAATTGAATTGAATTGAATTGAATTGAATTGAATTGAATTGAATTGAATTGAACTGAATTGAATTGAACTGAATTGAATTGAATTTAATTTAATTGAATTGAATTGAATTGAATTGAATTGAATTGAATTGAATTGAATTGAATTGAATTGAATTGAATTGAATTGAATTGAATTTAATTGAATGGAATGGAATGGAATTGAATCGAATTGAATTGAATTGAATTGAATTGAATTGAATTGAATTGAATTGAACTGAACTGAACTGAACTGAATTGAACTGAATTGAATTGGATTGAATTTAATTGAATTGAATTGAATAGAATTGAATTGAATTGAATTGAATTGAATTGAATAGAATTGAATTGAATTGAATTGAATTGGATTGAATTGAATTGAATTGAATTGAATTGAATTGAATTGAATTGAATTGAATTGAATTGAATTGAATTGAATTGAATTGAATTGAATTGAATTGAATTGAATTGAATTGAATTGAATTGAATTGAATTGAATTGAATGGAACTAAATTGAATTGAATTGAATTGAATTGAATTGAATTGAATTGAATTGAATTGAATTGAATTGAACTGAACTGAATTGAATTGAATTTAATTCAATTGAATTGCGTTGAATTAAATTATTGAATTTAGTTTAGTTGAATTCAATTGAATTTAGTTTAATTGAATTCAATTGAAATAAGTTTAATTGAATTCAGTTGGATTAAATTAAATTGAATTGAATGGAATTAAGCAAAATTCAATTGCATGGAATGGACTTGAATTGAATTGAATGGAATGGCATGGAATTGATCTGAATTGAATTGGATTGAATTAACTGGCATTGAATTGAACTGATCCGAACCGGATTGAATGGAACTGAATTGAACTGAACTGAATTGAATTGAATTGACTTGAATTTAAAGGAATGTAATGGAATAGACTTTAATTGAGTTGAATTAAATTGAGTTGAATTGAACTGAATTAAATAGAATAGAATTGAATTGTATTGAATTGAGCTGACTTGCATTGAACTGAATTGCTTTGAATTGAACTGAACTGAACTGAACTAATCTGAACTGAATTGAATTAATTGAACTGTACTGAACTGAATTCAGTTGAGTTCAATTTAATTCAATTGATGTGAATTGAATTGAATGAACTTGAATTGAATTGACTTGAATTGAAAGGAATTGAATTGAATTGAATTGAATTGAATTGAATTGAATTGAATGGAATTGAATTGAATAGAATTGAATTGAATTCAACGGAATTGAATAGAATTGAATGGAATTGAATTGAATTGAATTGAATGAAATTGAATTGAATTGACTTGAATTGAAAGGGATTGAATTGAGTTGAAAGGAATTGAATAGAATTGAATTCAACTGAATTGAATTGAATTGAATAGATTTGTACTGAATTTAATTGAATTGCACCGAATTGAATTGAATTTAATTGATTTGAATCGAATTGATTTAAGTTGAATTGAATTGAATTGAATTAAACTGAATTGAATGTAATTGGATTGAATTGAACTGAATTTGATTAAAATGAATGGAACTGAATTGAATTGAATTAAACTGAGTTGAATTGAATATTATTATTCGTGTTTCAATCTCAAAATGTCATAGCTGTAATTTAAACTTGACAATCACGTTTAATTTTTGTACTAAAGTGTAAATCATATTCCAATTTGGAATACGTCAGTAATACAAAATTGGTAAGTTTAATTCAAATTTATTTAAGTTTGAAATTGTGATATGAATTTGAAAGAAATGTTCATATTTAAAAATCTTAAAAAGTTTAAAAATTAATTCATTAATTCTAGTTGTTATTGACATTATAAAATCATTTTGAAATTGGAAAACATTTTTATATGCGAAAATAGATATGGTGTTACTTAATTCAAAAAATCATTAATATTTGACAATCATATCTTTTTTAGGTTAATTTTTAGATCTTTCTAAGGATAATTATCACTAGTTGAGTAAAACCCGGTTATTCGACGTCACATAACCGGTTTTCGCTTTGTGCGGAAGTTACGGTTTTGTATAAAGCGGCACACGATTAATGATGAGAAACCCAGTTAACCGGTTTTGTGTTTGAAGACTCTAGTAAATATATTACAAAAACTGGCCCTTAGTTAATTGGGCATTCGCACTGATATCAATTGTTTTGATTTTGTTACCTTTGCTGATTTTATGCAGAAATCAAGAAAAGTTGCTTGATTTCCTTACGTTTTGACAAACGACAAATCGGGTATATTTTCCTATTTTTCTGAGAATCAGGGGGGAAAATGCTTGATTTGCTTTACGCATGAATAGTACGTTTGTTTACAACCATGCCAATCACGGCGCATTGATGTGGTGGTACCACTGGTATAGCCGTCTTATTAATTTGTCTCATTTCTTAGGTATTTCTTTATTCGCAAACATATATTTTTTATACTTTTTTTGTTTACTTTTATTCTTGGAATACATTTGTGCTAAATTTGGTTGGAGAAAAATACCAGACAAAGCAAAATGCCTATTCTTATAGGCTTGTTGTGTTTGTTGCCGATGTAACACTACCTCGTCAATGCCCCTTGACTTCCAATCAAATCCGGGAAAACAACCAATGAGAACACTTCAGATTTTGTTAGTATATTTGATACGAAATCAAAGAAATATTTTCCAGTACGAACGAGCAATAAGAGTTAAACTTGAAATCCGTCGCCTTGAGATGTTAGGATGGATTGAAGTGTTACCATATCGCACTTCATATGTAGTTTAAATTTTGTGTGCATGTCTAGGCAACTTTCCAATAGATTTTTGCGTAAATATCAATAACTATCAAATACTTGATTTCAATACTTTATTGTAATTTACTCTTTTCGAACTTAATACTTATTGTTTAGTACCTTCATTTAAACTCTATATATGTATATTCAACATACCTGTGTACATATTTATAACATACAATTTTCTTTCTTACCTTTTCTTTACAGGTAAGTTTCACAAGGAAATGGCCATTTGAAAAATAAGAAAGACAAAAATGTGTGTTAGCTGTCTGATGCTGCTGCATCATCATGGTAAATATCTCGTATGTACGAAATGTCATACATGATTTATTTTTGGCATTCGCGCAAAAAAGATATTTCGGGACCAGAAATAACAAAAATTTAAAAAGAAAATTGTGTGCGGTTTATTTTCATTTCGAGCAAGCGAACTAAACGAAATTCACACGCCTACACTACTGTGCGGAGCAGCGCATTGTCGTTACTTGCCGCCAACAGTTCGTCGTACATACTCGCATATGAAAGCGCTCATGTGACACAGAGTAACACTGGGATTGCTACCGTGTGACATGTTACCTTTTGTACACAAGACGAGGACAGTGTTGGGGTTTCAGTTTGCAACAGAGTTGCTGCAGACGTGCCTGGTAGCTGTTGCAGCTTCAACTCCAGCTCCAGCTCATGTTAATTGACAATATTCATCGTCATGCGCAGCCAACAGCCGCCGAAATTGTCTTGCCACACAGAAAATAGTACGTCTTGCATTTGAAATTCAATGGTTCAAAGGAATATTACTTCATCTTTTTGATGTCAATTTATGTTTGGTGGGTTTCTTGTCATGCCACATACAGGGCCCACCACAAAATTTATTCCTATTTTACTGTAAGAAACAACAACAGTTAACAGTGACGTTTTTCACAGTTTCACTTTTCGTTTGCATAATAAATGCGTTTCTGGTGAATCGGCAATTGTGCAACTACGAAATTCTTTTTCCTTTGCCTGCAGCGGTAGTGTGGCAACTTCCCCGCTTTGCAACGTAGTCATCCATTAATTTTTAAAAATATGCGTCAATCAATTATTGATGTCTGTTTGTCGTTGTTTTTTCTCTCTCTCTCTTCAAAATGTTGGAAATTCATTTCAACTGTTCGCCAAGACACATCTGATGTCGTGTCCGTCTGGCTGTCCCGTCGACCCGCTGCCAGACTCTTGCATTGTGTCTGTCTGACAGTTCAGTTCAGCGTTATGTAATATCTTTATGATTGATAGCTTTTACAGCTGAAAGCTATAGATTGTTTATGCATATTTCAACATTTGTACATAAGTTCTTATGAAAAACAGACGCGTACTCGTGTACTCGTACTCATTATGTAGTTGTCATTTTCGCTTAAATGTTTCCATAATTTTTTGTTTTGCATTGGCATTTTTATACTATTTTTGACATTTGTTTTGCATTGTATTTAATGATACATCAAATATGTTTATATGTTTGTTTTTCAAGATAATCGGAGCAAATTGTAAAAAATTGTGTATAGTTGCTTCTAGGAAACTTCAAATTCAGCTGGCAGTCAGCCACTCAAATGGTTATAAAATATGCAGCAAGCATTTTTGAAAATTGTACAGCATAAGAACGTAAATCGATTTACACGATTTTACCTATTTTATACTGAAAATGTAAAGTCATTAGTGGCGAATTCAATTTCGGAGTCGGTTTGGATAAAGCGGATTCTTGAACCGATTCTTTTGGAACGAATTATGGTTCTCAAATATCCACTTAAGCCCGGTATTCAGTTTTTATAAAATTTTCGTTGCGAAAAGGAGTACGTGTATAAAAAATAATAAAAATTTCATGAACCGAAAATTTCCCTCACTTTTCATTTGCCTAGTACTTAATTTCGTAGGCAAAATCAATTTCAGGGTTGTTATGCCAAAGATAATTCGTACGAAAACACTTGTTTGATAATTGTTTCGGACCGGAATTTTGACATTTCGATCATTTTAACAACCAAAATAAAACGGAGTGTGTAGAGGAATTATAAATTAAACATTTGCAAGGTAAATCAAAGATGGGTGGTAACTTTCCGCAACAAAATTGTCTGTTTGCAGATAAATGACAAAATTTCTTAAGAAAATTTCGCAAGAACTGAATACGAGGCTTTAAGCTGAAAAATCAGCTGTTACTAAACTTTCGTGAGAAATTTTTCATTACTGTCTACACGGAGATTTTTGTTGCAGAGAGTTACCACATTTCTCTGATTTATTAGAACAAATATTTCATGAGTACTATCTTTTCATACTCCACTTATGCTTTTATGTGTTGAAATATCTTATGCTTGAAATATCAAAATTTGTGTCCTAAACAATAATCAGACAATTGTTTTCGTACGAAATAATTTTGGCATAACAACCCTGTAATTGATATTGTTCATGAAATGTTCGCATAGAGCTAAGTACCAAGAAAATGAAAAGTGAGCAAAGTGTTCGGTTCACGAAATTGTCATTGTATGCTATTTACCTAATTCTTAAGGGGAACAAATTTTCATTAGAACTGAATACCGGGCTTTGGAACCGGTACTTGCGACAGTTTTACGAAACATATTTTACAACTTATAGCTGATTGGTTCCTATAATTAATTTCATATAAATATTTCCACTAAAATAACATAGTCTATCGGTAGCCCGGTATTCAGTTCTTGGGACATTTTCGTAAGAAATGTTGTCATTTATCTCTAAACGGAAAATTTTATAACAGAGAGTTCCCAAATATCTCTGATTTACCTTGCAAATATTTCATTAATAATTCATCTTTGCACTCCATTCTACTTATAACGCATGTGGTATTACTTTTGTTTACTAAAATAATCGAAATGTCAAAATTCCGGTCCCAAACAATTATCAAACAATTGTTTTCGGAGGAAATAACTTGGGTGTAACAACCCTGTACTTGATTTTTTTTACATTTTTGCAAAGAGTTGAGTGCCAAGCAAATGAAAAGTGAGTGAAATTTTCGGTTTATGAAATTTTCGTTATTTTTTATACACGTACTTCTTATGGCATTGAAACCACATACTAAAGCCCCAAACACACTGCAATTCACGCATATGAAGATTTAGTTGAACCCAACAACTTTTTGATGTCTTAACATCTATAGGCACGGGTAGGGCAATCTATCAAAGTGAACACATGCAAACAACACACAGCATTAGCATCACATACGTGGTTGTTGTACAACTATAGTCTCTGCCTGAAAATAAGTATGATGGTGTTGATGTAGCTGCAGCGAACAAACAAGCAGGTCATCGTCGCCAAAGAGTATTGAATAGTATAGAGAACTCATGGAACGAATTGTATGACTCAAAAGCACTGGCAACATCTGGCGAATGATTCAAAACGTATTACTCTTTTTTTGCCATAATTTGGTCCATTCATAATTTTGAAATGAAACGTTGATGCGTATTTGAAACATTTATGCTTTGTGTATTGTTTTATGTGATAACATTGTCGAAATGGAGCATTTGTATTGAGATATTCTATAAAGCGAATAAAACTGGTTTATGCTCTTTTACTCAGCCTCTCTACATGAGAGCGGAAAAAGAGCGCAATAAGTTCTCTATACTATTCAATATTTTTGTCGTCGCTCTCTTTATGACAAACCACAAAAACAATTATGTCAGTGAGATAAATAGTGCTTTATTTATTTGAACAATATTACATTTAATGTTAAAGCAGATGAAAGAAAAAGAAAGTTCAATAGCAAAAGAGCCGTCAGCAAAAAAAAAAAATTTTTTTTCTATTTTCCAATGTAACATTTACTAATGTGATCATTAAAATCGAACTGGTACCGTGTAGTTTAATACAATAATCAGCTGCTTATTTATTCGAAATCTCTAACTGACAGAATCTGGATGCAATGTGACTGAATGATAAACAAACTAAGTAACTGTCGAAAAATTTTCTTTGATATTAATTTTGAACTGGCAGTAACAATAAATATTTTAACAAAAATAATTCGTCAGGTTCTTATTTTGGTTCGGAAATGATATTAAAATATCTGATGAATGTCAAAGTAACTTAATGATCAGGCCCTAAGACTGGTTTTACAGTTTTCCTAAACGTCACTTGACACTTATTTTTTTTTAAGTCATTTATTTAAACGCATGAATATAGTACACGCTGAACAATCTGTATTTTGTTGTTGTTTGGGAGCAAATATAACTTGTTTGTAGCTTGTCGCAAATACAGTACAATTGTGTCCAAACACATTGTGTTTGCTATTCAATATTACATGTTGGGGAGACAATGATTAGTAGGTTAGAATATATACCCAAATGTGGTTTTGTTTCTTGAAAACGGCGGAAACCAAAAACGTGACAGACAACAAAGAAACATAAAACGGCAGATATTCAATTCAAGAATATAATGTTACAAATATATACATATATACAAAAATAGTTTCCCATTACATCCCATGAAGCGTTTGGGGTAAAGCTTCTCACAATCAGTCAGCTGTGCGCTTTCTAGTTTTACACTCACTGATTGGGACCTACAGTTTTAACCGATTCCGAACGGTATTTTGAGAAATTTATTCATGTCTAAATACTCGATAGTGTCGTCATCACTACGCCGTCAAAGAAAGGTAAGGTGGTGAGAGCAGGGATCTACTCCACGCTCTCATGCACAAGAGCTGCGCATACTAACCATTGCACCACCGACGGCCACATTGTTCCTGTAATATGTTGCTGGAATAGTTTTTTCAGCGTGTATCTATATTTCAATCTAATATTTCGTGACCAGTTGGGTTATACAAAGTTTCCTGCAAGATGGGTGCCGCGTTTTTCTTAATTGACTACAAAGGCAATCGTGGGGCGGCAAGAGTATAATATTTTATAATGAAAACAATTTATTCCACATATTTATGAAACATATTTCATCGCAAATTCTTCATTAGTGCTACGAAGATTTTCATAAATTTATATTGGAAAAGTTTTGTAAAGTTTACAAAGTTTATATAGTGTAAAAAGTTTTCATAAAAAGCCGACAAATTTATGAAACTTCACCATAAAAGGTTTAACAAAAATTTTTCATTAACTGAATGACAAATTTTGCGCTCCATTTGCGAGGTATAGAAATGTTTTATAATTTTTTCATATTTTCGATCAAAAATGGGGATGGGTTACGCTGGGTAACCTATTACCCGTCGCCGTGGGTAAAGTGGAAAGGCTGCCTCCCATTCCCCATAAGTAATGAGATATATAGGAAATTCCTGATCGTCGTTAGTAACTACCCGTTATTTTCCCGCATATCCTGGGCAAAATGAGTAATCGTGATGTGTTTTCCCCCAAATATAACGTGTTTGTAGCTTGTCGCAAATATACTATAGTTGTGCCCAAACACAATGTGCTTGGTATTCAAAGTAACATGTTTGAGACACAATGATTAAAACGATATAATATATTTTTTTTTGACCCAAATGTGGATATGCTTGTTGAAAACTGCTCAAAACAACATTGAAACAGACAACAAAGACACAGAAAGAAATGGCAGCAGATCTTCAATTCATGAAAATTGTTTGCAAACATGTACATGGTTCCTATAATATGTTGCTACGGCTGTTATTTTTCAGCGTGTACTCTATGTGTAATGGGTGAACTACCTTCACCCATACCCCAAGACAATGATATTGAGTTACCCTGGAAATGCGAACCGTGTTATCTGTGATTTAGGTCTTGGTATTATTTTTTGGAGCAATTATGTACTAAATAATTCTCATTGCATTTACAGTTTTTTTTTGCATATGTCATTGACAAATATCGCTAATGAAAACACTGTGCTCGAATCGGGGATTCTTTGTTTGTAACAAGCGGGGCACCCAGTGGCTCAACCTAATTTCTGGATAAACCTAAAACCTAAATCCAGTGGTGCTAACCGTTTTTCTAGGTTGGCTCTTGCTTTCGAAATATTTGAGATCGAAAATTATGGTTCCAAGTACCTTAAAATCGCAATTTTTCACAATTTATTTCAAGAAAAGAATAGAAGAGGTTTTATTTTATTTTTAAGAAAAGATACGTTAAAGAAAAGGCACTTTTTTAAGAAAATGTATTTCTTTAAGAGAAGGTGTTTTTTTGAAGGAAAGGTTTTTTTTTAAGAAATGGTAATATTTTTAGAATTGGTCCTTTTTTCAAGAATAGATAAATTTTTAGGAGTAGCTACGTATCTCAAGAAGAGTTATTTTGTTTCACAAAAAAAGGTACTGTTTAAAGAAAATGTAGTTTTTTAAGAAAATGCAATTTGTTGTAAGAACTTTTTTAAAAAAAATTATTTATTTAAAAAAAATATACTTTTTTAAGAAAAGGTACTTTTTGTAAGAAATTGTACTTTTTTAAGCTAAGGTACTTCTTTAAGATAAGGTAGTGGACACGTAGTGGTGTCCGTATATGGTTATATTTCCATTACTTAAAAAACTACACACACTGAAAATAAAAAATTTTCGGGAAATTTTTCACTTTTGCGGCTACCGAAACGCTACCTAAACGGTGTTAAGAATCATTCCTAGGAAATTCATATGTTCTGGAAAGTTATTTATTGAGATCTTAGGTACATTCCTGTAGTAGATGATTTCCTTCAATTTTGAACGGTTTGCTACCTATGGACCTGAACAGGGGAAAAAAGGTAAAAAAATAGAATTTTTTAAAGTTTCTGTGATTTTGACCTTGAAGATGATTTTTTTTTGATTTTCTATGTTCACAATTTTTGTTCTTTATGACAAGAGCTACAACTTTCCCTCAGAGAGTAAAACTTAGGCGTAACAACCCTGTAATTGATGTTGTCTACGAAATTTTCGCAAAGAGCTGAGTACCAAACAATTGAAAAGTGAGCCAAACTTTCAGTTCATGAAATTTTCGTAATTTTTTATGCCCGAACTTCTTACGGCAACGAAAATTTCATAAAAACAGAATGCTGGGCTTTAGATACCACATACTACAGCCCCAAACACACTGCAATCGAAATCTCGCATTTGGAGATTTAGTTGAACCAAACAACTTTTTGATGTGTTAACATCTATAGGCACGGGTAGAGCAATCTATCAAAGTGAACACACGCAAACAACACACAGCATTAGCATCACATACGTGGTTGTTGTACAACAATAGTCTCTGCCTGAAAATAAGTATGATGGTGTTGCTGTAGCTGCAGCGAACAAATACGCAGGTCCCCGTCGCCAAAGAGTATTGAGTAGTATAGAGTAGTAGTTAGTATTTTTCACTTTTCCGACTACCGAAACGCTACCTAAACGGTGTTAAGAATCATTCCTAGGAAGCTCATATGTTCTAGAAAGTTGTTTAATGGCATCTTAGGTACATTCTTGTAGTTGAATGTTTCCTTGAATTTTGAACGGTTTGCTACCTATGGACCTGAACAGGGGGAAAAAAGGTTAGAAAAATCGAATTTTTTAAAGTTTTTGTTTTTGCGATTTTGACCTTGAAGATTAAGTTTTTTGATTTTATGCGTACACAATTTTTGTTCTTTATGACAAAAGCTACAACTTTCCCTCAGAAAGTAAATCAAATTTCCGAACGGGTTGCAAGATATGAGCCTGACAAAATGATCACTTTTTTGCAAAAATGGCACCGAAGCCCCTAAATATTTGGGGGCCAATAAAAAACAACTAAATTTGAAACATATGGTGGGGCCAAACCAAAACAGAACGAGACAACTACAATTAGAATAGTTCGTTGTATAAATAGAACTTTCAAAACTTCTGCATCAGTGCGTGTAAGTAGGAAAGCAATTTATAAGTAGCGACAATAATCACTCTGCACACACACAATCAATAAATATGTGGTCACAAACAATAACAGCCTAAGTCGATTCTTAAATTTTTCAGGAAGAGCAGTTTAAAGTTTAATATCTTTACTGGAAATCAGGAGTCGGATCTTTTGTGATAACTTTGTTACAGATAACAAGGAAACGAATTCTTTTACATACTTCTTCACAAAAAAAGAGTTGCTTATTTGAGCACGGTGACTTCTCAAAATATTTTTTTAAATTTTGTCCTAACTCGAGTTAGGCTGTTATTGTTTGTGACCACAGAAATGTCTTCAGTTAGTGACTTGTGTAAATACACACCGCAGTGGCTTAACGGGCTACACGCTGCCGAAAATGATGCTTCACAAACATCGAAGCGATCGTCCAGCGAATGTGAGTTCGAATCCTACCCGCGGCATTCACATTTTTTTCACTAACCGGAGGAAACATGATCTCTTACAGCCTCAAAGGAAATTACAACTTTAAACAAGTGCATGACTTTGGGCAAAACTGGGCGACACGGGTCTTTTTGTTTGGTAATAGTGGGTTGTATCATAATAGTGTTAAAACAAAAGTTTTTTTTAATTTTTTTTCATTTAAGGAACTTTGTTCCAATATGTTTTGTTTTAATAGAGCTTCGTTTTTCACAATTAGATTCCCCAAACGTAGAGACTTTCCCCGCAAATGAATTATAAATCATTTCGTTTGGGTGTAACGAAGTTTTTCTTTGCAGGTGTTTCCGTTAGTTAAGAACCGTAGTATCTGGTAAAATATTTGCGCACTCTAACTAATTTAAGTGACTTAACAACAACAACTACAAATTTATTTTTTTTTGGAGTAACAGTTTATGCGTTTAAGCTGCAACAATGTTTTCCTTCTTTCATATGCATGACATGATAGATTGAATGATTATCTAGGAAAAAGTACAAATTATATGTCATTAGGAATGACAACGCCTTTATCGTTTTCTATTGTAAAAAAAATAAGCAATAGAACTGCTTGTGGTGTCCCACTACACTCTATCTTAGACCACAATTCAGATACAAATAGTTCGACTAAAGTCGTACAGGAACGCATGTTTTCGATTTCATGTGAAAATGTATCTAAGCGAAAAACAACTCATATTGCTGATAAATGAGTTTGGCTGTTGTCTCAAGGAATTCCTCAATGGACTCACATTGAGAGCAGCAACAACGGCACCAGCAATTTCTTAAAGTGTTCAATTTTAAAATGCCAACAATTCGAATCGATGACAAATCACATAAATTCTATACGATTTACAAATGATTTTTTTTTTCAATTACAAAGTTTAAGCTATACAGTGAAAGCTTTCGACTGTAGATATTCGAAAGGAAATAGATACTTAGTAGAATTTTTCGATTTACAAATTTCACTAATTATTATATGTAGTAATATTTTGAAATAGGTTTAAAGCCTCTCACAATACGCAAGCTGTAATTTTTTTGTGATTTTTCGTAGTGTTGGAAATCTACAGTTTTGTATCGATTCCGATTTGTATGCACTGCTTTCACTGGTTCCAATCTTTTCTATGACTTTATTACTCGTTATTTTCGCCTCGGCTTCGAGGCTGAAAAATTTGTCTGCCGTTGGTGTTTGGATGCAAACATAGCGTGTTTGTAGCTTGTCGCAAATATAGTATTATTGTGTCTAAACACACTCTGTTTGCTATTCAATTTTGCATGTTTGAGACACAAAGATTAATATGTTTATTAATAATAATATATGTATTGTGACCCGAATTTGGCTTTGTTTGTTGAAAAGTGCTGAAGAAAAACGTGACAAACAATATAGAAACAAACCAGCAACAGATTGTCAATTCTTGAAATAATGCTTGAAAACATATACATGTTTCCTGCATTATGTTGCTGGGGCTGTTTTTTTTGCAGCATTTGTATATGTCAAACCTAAGGTCAATCAATCAATCAATCAATCAAAATCAAACCCGTCTTCTCTTAAACTTTACCATACACCATTGCCGACCGTGGTTCTCTTAGTTTGACTTTTCACTAGTAAACACCTAATTATGTTAGATTATCTGTTGCCTTGTGTGGCCATCCACAGAAACGAGCTTTCACTGTTTATGCAAATTGTAATCAATTAGTGTTTTAAACCACGCTAAACCCCGAACTCTTATTAAAAATATTAACATTTTTATTGTGACATGTGTTTATTTGTTTTTTGGTTGAAACTTAACCAAAACTATACCTTATTTGTCATGGAACCGCTTCCAATTTGTAGAGCCAGCATTTCCATATTTTGAAGAATGTTTTTATGGTCATAGTGTAGAGTCTTGTCCGGCCGGTAAAAGGTAATAATGACGATTATTTTCGAGTGTCATGTCATGTTATATTGTTGAAACAACTTTTTCTTTCTGCATTTTAATGATCAATTTCTGGTTTGGTTATTCAATTGTTTAACATATCGTACGTTTTTCTTAACAAATATGGTGTAGTCGGTTTAGTTCATGTGATTTGTTAAATTTTTTTTTTTAAATTTAAATTTAAATTTAAATTTAAGAATACCAAAGGTCTTAAACAAACTGGAAGTATTTAGTTAACAAACATTCGAATACAAAAATAAAATACAAAATTGTTTTAATTTTGAATTTGAAAATACGTTTTGTTTGCAATAAACAAATGCCTAATGAAAGGCCCAATAAAAAATCTAGATTTGTCGCATGTGTCGAGTCAAAATCGAGTTGTTTTTAGAACATGGTTAAAAATAAACATAACAGGTCAATATAATAAAAAAAAAGATCGTAGCAAAATATTTCGATCTATAATTATTCAGGTAGAATATAGAGCAAATGTATCCATGGGTGATTTATAGAAGAGCTCAGAGGCAACAAATATGTGGTAGGCATCAATTCTCTAACTGATACGGTTTGACCCCTATGAACTATCAAAGAGAGTCAAAAAGTGGTCTTAGTTCAAAGAGAAGCAACGGTTCTAAAAAAGGGGAGTACGTGGGGAAAACATCAGAAACGTTTTAAGTCCACGGCCTTCCTTTTAAAAAATTTAAGGTCGAATATCAACGTGCTTACATGGATGGAGCAAATGTTTGCCAAGTATGTTCGCCATTTAACTAAAGTGGAAAAAAATTAACAAGAACATACAAAATTTCCTGTCCCATTTTTTGGGGAGTAGCTATTATTATTAGGTCATGGATCCCGAAAATAAATACATAAATTAAATAAATATGAATTAAAAAAATGGATGTCTAGTGACGTTTAGGTAAACTCTAAAACCAGTCTTAGGCCCTGATCATTAAGTTACTTTGACATTCATCAAATAAGAACCTGACGAACTATTTTTGTTAAAATATTTATTGTTTATGTCCAGTTCAAAATTAATATCGACGAAAATTTTTCGACAGTTACTTAGTTTGTTTATCCTTCATTCACATTAAATCCAGATTCTCTCATTTACAGATTTCTAATAAATTAACAGCTGATTATCGTATTAAAATACACCGTACCTTTTCGATGTCTATGAACACATTAGTAAATGTTACATTGCAAAATAAAAGAAGAACAAATTTTGTGCTGAAGGCTCTTTTTCTATTGCACTTTTTTTTCTTACATCTGCTTTAACACAAATATATAATATTGTTCAAATAAATAAAGCAATATTTAGCCCACTGAAATAATTGTGTTTGTTTTGTCATAAACAGAGCGACGACAAAAAGTATTGAATAGTATAGAGAACTTATTGCACTCTTCTTCCACGCTCATGTAGTATAGAGAACTTATTGCACTCTTTTTCCGCGCTCATGTAGGGAGTCTGAGTAAAAGAGCATAAACCAGTTTTATTCTCTTTATAGAATATTTCAATACAAGTGCACCATTTCGACAATGTTATTACATAGAGCAATAAAAAAAAGCATAAATGTTTCAAATATGCAGCAATGTTTCACTTCAAAATTATGAATGAACCAAATTATGACAAAAATAGAGTAATACGCCAGATGTTGCCAGTGCTTTTGGGTCATACAATTCGTTCCCTGAGTTCTCTATACTATTCAATACTCTTTGGCGACGACGACCTGCTTGTTTGTTCGCTGCCGCTACATCAATACCATCATACTTATTTTCAGGCAAAGACTATTGTTGTGCAACAACCACGTTTGTGATGCTAATGCTGTGTGTTGGTTGCATGTGTTCACTTACATAGATTGACCTACACATCAAAAAGATGTTTGGTTAAACTAAATCTCCAAATGCGAGATTTCGATTGCTTTAGTTTGTGGTGTTTAAAACCCGGTATTTTCTTTTTATAAAATTTCCATTGCCATAGGAAGTACGTAAATTTTTTGGGACCGGACCGGATTTTTTGGGACCGGAATTTTAACATTTCGATTATTCTAGTGAACAAAAATAAAAAGGAGTGCGAAGATGAATTATTCATGAAATATTTGCAAGGTATTTCAGAGATATGTGGTAACTCTCTGTAACAAAATTTTCCGCTTAGAGATAATTGACAAAATTTCTTACGAAAATTTCGCAAGAACTGAATACGGGGCTTATGACGTTAAAAATATTGAGAGAATAAGTTACTCTATAAAATATTACTCTATGGCATCGGCAGTGCTGGGGCAAATATTCTGCTACATGTACCCATCAAAACAAGTGTATACCAATCAAAGACAAAATGTCAAGGGCAAAGATTAAAGACCACCTTGAAAAATTAAAACAAAAAAAGAATTTTGTTTCCGAGCCCGTGAAAAACAGCCTAAATCGTTTTTTATCGTAGTTGGTTTGTTTTTGGCTCGATGGTAACGTGCAATTTACAAAACTTTTTCCTTTATATGGAGACCGACCCGATATCAAATAAGAGTGTAATCGAATTTGTTCGCATCACTACATACTTGCAAAATTTTTTGATATTATTTTTTAAAACTCATCACACGCTGAAAAATAGCGGCCTCTCTAAAATATTCTCCCAAACATATTCTGTAGGAACCATGTATATGTTTGAAACACACTTCAAATATTCACATGTTTGCAAGCTCCAAACTTACTTGAATTTAAATGCAAACAGTATGATGTTTACTGGCAAAAATGTATGCTTTTACGTGGAAACATGCGTTCTGCATCCTAAACATCCATATACTTACGTGAAAGCATTCGCGTGTTTCGCCCAAAAATACATCCTACATAGCCTTACGTGGAAACATATGCGAATTTCCTCCCAAATATAATAATATTTAGAAACGAATTATTCTTCGATTTCAATATACTATATGTCGGTGGTGCAATGGCTAGTGTGCGCGGCTCTTATACATGAGATCCTGGGGTCGAACCCTGATCTGACCACCTTAAAATTTCTTACGACGGTGGTCACCTCGCATAGTGACGGCGACACTATCGAGTATATAGCCATGAAAAAGCTTCTCAATATACCGTTCGGAATCGGTGTAAAACTGTAGGTCCCAATCAGTGAGTGAAAACTGGAAAGCGCACAGCTCAGTGATTGGGAGAAGTTCTCCCTTGTCCCTTCATGGGATGTAATGGGAAACCATTTATTTTTTATTTATTTATATGTATTATTTATTATGATTAATTTTAGCAATATAAATCCACATTTATAAATAATTAATACAAAAAATTAATAGAATTAAAACGGCCCCTTTCACATTTACTTGCATTGTATGAATTATTTGTTTTGCGTTTCGTGCAATGATAACCGGCTGTTCTTTTGCTTCTACTTCGTTATTTTCTTGTTGGCTGTCATGTTTTTTTCAGATGGTTTCAACTATGTGTTAGTTATCACTGTGCGTTGGTACAAAAACAATATATTTATATACAAATCTAGTTCATGCAGGCCAAGCGTGGATTAATTGTTTGTGGTTTTTTAATATACTTATGTCACAAATGGTCCGCCCTTCCAATTTTCTCAGTAAATACTCGGACACACACTGATCAAGCGCTTTTGATATCCCCTGTCCGATGAACCATTGACGACTGAATACATGAAACTAAAACGTAATACATCAACCAAAATAAGAAACATTGATTTCATCTGAAATTTACACGCACATTCAGGAATATTTATGAATCACTGACTGAGAGAATAATGCAAAAAATACAGATCCACACGTACAAGATAAACTCTTTCGTTGTCCCTCTTTTATTCTCGTGCTCTCGAGAGAACATAAACACTGCAACAAACACAGCTGTATTTGTATCACAAATACAAATATATTTGGGTCGCAAACACATACATTATAACATAATAATCATAGTGTCTCAGACATGTAACATTGCATAGCAAACACAATGTGTTTGTACACAAGTCTATTATATTTTCGACAAGTGCCAAACGTACTTTATATTTGCATCCAAACAACAAAATAAGGCAAATTTTTCAGCGTGCAGCAATATAACAAGTCATGCTCATGAATGATAAGTCTCTGGTCCGCTTAAATTTTAAGCAGAAGTTTTCGATATCTTGCTAGGAATGCAGAGTTATCGAAAATGCAGTTTTCGATTTGGTGTGATGTATTCGACAATAAGGAGTTCTTGAAATCGCGACTCATCAGATTTCGAACTATTGGCGAGTGACGGATCCATCATGGCCATACTAAACAACCATGTTCCCTCATCATCCATGTCTGTCTGTCACCTTTACGATTAAACCAAATTGTAGCTTAGCTGAAGTTTTCCAAACCCTCAGTTATACAAAATGATTATAGACACACATACTGCGAACATCGTTGGGTATGGTAAACATTTAAAATTTCTTATATTAATGGTAATTAATTAATAATAGCGAATAAATGCAATGTTATTAGAAAGAAAATCCGTTCTATATTTTACACATTCATTAGACATCATTTATTATTTCCTTCCTCATCTTCTTCTTCCTTGTCTTCTGCATCATAACGCAATCCATGTTTTTCTGCAATTCAATCTGACCACTAAACTCTACTTCTAAAGAGGTGTGTTCCAAGACATTTTGCTCTATTTTGTCTAGTATCGTCGATCTCCCAAGCAAGCAGACTGAAAAAGCCTAGCAATGCGTCCGCAGCGAAGAGGCCCATTATTAAAGTAATTAACGTACATTTAACTTAACATGCCATATCGATTTGTTCATATCGCAGAGCAACAATACATATGAGGTTGTTGTTACTGCCGCACATACGAGTACCCATTCGTGTCTGCTACATCACCACCACCTTTTGCATGTTGCCAGCCAATGCCAGCCAGCAACATAACATGGTCGGGGCAAACAAAGCGAACGCATTTCTCAAAAAATTGTTTGTAATGTTAACGAATAAACAACATTTTGCGCCAAGGCAAAACGCATTTAACGCAAACGCGAATTTGACTCGCAACGAACGAGCACAACTGCACTGAACGGCCTCCTCTAAATGACTGAAGAACCCCATAATGTGCTGCACATTTATGATAAATGTTGCAACGCCTTCTAAGTAAATAACAACAAATTTGTTTAAGAACTTTAACTTATGTAAGTATGTGCAGCTCTTAGGCCCCCACCTAACAAAAGTTTGCGCTATTCTTTCATTTAGGTTGTTGCATGGCAAATTCCCTGGACAGGGAGGGAGGGGGTTTATTCATATTACGATAGTTACAATATGAGTGTTTCGAGTATTCATACAGAAACGTCCCACTCACGCACTTTTCCAACGTTCAGTCAGTTTCAAATGAAAAATTTGTGCTTTCAACGTTATAATTAGAAGATGAATTGTTAAATATGTTGCACTTAATAATAGTAGAGGTAGGTAGATAAGTCAGTGATGTAAAGGAATGCAATTGTTGGTTGAATCGTAGTATCACACTCAAGGGGTATTCACACCCAGTGATAATAATGAAGTGTTAAATTTTTGAAGGTTCATAAAAGTAGCAGGAGTAAATGCAATTTTTTGCTTAAGCCCGGTATTCAGTACCATAAAAAGTACGTTTATAAAAAATAACAAAAATTTCATAAACCGAAAATTTCGCCCACTTTTCATTTGCTTGGTACTCAGCTGTTTGCTAAAATTCCGTAGGCAAAATCAATGAGAGGGTTACCCCAATGTTATATTTCGTACGCAAACAATTGCTAGATAATTGTTGGGGACCGGAATTTTGACATTTCGATTACTTTAGTAAACAAAAGTAATGCCGCATGCGTTAAAAATAAAATGGATTGAAAATATGAATTATTAATGAAATATTTGCAAGGTAAATCACAGATATGTAGTATCTTTCTGTAACAAAATTTTCCGTTTGGATATAAATGATGAAATTTCTTACAAAAATTTCGCAAGAACTGAATACGGGGCTTTAAAAAGCAAAGCCTACTTTGATTTGATTGAATTATTTTCTAGCAAGGCTGACCATACCGATTTTGCAAGAATCGTCGTATAGAGAAAATAATTCAAATTGGCAATAAATGAGAGTATGGCCACCCTGCTTGTGAGAGCGAGAGAGTATGTGTTTAACTATTAGAGTTACTCTCTCTCAGTTAGTCTCTTTCAAATCTACAAAATAATTTCGTGATATGCACGAAAGTTTTGAATATGAAAATTTCAAAATTATCTAACGAGTAAAAAACTTTTGTGTAAGTATATTACAATTTTACAAAAACAACTTTACGAAAAAAAATATAATATTGCTTAAGCAATAATATAATATAAAATAAAAACAATTGTTTGCTTAAGCTGTTTGCTCAAACACACACACACAAGGGGTGTTGCCATGAAGCAAAAAAGGGAAACAATTAAACGTTTTTTTCGTTTAAATACAAAGAAGAGTTGTAAATTAAATGATGTAGAAAAGAAATATGGAATAAAAACGAATAGATGAAAATTCTTAATAATAGGAGACGGCATAGCAAACTAGACTTGTAATGAAACGAAAACACGCAAGGAGTGTTCACACAAAATGATGAAGATGTATTATAGCCTTAAACGAAATTACAACTTTAAACATAACGAGGATCTAAATGTGAAACATATGGTAGGGCCAAACCAAAACAGAACGAGACAACTACAATTAGAATAGTTCGTTCTATAAATAGAACTATCAAAACTTCTGCATCAATGCGTGTAAGTAGGGAAGCAATGTGTAAGTAACGACAAACAATCACTCTGCACACAATCAATAAATGTCTTCGGTTAGTGACTTGTGTAAATACACACCGCAGTGGCTTAACGGGCTAGACGCTGCTGAAGATGATGCTTCACAAACATCGAAACGATAGTCCAGCGAATGTGAGTTCGAATCCCACCCGCGGCATTTACATTTTTTTCACTAACCGGAGAAAACATGATCTCTTATAGCCTTAAAGAAATTACAACTTTAAACATATCGAGGATCTTAGACAACTAAATATGTATTTTAGTAATGTTGAGATTAATAAACGTAGATAAATGAAATTGCTGTCAAAAGTTCGAAAACACACACCAGGGCGAATATCCGGTTAAATTCGAAGATATTGAGTAATTCAAATTACAATAAATTGGAATAAAATTAAATACATGTGAATAGAAAACTAGGCATGTAAAGAAATTAACTTGCAGGGTAAAGCTTGTAAACTCACGAAGAGGGAAAATTGAAAAATATTACGCTTAAACATCAGTACTATGTAGACTACAAGAAATTCTTTGAGTAAACTTAAAGGTATGAAAGAAGTGTTCACACAAAATGAAAAAGGGAACTTAAAAATTTTGAGCTTTAATAATGTAGTTGGAGAAAATAACCACCAGACCGTCACAATGATTGAAACTATAGCCGAAAACTTCAAAACACTCTCAAGTGGGTTACACTCGAAGCGATAACCGTTCAGATTTAAGGGATATACGATTCAGTTCGAAGAATAAATTCGAAAAATAAATAATAAATTAATTTACATGTGAACTATGGATGGTAGAAGACGCAGAAAAACCAACAGGTGAAGAAGTTAAATTTTTCGATAAAGCTTGGAAACTCACTCACAGGGAAGGTTGAATATATTTCTCGTAAAGATCAGTACAAAGTTCAACGTTTTGCGCGATATTTCAAGAGCACTAAGTTTTTTAAAGTGAGTGAAGTTATAAACGTTTATAACTAGCAAAGACACCAACCATGTTGCTTATTGTGAATGGTTAGGAACAATATATATATTTGTAAATGAGAAAATATTGTATTGTAAAATGAGAAAATATTGAAGCAACCGCAACAAAATTTACATATGACATGGAAAACACCTTGGTTTATCCAGAAATGGCATAACCCAGACGATACCTTATTGTAGGACCTTGTCGCAAGGATTCGTGTAATGCAGCAGTTAAGAGGACACATCTGGAAAACGGTGAGGGTGGCATGGATCATGGGGATTCTATAAATACAGAAGAAGCCCAGGTATCCAACCCTGCCCCCACTTTTTTCAAGGAAACAATAAACTACAAAAATGTACCTAAGATCTCAATAAACAACTTTCTAGAACATATGAACTTCCTAGGCATGATTCTTCACACCGTTTACTTCAACATTGAGATACTATGCTATCTCACCGACCGCAGCAGCACAGGCAAAGCAGTAAGCTCAGCACACGCAACAAGGGACGCAGCACACAATATAAGAGTCATTCCTAGGAAGTTCATATGTTCCAGAAAGTTGATTGTTTCCTTGAATTTTGAACGCTTTGCTACCTTTGAAAGGTAAAAAAATCGAATTTTAAAATTTTTTCTTTACGATTTTGTCCTTGAAGATGAAGTTATTTTAATTTTATATGTTAACAATTTGTATTCCTTATGACAAGAGCTACAATTTACCCTCAGAGAGTGTATCAAAATTCCAAACGGTTTGCAATATATGAGCCTGAAAAAATGATCACTTTTTTGCAAAAATTACACCGAGGCACCAAATCTTTGGGGGCCCATAAAATAAAAAGTGCATGACTTTAGGCAAAACTGACAGACACGGTCTTTTATCACGTAGTGATGTCCGTATATGGTTGTATTTTTTCGTGCTGCACTGTGTAATTAGTCTATGAGTCCCGGTATTAAATTTTAGCCCCACTTTCGATTCGATTTCAGAGTGAAATATGGAAAATTCTGGAAAGGATGATTGGACATATCTAAAAAACAACAGGAGTTGCATCGATCATTGGGATACCATACGTAGTATGGGACCGCCGTTATCCAACCTTGACCGCACTTTTTTTTCAGGCTCGATTTCAGAGGATGCGTATCCGTAGTGCAAGAATTAAGTTTTCATATGTAAAATTCTGGAGAGGAGGAGTGGACATATCTGAAAATCGACAGTGGTGGCTTCGATCATGGGGATAGTATAAGTAGTCTGGGAACCCCGGTATCCAACCCTATCCCCACTTTTTTCAGATTCGATTTCTGAGAGGGCGTATCCGTAGTGAAAAATGCCCATATGATTAAGCGATTTAAAGAAAATAGTGATGCCGTAGTAAATCCAGCCGTAGTTAAACAAATTATTATTTGTGCAATTGACGGCACCGTTTCGGCGTTACATGCATTTTTTTATTGTACAGATTTTCTTATTTTGGCGATTTTATAAAAAAAGAGATTCTTCCATACGAATTGGATCACTGTTTGAAAAGCTCTTAGAAAGCCATAAAACTGTGTTTTTCGATTCGACGCCCCGTTTCCGAGATATAGAAAATTTCCTATTTTTTTCATATTTTCGATCAAAAATTAGGCTGGGTGTATCCCTTTACCCATCGCCGTGGTTAATGGGAAAAGGCCGCCTACCGATGCCCCATGTGCAATCGGTAATTGTACATCGTCGTGGGTAACTACCCACAATTTTCCCCAGTACCCTATGGGTAATGGGTAATTGTGGAGGGTAATACCCAATTGTCGTGGGTTGCTAGCCATCATTTGCCCCATTACCCAGACGGTAATGGGTAATCGTGATGACTAATTCTCCATCGCTGTAAGTAGTTACACATTATATCCCCCATTCCATGTGGGTAATGGGTAAGCGTTCATTACCCTTACACATGGCGGGGAGGTTAAAAAAGAACTCTAATCCTTACACGCGCATAGACTCAAAAGTAACCTGTCTCTGGAATTGATTTTCTTATTGTTTTCAATAAAACCGAACAAATCCTATTGTCAATGCATTCGTTCGTTTCTGCGTAAACTCCGTGGATCGATGAGCGCCAACGAAAATGAAGTGTCTTGGTTTAACTCCGTTTCAAAGAAAGTGTAAGTACTAAAGTTATGTTGAAATTAAAATAGAAAAACTGCTTCTGTACACTTTCATACGGAGTTCATATTATGTGGCTCGCGACTCAAGAGCCGCCAGATTCTGATTTAAATCCCAGCTTTCTAGCTGCGAACCATATTTCCGAGCCGCCTTTTGGAGCCAGCGGAGCATCTAATTGCCAAACTAACGTAACTTTTGGCCTCTAACCCAAACAGAAAAGTATATTTGTTTGTTGTTTGGATGTAAATAGTATAACATGTTTGTGGCGTGTCGCAAAAATAGTATACTTGTGCCCAAACACATAGTGTTTGCTGTTCAATATAACTTGTTTGAGACATAGTGATTGACATGTTATAATAGACGTATTTGTGACCCAAATGTGGTTAAATCTTCTGAAAACAAAAACGTGACAGACCACAAAGAAACAAAAAGCAGCAGATGTTTAACTCATAAAAGCAATGCTTGCAAAAATATACATGGTTCCTGCAATATGTTGCTGGTACCATTATATTTCAGGTGTATGTACACGCACAAAGAGACTTTGCCATACGAAATATACAGAAACTGCCGTCTGAGGTCCAATAGCAAATTACTGCCACTTGGAAAAGTACTATATCTATTGTGAAATCCTAATGGAAGCCAATATGTCCAGAGGCAGTGTCGCTGCATTATGTATACACGCAGAAAAATCTGTCTTTTTTGAATGTTTTGATGGAAATATGACGTGTTTGTAGCTTGTCGCAAATATACTATACTTGTGCCGAAACACATTGTGTTTGCTATTCAATATAAAATGTTTGAGACACAATGATTAATAGGCTATAATATTTGTTTTTGAGGCCCAAATGTGGCTTTGTTTGTTGAAAATCGCTAAAATCAAAAACGAGACAGACAACAACGAAACTAAACGGCAGCAGATCTTAAATTCGTGAAAACAATGCTTGCACACAAGTACATGTTTCCTGCATTATGTTGCTGGTGTCGATATTTTTCAGCGTGTAGTTGGATCGACGAGTTTAGGGTACCCTTAGGCCAAAAATGCCAATTCCTATATGTTAAGGAACAAAGTTCAAATAGGCCTAGAAAAGCCCGGTCGATTGTTCGAGGTTAAAAATACCAAAAATATTGAACAGTTTGTTTGAACCGAGTTTCGAAATTAACCCTCTGATATTCCGTTTCTATTTCTTCTAAGAATTCTTGTTTTTCAAATGTCCTTATTTATATGTCTGTTTTCAACATAAGGGTGCTATCGAGTTCTCTCAATGTAAGGGTTACCCTTCTTAGTATGTATTGCGACATGTCGCTTGACCTAAAAAGGAACAAATTACCAAACACTTTGTAAGTTTACAGTTAGACATGCAAATTGTTCCAACTATAAACCCATAATTTTAACACAATTTATGGCAGCGCTAAATAAAATCTACCCGTTTTAAGTGGCAAAAAACTGTATTTAAATTTGTTTGCCTCAAACGGAAGTTAACTGTTCAGTTCCAATTAAACGCAATAATTTCCCTTGAATTTTTTCAAAAGAAACCCCTTTTGGCCGCTCGTAAGATCACACGACATGACAAATAGTTTGCCAACCAAATGCGAAAACAGGTCAACAGTATAAAGTTTGGCGATGTTGTTTCAAGGAAAGCAGCTGATACCAACAGACCTAAATTGCCAAAAACAAAAACATAAACGAAATAAAATAAAGGACATTTTTGTTAAGTATAACCGGCAGGGACGACAACGAGAACGGGAAGGAGAACGCTTCGTCCTGACACTTGTTTCACAAAACAAACAGCAAAACGACATTAAAACAGTGAAGGCCCTTGAATTAACCAGCCAAAAAGACAACAACAATATTGCATTTAACACTTGTTTTTGTGTACACAAGACACATCTTATTGGCCGAAAACCCGAAAGGTTTTTTAAAAGCCAGCAGCTGACAATTTGTATCATTGGCCAACATAACTGAATTGTTGCTAAAGAAATTAGGTTGCAAATATCACCACCACCACAATTCACTTTACAGTTATAACAAACACATTTTGGCCATTTATCTCTAGGGGGCCAAAATCGTCCGACAACAACAACAATCAAACGTTTGAAAATTAAATAGCAATTTCAACTTTAATTGTTGCGAGTCCTGCCAGCTCCTCATGCAAACATGCATGCACTCTCGCTCTTTCGCTGCTCGCTCTGTGTGCAACACATGCGACAGGACAGACAACAGCAACGCAATCGAACAGACACAAAAAAAAAAACTTAATTTACGCGATAAAAATCTACCAGAAATTCAAAAACTGAATTTCGTATTTCAGAGTCACTCATTCATTTGTTGGGCATATGTTTTATCCTTTTAATTTTACTTTTGAAAGGGGAAGAAAGATCGATCGATTGTTTGTATTCCATGAAATTCAGCTAAAATTAGGTCACCATATTACATTTTCGGCGAGTCCACCGGTGGTGAGCAACGGCAGACACCGAAACAGAAGCAGCAACAGTAACGGCAGCAGCTGTTGGTCGTTAACATTGAACAATAATGCCAGGAAGAGATATTTATGAGCCAGGACACATGCCAAAAAAATTTAAAAAGAATGATACCTTCAAACTCATCGCTCGCAGGACACACACGGCAGCAAGCTTTCAATATCACCAATTTCCCTTGTCCATAATGGAATTTCATTAATTCTGGTAGAGATCTGTTGTAAAATTTGCATAAATTTAAAGTTGTTTAAATAAAGGCGGGCGTGCCTGTTGCTTCTTTAAGTCCTGTAATCCTTCTTCAATTCAGAAAGAGTAATGATACATAATTTGTTAAGTAAAACAAACGTATTTGACTTACGATTTCCCCACGAGAAAGGAGTGTAAATTATACTAAAAAAACCTAATCCCAGATAATACAACACGTGTTATAGGAGAAAGGACACTCACATAACTATTTGTTTGAAAAAAGGTTGTATTTGCCTAAAATGAGATCGAATAACGTTTGCTACAACCGAATTGTAATTGCCATAGCTGCTGTCAGTCGCTACAACTGAAGTTCGGTTGGAACAACCTCATTTTATAATTGCTTCGTTTGAGACGACCTAATCTTCATATATTTATGTACATTATTTCGATTCCAGCAAACGATTTTATATCAAGTTCGGTTACTGCAACCGAATTTGTCAATAATTCTATACGGCGGCCAAATTTTGGTTTAATTTGGTTACAAGAACAGAAACTATTTCGAATTTGGTCGAACACATTTCCGATTCTGTTGGCACAGCTAAATTATATGTCATATTTGTCAGTCAAAATATTTTTGTTTTATAAAATAATTTTCAATTTTAATCTGAAGGAGACACACCCATTTTTACTCACATATATTTTGGGTAAAATTATCTTCAGAACGTCTCACCAGACTTAGGAAAAATATATTCAAGTTGCGAAATTGATCATAAAAGTAAACCGTTTCCAATTATATCCCATAAAGAGATCGGGGAGAGCTTCTCACAACCAGTGAGCTGTGCGCTTTTTTAAATTACTGATAGGAACCTACAGTTTTACACCGGTTCCGAACGGTATTTTGAGAAGCTTTTTCATGGCTAAATACTCGATAGTGTCGCCATCACTAAGCGAAGGATATGTAAGGTGGTCAGAGCAGGGATACAACCCACGTTCTCACGCACAAGAACCGGGCGCACTATCCATTGCACCACCGACGGAATTGATCCTGGGTTACAGATAATTGAATAAGTTTTCATGATTTTGATGGTGCGTTTCATGCACGGGAACTGAATTATACAGTACACCAATTGTTGTTTGCGAACCATGGAAATTTTTAGATCACAACAAGCTGGGGGTGTGGGCACTGATATGGCGATGACAATGGCTGCTTTAAAATTTTTTCTCATTTTATGGTAATTTGTAACACTCTGAGATCTTTGTAATACTGGATGGCGAGGTAAAGATTTTAAAAATTCAAAACTACAAAAGATACGTAGATTTTCTTGTGACAAACTTTAATGTCGGTTGTGACAACCTCTTGAGTCGATTGAAATAACCTATAAACCCAGTTGTATTAACCTCTAATCTCGGTTGTGACAATCTTTAAACATAATTGAGACAACCTCTAAACCTCTAAAGTCGGCCGTGATAACCTCTAAAATCGGTAACCTCTAAAATCGGTCCGTTGTGACAACGTCTAAAATCCGTTGTGACAGCCTCTGAAGTCGGCTGTGACAAACTCTAAAGTTGGTTGTGATGATAACCTGTACAATTTACTGCAACAATCTCTAAAGTCGGATGTGATGACCTCTAAAGTCGGTTATGACAACATCTAGATTCCGTTGTGACGACCTCTAAACTCTATTGTGACGACCTATAAAGTCGGTGGTGACAACCTCTAAAGTCGGTGGTAGCAGCCTCTAAAGTCAATTGTGACGACCTCTATAGTCGGTGGTGACAACGTCTAAGGTCGGTTGTGACAGCCTCTAAAGTCGGCGGTGGCAACCTGTAGAGTCGCATGAAATAACCTCTAAAGTCAGTTGTGCCAACGTCCAAAAACGGTTGAGACAACGTCTAAAGACGGTTGAGGCAACCTCTAAAGTCGGCGGTGAGAACATCTGAAGCTGGGTCTGGGTCTGACATCCTCTAAAGCCGCCTGTGATAAAACCTAAAGTCTGTGGTGGCACCTTCTTGTGACGACCTCTAAAGTCGGTTGTGACAACCTCGAAAGTCGGTGGTGACAAGGTCTAGAGATGTTTGTGACGACCTCTAAAGCCGCCAGTGATAACCTCTAAAGTCAGTTGTGACACCCTCCAAAGTCGGTTGAGACAACCTCGAAAGACGGTTGGGACAACCTCTAAAGCCAGTTGAGACATCCGACAAAGTTAGTTCTGACAACCTCTCAAGTCGGATGTGAGAACCTCTAAATTCGGCAGTGACAACCTCTAAAGCCGTTTGTGACAATCTCTAAAGTCGGTTGTAAATATCTCTAAAGTCTATGGTGACAACCTAAAGTCGATGGTGACAACCTCTAAAGTCGGTGGTGACAACCTCTAAAGTCGGTGGAGACGACGTCTAAAGTCAGTTGTGACCACCTCTTAAGTCGGCTGGGATAAATTCTAAAGACGGCTGATATAACCTATAAAGCCAATTGTGAAAACCCCTAAAGTTGGATGTGGCAAACTCCAAAGTCGGTTGTGACAACACGTAAGGTCGCTGGAACAAAGTCTAATATGGATAAGACAACCTCTAAAGCCGATTGTGAAACCTCTATAGTCGGTATTGACAACCTTTAAAGCCGGTTGTTAAAACCTCTAAAGTCGATTGTGAAAACCTTTAAAGATGTTTGTGACGACCTCTAAAGTCGGTTGCGACAACCTCTAACGTAGGATGTGACAACCTCTAAAGTCGATGGTGACGACCTCTAAATTCAGTTGTGACAACCTCTAAAGTCGGCTGAGACAACCTCTAAAGACGGCTGAGTAAATTCTAAAGTCAGTTGTAAAAACGGTAGAAGCCGGTTGTGGCAACCTCTAATGTCGATCGCGGCAAACTCTAAAGTCTGTTGTGACAACCTTTAAAGTCGGTTATTACATTCTTTAAAGTTGGTGGTGACAACCTCTCAAATCGGTGGTGACGACCTCTAAGTCAGATGTATCAACTTCCAAACTCGGATAAGACAAAGTCTACAGACGGTTGAGACAACCTCTAAAGTCGGTTGTGAAAACGTTTGAAGTCGGTTGTATCGACCTCTAAAGTCTGTTGTGAAAACGTCTGATGTCGGTTGCGGCAACCGCTGAAATCGGATGTGACAACATATAAAGTCGGTTGGGACAATCTTTAAAGTCGGTTGAAATAAACTCTAAAGTCAGATGCGACATTCTCTAAAGTCGCTTGTGACAACCTCTTAATCGGATGTGCCAACTTCTTAAACGTATGCGGTAACCTCTAAAGTCGGTTGAGACAATCTGCAAAGCCTGTTGTGACACCATGTAAAGTCGATTGTAACCACCACTGAAGTCAGTCGTGACAAGCTCTAATATTAGCGTGACTATATCTAAAGTCATTTGTGGCAACCTCTACAGTCCATTGTGACAGTCTCTGAATTCGTTTCGCACTAAGCCCAATGACCGCCCATAAAGGAAATGAACGCTGGTAAGTGTGGGATTCGCTTTGACGCGCTAGAGATGGGAAAATCACCCACTGCATTCTTCGAGATGGTTACAGCGAACAACTTTTGTTAATTTTGAATACTAGAGAGCCTGAAAAATAAACACTGAGAGAAATTGAGACAAGTTGGATACATTTAAAAGAAACATCTGTCCTAGCAAACGTTGATCTTAAACCACGATTTTGACTGGATAGCTCTATGGCTCAGGACTATTGTATCTTGCGCAGCGAGATAAACCACGCCTGTGAAATTTATCGACAGCGGAACACACAATATCTAATTGATTAGAACATTTCCGCGTATGAATAGTTTTGAGCTAAAGTTGCGACGAATGGGGAAATGAAAAAGCTTTGACATTAAGTCAGTGCCTGTTAAACTTCAAGAGACAAGATTCAGGCGGAAGAACTAGATAGGAAACAACTATGTCGAGACTCTATGAGTCTTCCTTCGGAGGAAATGGTTTTATCCTACATTTTTATAACTCTCCTTAATCCTTGCGAAACCTCATTGTCTTTGTCTTCTTGTCATTGTACTTTAGTAAACTGTTACTTAAGTAGGTTTCCTTAGATTTGGAAGAAGAAAATTTGTTAATACCATGAAGGATTTTCGACTGTTGGCCTAAAGCTAAACGATCTTTTTAACGTCTTAAAGTAAAATATTTTTATACATACACTTTGTTACAATTTAGCTGCCTGCGAATATTTTTTCTTTGATATCTTTACCCTCTGGAATGTTTGCCCCTTTCCAATCTTTAACACATTTATACTAACGATTTAGGACATTTAAGACCAAACTTTGTATTTTAGAGATTTGGCCAAAACAAATTGCCACCATTAACGGGAACGTTCAACAGTTCCATTATAAAAGGCTGGAAAACGTTGACTTCCCCCTACTAACCAGATATTCGTAACAAAAACTATCACGATGATTCTGTAGCTCCCCGTGCGCGTTTTTTAGAGTTTAAGCGAGTCTTAACTAGTGAGGGGCAAAAACTCCAACACACATTGCAAGGCGTAGGTGTTAAGTTCAGTTTAACGTGGACCACTGCGGCACTAGTACGATATAAGAGAAGAAGCTGGGAAATCGCTAGGTTCAGTTTCCCATAAGTCTGCTACGCATTTTGACAAAACTCATGTGTATTTAACAAACTAAAGCACCCAGCGAAGCAGCAGTAGTCAGTTTAATAGACATTTCTACTATCAAACAGATGAAGTTTAAAGCTGAAGTTAAAGTTAAAACTCCAACGTGGCGGCAGTGGCAATTTTTTTTTGCATATTCCTTGGCTGTTTGGTTTTGAGGATCTATGGCACCCCCAAAACTAAACCTGAGCTGTGATAGTAAAGCACATCTTATACTAAATATGTTAGATGTATGATGTTGTTGCGCTTTTTGGGGCTGTTGTTGTTGTTGCTATTGTTAGTGGTCCATCTCTTCTAACAGCATGGACAGTTAGTCGTTTTAACTGAACAAATGCCTTTTCTTCTCCACTGGCAACTGCATATTACTAAAAATCCGAAATGCTAAAAATCAGCTAAGAAAAAAGCTGTAAACAAACATTTGATGCCGTAACAAAACATAAATCTTATAAACATAGTACAACTAACAAAAATATGAAGCAACTATGATGGCCGTGTATTAGGGGTAAGCGTTTGAGATGGCCAAATAAACTTAGGTAAAAAAATCAGTGTAAAAAAACATTAACAGGACAGTAGAAAACTTATATATATCACCATTTCTTGGGCTGGGGAATCTAATGATATCTTGGTCCAGTCACCCAACCTGCTATTTTCTATTGCTGTCGACAGTAATTGATAAAATAAAAAAAATCCAATGAGTGTTCGAACTCACAGGCGATGTGTTAACACCTTTTTGTTACACAGTACCTGTTCGATTTCTATGAACACATTAGTAAAAGTTACATTGGAAAATAAAAACCAGCGTTCAATCATATGATGACGTTACATTTAAATAATATTAATACTTAAAATTATTTAAAAACCAGTGACAGCACATGTGTCATTATTTCCTTGCCTAATACTTTTTGTTTTATTGCCACAAAAAAACCAAAGAGGATGCAAAGCAACAGACACATGTCCATACGTACACTGTTATGTTCGTACATACGCTACACAAGTTCACACAATTTTCGCTGATCTCTTGCTATCACATTTTTATATCCGTATAACTACGTCACCTCTGAGAGTGCTCCGCACCTACACAAGACAACTATTCGCTGGCGCTACATCAGTGTGTGTTTTTTTTTCGCAGTCTGACTATCGGTGTTTCGAAGTCGGCCAAATCTGTGTTCTATGTAGGGGTGGCTCACCCTTGTCATTTAGGGGTATGAAAAATAGATGTTGGCCGATTCTAAGACCTATCCGATATGCACACAAAATTTCATGCAAATCGGTCCAGCTGTTTCGGAGGAGTTTAACGCCAAACAATCTGTGTGATCGCAGTCGGACAAACTGTGTTTGGATGTGTTCACTTTTTAAGTTAAGACCCTTCCCGTGCCTATAGATGTTAACACATCAATAAATGGTTTCCCATTACATTCCCTGAAGGAATTAGGGAGAGCTTCTCGCAACTAGTGAGCTGTTCGCTTTCTAGTTTTATACTCACTGATTGGGACCTACAGCTTTTACACCGATTCCGAATGGTATTTTGAGAAATCTTTTCATGGCTAAATACTCGATAGTGTCACCATTACAATGCCAGGTGACAGCCGCCGTAAGAAATTTAAGGTGTTCAGAGCAGGGATCGAACCTAAGATCTCATGTACAAGAGCGCGCACACTAGCCATTGCACCACCGACGGCCACAAAACAGTAATTGATATTGATAGTAATTGTTATCACATCTATTTATTGGGCTATAGGGCTACACTTGCACGCTGAACCATCTGTATTTTTGTGGTTGTTTTGATGCAAATATAACGTGTTTGTAGCTTGTCGCAAATATAGTATTGTTGTGACCAAACACATTTTGGTTGCAATTCAATATTACATGTTGGAGACACAATGATTAATATGTTATATTATATAATTTTGTGTCCCAAATGTGATTTGTTTGTTGAGAACGGATAAAATCAAAACGGTGACAGACATCAAAGAAACAAAATGGCAGCAGATCTTCAACAACAGTGCTTACAAACATATACATGGTTCCTACAAATATGTTTCTGGGGCTTTACTTCTAGCGTGTGCAGAGGTGCTTTTGGAAAAGACGATTTAAATATTCAACCGAGATCTGAGTGACAGATTTGAGTTTTCATTGCGTAAAAATCAGTGTTGTCAATTGTCTTACAAGTGACATGCCGATTCTTCACAGTTACCAATTTATACGAGTGGTTTATATCAGATCAGATTAACTTGAGTTCAGATTGATTTAATGTCATGGACATGACAACACTGTGTGATATTCGTTGGACTGAATTTATATTTGAAATATTTGAAGCATTCAAGTGCCTACCCTTTTTAAAACGGTGCAAGAGAAACTCCACGCCATTTGACGTCTTTACTACAACTGGAGTACAACTTACGCAAGTGGGCGTCAAATCAGACGGATTCTTTGGAATTTCTGAGCCGACTTTAGATCAGAGCAATCATGATGGTGGGTGATGATATTGGAGACGGCTCCACTATTTCTCTCGCACATCTTCTAGAGGGACTTCAGAAGAGAACGATCACGATGGTGGGCGATGATATTGGGGGCGTCTCCACTATTCTCTCGAACATCGACCGAGTGTGAGTCCTGCGCTTTCTACTGCTTTCTGAAATTTTCACCTTTTTTTCATGGCTCGATAATAATAAATCAAACCGTACATTACACGGAAATTCGTCCTTCCGGTGTACTATCCGTATGTAAGGTTAAGTCTAATATCAACAAAAACTACTACGTTATTTTTCCTATACCCGCCCTTCTTTCTCGTAACCAATACACTGCACTGCATTAACAGGTGCATTACCTGAGTGTTGGTGAAGGAATTTCCTAGGCCCATATGAAGTTTATTGTCGGTGGTGCAATGGTAGTATGCTCGGCTTTTGGCCATGAAAACGTGGGTTCGGTCCAGTCTATATACACCTTACATTTCTTTCCACGACGGTCACCTCACTTAGTGACGGCGATACCATTGAGTATTTAGCTGGGAAAAAACTTCTGAAAATACCGATCGGAACCGGTGTAAAACTGCAGGTGCCAATCAGTGAGTGTTAAACTGGAAAGCGCGCAGCTCACATGTTGTGAGAAACTCTCCCTAATCCCTTCATGGAATGTAATGGGAATCCATATTTTTTATTTCGGTAAGCTGTTCACTTTCTAATTTTACACACACTGATTGGGATCTACAGTTTTACACCGAATCCGAATGGTTTTTTGATAAGCTTTTTCGTGGCTAATTACTACGCGGGGTGACTATCATCGAAAGAAATGCAAGTTGATCAGAACAGGGATGCAACTAGAGTGTCCAAAAGCGAAACCGAAAAACCGAGGAAATCGGTTAACTGGGTTTTTTTGCTATTAACCGTGTACCGGTTTTTTAAAGAAAGTAATTTTCAAACAAACCGGAAACCGGTTAAACGTAATTTTACTTAATTTGTGATTTTTTAATTTGTGTTAATATCCTTAAAAAAATTAATAATAAATGATATGATTCTCGAATTTTAGTGATTTAATTTAAAACCGAAAAACTGGAAAAACCGGTTCCACCGGTTTTTGCCAAAATTAAAAACCGAAAACCACTTTCTTGAAAAATTGATTTTTCGAACAAAGCGAAAACCGGTTTCTTGAAAATTTGATTTTTCGAACAAACAGAAAACCGGTTTCTAAAAAAATCCCGGTTTTTTGGACACTCTAGATGCAACCCACGTTCTTAAGTACAATTGTCGCACATACTGACCACTGCACTAGCGACGGCCTTTACTTTACTTTAGTTTTACAGTTACATCCCGTTTTGGGTTCGGGGTCTTTCATAACTAGAATTACATATTTATGCAACCCGTTCGAGCTACTGCCTCTTTTTTCAAGTTGGTACTCAAAACATTTCGCAGGATTTTATCCACCTAATCCTTTCATCAGGGCCATGGTAGTCCAATGTCACGATTTCCATCGAGTACATATTGGTGTTCCTTGCGTGCTGGCTTATTTCCATCCATTCTACTGGCATTTCCTGGCCTACGTAACCGCTCTGTTTTGATTGGCTTCGTATTAGCTTGTAAGAGAGTAGCTCCCGAGCCTAAAATTGGAGATAAAGCCCTCTCTCGAGAAACGAAACAAACAGCAACATATTGCAGGAACCATGTATATGTTTGCAAACATTGGTTTCATGAATTGAAGATCTACTGGTATATTTTTTATTTGTTGTCTGTCACATTTTTGTTTTCAGCCGGTTTCAACCAACAAAACCTTATTTGGATAAAAAAAACATATATTATAACCTATAAATCATTGTGTCTCCAACATGCAATATTGAAAAGCAAACACAATGTGTTTGGACAAAAGAATACTATATTTGCGACAAGCTACAAACACATTACATTTGCATCCAAACATGAAAAAATACAGATGTTTGAGCGTGTAAATGACACAGAAACCTGGATACTTTCGCTAATAGACGAAACGGTACTTGGAGTCTTCCAGATAAAAATATTCCAGAAAATATGTGGTCCTATAATATTACAACGACGAGTATGGAGAGGATGTAGAGGGGTTTTAATTGGCTCGCTCGCTAGCGGAAATATAGGTTCGACATATCATCTCTCGGCTCGTAAAGTTCAATTTGTAGACTCCCACAAATTGGGGAGGCACAATTTGACTCGACAGATAATTTTTGGCTCGGGAGTGGTTCACCGCGATCAGGCAGCAAAGTTAAAAATTGCAAGCCGGCTCGTGGACCGAGAGACGATATATTGAACTTTGACTTCCAACTCGTGAGCAATCAAGTACAAGCTATTTTCATACTACGTCCAATCTTCCCGATGTGTCTAGAGGCCTCTATATTTTCCGGGAAGACTCCTCTATATTTAATTCGGGAACACTCCCAGTGCTGTTTCGTCTTCTTGCGAGAGCACCAAAATTTTTTCGCCGTACGGTTCCTTTCAATTCGACATCAATTCTCGCCTCTATATTTTCTGGATCACTATTTGTCGGGATGACTCCCGGTGCTGTTTCGTTTGCTTGCGAGAGCATTCAGGTTTCTGCAAAGCGAAACAACATAGGTAGTATGCGAGTCGGATATAGCAGGATTGTCCTTTCTCGACACAGGTTTTTGTGTCCGAAATGCTGAATAAGCCTGAAATAACACCTGGTTTTAAGCACAATTCTTGGTTTGCATTCCAGGTTGACGTTGTCATTTATCTTTACGGTAGATCCGAGTTACACAAAGTCGTCCATTGGTTTGAAGTTATAACGATTACGTGATATAGCAAGCAAGTGTAACCTCTGTTCATTGAACCTTTAATTTAGTTTTATCCTCATTTACTGTCAACCCCACTTTCACCGATTCCTTCCCGAACATGCTGCATTAAGTGCGCGTCGTTTTATATAATTAGCAGCGATCTACATCTGGCTTTTGCTGATGTTAGTCTTATTCGATTGTACTGTAGCTTTGACCATTCTTATCACATCTGAGATGTTGAAGAGATTGCACGTCAGGCTTTCGCCTTTTCGGAGGGCTCGTTTGGTATCGAATGGATCTCGTGTTTTTATTTTTGCATTTTTTGTCAACCACGTTTTTCTCTTTAAATAATATCCTTGCCATTTCCGTGAGAAATGTCCGCAGCGTCACCATGTTTGCAGCGTTTTGTGATGCTACGGTATCCTCCTTCCTCACGATATTCCCTAAGATTCTGCTGCCACATTCTCCTTCTTTATGACTCCGAATTATGAACACTCTGGAATTCCACATATTTCATGATTCCAAAATTCTGAGGCGTCAGCACAATGTTGGCTGGGTTATTATACAGCTCACCTTATACACCCTGAAAAATATTTGCCCCAGCAACATATTGCAGGAAACATGTACATGTTTGCAAGCACTTTTTTCATGAACTGAAGATCTGCTGCTTTGTTGTTTCTTTGTTGTCTGTTTCGTGTTTGTTTTTAGCAATTTTCAACAAAATAGCCACATTTGGGTCTCAAAAACATATACTACTATAACATATAAATCATTGTATCGCAAACATGTTATATTGAATAGCAAACACAATGTGCTTGGGCACAAGTATAGTATATTTGTGACAAGCTACAAACACGTTATATTTGCATTCAAACAACAAAAAAGACAACATTTTCAGTTTGTAGATGGTCCGATGGGAAACATATTGCCGATCCGTCATAGCCTTATGTATCTTCATCATGATGATTGTTTTGTATCCTTTGTACCGAAGCAATATTATTTGCCTATTTCCGCATTTTTCGACGAAACTTTATGTGTGGTTTCTTAATTTTTGGATACCCCTAACAACGACAAAACATCACAACAAACGCAACAAACAGATCACATGGTAAAAGAAATGGCACCTCAGCGTGTGTTTAATGTTGCTCGGCTGTTTCCTTCTTAAGATTTCTTGTTGATGTTGCAACCAAATGGTTTGGAATTGTTGCCAACTCTGGACCACTGGAGCTCGCTAGACTGTCGACTGTTTGGTCATTGTGGTTGTTGCTCCTGCCGATGTTGTTGTTGTTGCTGTTGCTGGTGTTGCATTTTGACACAATCAACAATTGATTTGATCACCTGGCAGAACATAACAATGTTATGATATGTTGGAGAAGCTTAACGTTGTTATGAACCTCCATTGCACCACCGGATCGGAGATTTGTCTAGTGCGGACATTGGTTGTGCGAGTACAGTGCATGCGTCCCCTTCCTCAGTCATCGTATAAAGTAAATCTGGTTTAAATTTAAATAAATATTTTCACTGTTAAATGGCAACAGCAATAATGACAACAATGTTGGTGTTGTTATGTTTAAGTATATGACTAATGATCAGAAACTTCGTATGTATGTTATGATTAGAAGCAACTCCCTGGCCCCGTAACACCAGCATGCTCTAGCAGCTATCTAAATGTTGCAAGTAGTACAGACTGACAATGCGCATCATTAGAAGTTGTCAAGATGTCCGGGGGTTTTCGTTTTTTTTTCACGGACTTCATTATTTCCTTTATGGAGAAATGAAAAGGCGATCATTTTCTTTTGGATCTAACGCAATATCAATAAAACACATTTGGCAACGAAAGATCAATAGCGTTTTCATTGAAAACTGATTGCAATCATTTTTGTACGTTTCTATTGATTAGAAGTTTTGAATGTGATTAAATGTGATTTGAATGAAATCTGTTTAAATAGATGTTAATTAACAGCTGAGATTTTTGTTTTATTTACGGTATCACAAATAAATCTCAATATATTTTGTACTTTATAATATTTTTATATATTTAATGTTGGATTTAGTTAAAAATATATTTTTAAATAAATTTATCTCATATCAGTTTATTATAAATTATTTATCAAAATTTTCGGATTTTATGTTAATCTTCCGTTTCTGCTTTGGCAAGTTTTTTTTGTTGAAAATAGGAGAATCTAAGTTCACTTTTCAGGAGATTTATACTATTCCGAAAACTCCCAAACTACTGTAAAAGAAAAGGCTTCGTCACACTAATGATTTTGTTCGTCGCTTTAACAAATATGTTCATTGAAAGCGATGTTCTCTATTGCGATGACAATATTTCGTTAAAGAGCTGAAATAACTGTCGGCTTTTGCTTAGTATGATATTTATGTTCCCATTATATCCCATGAATGGATTGGGGAATGACAATAAATGGTATTTTAGCTCCATTGACTGGGATCTCAGTGTGGGGACCTAATAGTACTGTCACAGTGTACAAGAGTTTCTCTTAGTATCCATTGCACCATCGACAATTATTACAATGACAATTCTCATCTAGAAATATAGGGAGTCGGAGTATTAGCGGGCCGAACACTCATCTTGTGAATCGTTTTAGTTAGCGCATGAATTCTAGTAGTTCCGTAATATCATCAGCATGAAGATAATGCAAAGCTTCCACAACAAACCGAGCAAACAGCGCACCCTTCTGGATTTCAGAATTGCACACTGACAGAGAGAGAATTTCCTCTTCAGCCACACAAATACTCAATCCTCTGACTACCCCACTTCTTGGTTAGGCTCCACACATCATAGTGATCTGCGATGACACCAATGATCAAATGCACATCAGCTTCCATAAATCCCTAGACATATTGCACAACAAGCTGAACAAGCAGTGGACCATCCTTGATTTCAGATTTTCAGAGAGAGATCGATGCTCTTAATTTCCTGTTCTTCCACACAAATACGACATCACTCAATGCACTGAATACCCCACTTCTTGGTTAGGCTCCACACATTATAGTGATCTGCGATGACCCAATGATAAAATGCACATCAGCTTCCATAAATCCCTAGACATATTGCACAACAAGCTGAACAAGCAGTGGACCATCCTTGATTTCAGATTTTCAGAGAGAGATCGATGCTCTTAATTTCCTGTTCTTCCACACAAATACGACATCACTCAATGCACTGAATACCCCACTTCTTGGTTAGGCTCCACACATTATAGTGATCTGCGATGACACCAATGATCAAATGCAGATCAGCTTTCCCGAATTGCCATTAATCCCAAGAAACCTTGATGTTTGCAATTATGTTTGCATAAAACCCACATCTTAGTCAGACCACAGAGTTAAGTAATCCGAGGATCCCGCCTAGCAAAACCTTTTCTGGGAAGAGATTCAGCTGCCTAGTTTCCTGCTATGAGGCTATGTCCAGGAACCTACCAAATTCTCAGTTTTTTGGATTAACCAGTTTCGTTATGCACCTGTTTGAGTTGATTACATTCAGTGCCGCTTTTACTGCAGCCCTCGTGACGAACAAAATTTCAGCTTAAAAGACACAACAGTTGACATCCTGTCTGAAAGACAAGTTCAGCTGGAAATTCTCGCTGAAGATCCCAGCTTCAGTTCCCATATCCATATTGTAAAAACCAAAATTCTGGGAAGTGCGAAGGGTATCCCATCTGCCCAGTATTGATATCTGCGGACTCTTCTGCAATTTTATCATCGTCAAGTATCCATCCATACCTCAGGCGAGCATGCTTCCAATAACCAAGTTCTCTTAGACGGAGTGCACTAGTGGAAACTCTCCAATTTGTGTTAGGGTTCCAAGTAGTGACATCAATATTTATATCCAAAGCCAGTTGAGGGCTGCACCTCCTGGCGACACTAGTACATATGACCGCAATCCTGTGAACCTTACTCAATAGGTTGAATTGGCTACTTCCATTCGATGCATTGAAGCGACTCAATCATCCAGTTACTTATATAATAATTGGGCAATCTACTGTTTTATGTAACCAAGAAACCGTTTTCATTTCGACGCTTTCATAACCATCTTCATCCATTCCATTTCTAGTTTATGTTCCGGTCAAAAATAGTTAACAGGACCGGCTCCTTTACACTAAAAACTCAGCCTGAAGCTCAAGTTTATAGTTTCCGTCACTGATATGCAAAAACCACACATTTTCCTGCGGCACTAATGGCAACATCACCCACGGAGGTCACTCCAGTTCAGGGGATCTATATATGGCGCTAAAGTCCTCGTTAGAATATTGCGGACAGCGAACTGAAATGAAACTCTCTTCCATTTGATAGATATCGTACGACCATCCTGCTTTCCAGTTATACTATCAGATTAGGAGAATGCAAAAATATCCGTCAAGAAAGTGGCAAACAAAATGCAATAGTTATAAAAAAGGAAAAGAATAGAGAATAGAAAAAGTTGTGAAAACAATTTTGTTACCGCTTTCTGGTTTTTGTTCGTCTCATTCCAAATTTTTTAAGGAATATCGAAAAGTTATAGAAATATAACAGATCCGTCAAAATTGTTTCTACAAATCGCTCTCCTCAAGTTTACACTATATCGTACCATGCGGTCTCCGCAAATGAGAATTTTGACAAACAGTCTAACATGACCATAACCACTAATAGCCAAAACAAGAAGAATTGCTCCATGTGGTGTGACACGCGGCCAAAGTTCTCTCCGAGCAAACAGCTAGGACAGAATGCTGTCGATAAGAAGCAAGGGCGACGGATGTTGCATTCTTAAAGCTATTGATGGTAGAAGGTAGATTGAAGCTATCAAAGGACGCGAAAATGAAAACTGCGATCGATATATCCAACAGAATCTTGCCAGACACTTGCCAAAGACTTCTCCTTCAGGTAGGCGTGTTTAGTGCAACTAAATTGTAGTGGGCTAATTCGATTCCAAATATTCAAATCAATCATTCTCTCTATGACTTTCAACACAAAATATGAGACACTAATTGTCATATAACCCTTAGGAGATACGTGACAAGTTTTTCCTGATTTTGTTGTAAAAAGAAACAAACCCGTAAAAAACATAGTTTTTGACTATAAAATCTAAATCTTGTCCATATTTTGACAGTTAATTTTTGTCGTCGCCATTAGTTTGCCTGTGAAGTTTCAGCTTGATTGGATCACAGGAAAAGGGTTAAAAATCAATTTTTCGGAGCGCAGACAGGTGAAGTTAATATAAATAATTTAAAAAGACAAGTATTTCCTTCCGCTTATCTGTAAAAAAGTATAGTCTGAGACATGACCAACATTTTGCAACACAGCTGGCAATACCCCATTCGGATATTGCGATTTAAATGAGTTTATTCTATTTATATTCCAAAATCACACCCAGGCCTGTGATATCAGGAACAGAGAAATCCCGAAACCTACATCCCGTATCGGTTCCGATATTTCTCCAGTTTGGGAAGTGAGCCTCAATAAGCATCTCAAGGCTTTCAGCTCTAGGTACAGTCCATGTCTCATTTGCTCGTCCAATAAAACTAATAACCTTGGATTCCTTATATATCACTTGCGAAAGCGTGCTCCGTCATTGACTTCTTGCAGCTGAAACTGATGCTAAATGGTTTCCCACTACATTCCATGAAGGATTTGGGGAGAGCTTTTCACAACCAGTGAGCTGTTACTAGTTTTGCATTCACTGATTGGAACCTAAATTTTTACACCGGTTCCGAACGGTATTTTGAGAAGCATTTTCATGGCTAAATACTCGATAGTGTCGGATGTGTGATATGGCCGCCGTCGAAAGAAGTTTTCAGGTGGTTAAGAGCAGCGATCGATCCCAGGATCTCAGATACAAGAGGCTCGCATTTTAACCAATGCACAACGGACGACCATACAGAAACTGGTGCTAACGCCCCTTTTGCCGTTTTGACAAGACCTACTATACTGATTGACGTTGGATTTAATCCATTTCTTTTCCTAAACTCTCCTACTTCCACGACGCCTGAAAAGGACGCTGATACAAATATGGCTGATGTTTTAGTTCTCTTTATAAATCTTTTGAAAATATCGCCTTTTTGTTACCGCTCCAAATTTCCCTCTACTACTACCATGGCGGCAAATGATGGAAGATGTTCGAATTGTCAAATTTCGCTTATATACCGATGCTGAAGTTTTCTCCATTAAGATGTCGAAGAGGTCGCGTGCCAGGCATGTTGGTATATCACGATAAATGTTTTGTGTTTCAAGCAGCACAAGACGTATACGCTGAGAAATTTTGTATTTTTTTGTTGTTTGGATGCAAACATAATGCGTTTGTAGCTTGTCGCAAATATAGTATACTTGCGCACAAACACTTTGTGTTTGCTATTCAATATAACATATTTGGGACACAATGACTAGTAGGTTATAATTTATATGTTTGTGACCCAAATGTGGCTTTGTTTGTTGAAAACTGCTGAAAGCAAAAACGTGACAGACAATAATGAAAAAACATCAACAGATCTTCAATTCACGAGAACAATGCCTGCAAACATGTACATGGTTACTGCAACATGTTACTGCAGCCCAAATTTTTCAGCGTCTACAAATGCCAGGTGAGCATTTGCCGGAAATGACAATGTATAACCAAATCTAAGAGAAACCTAATGCTAGAATTGTACTTCTTTGTCTTTTCTCTGGAAATTTTTGTATTTTTATAAGATACAGCTTATGACAGTTTTTTATAGCTTTAGCAAAATATCCTCTTCAATTGCTACTAAGCACTATTGTTCTACCATTGTCGGCCATATTTAACTTCCAAAGAATTGTTTCACTGGCATATTAATGAGGGTAGTTTCGTTTCCTTTAAACTTCTTTAGCTTTCTGATATCTTTTCTTCGTTCCCACTCTTAAATGCTTTATACTAATTAATTTACTTAAGAAGAAAAATGCAAAGCTATCTGTCAAAGTCTTAATACAATTACCACCTGAAGAATTCAGCAAACCAACCTGTTGATTAACTGCGGCCACACGCATCGCCAACGTAAGCACTTGTTTTATACGAGTTCAAATTCTGCTGCTACTGATGTTACATGTTGCTGCAAGTTGTCTGCAACATTATGATGATTGCTTGTTGCGAATACTTTTTAAATGCTATAATTACAACATCAGCAGCAAGATCAACAGCTTTGAAATGTTATCTGAAAGAAGAAAAAAAAAACACCATTCTCGAGATCTCAGTTCATATGCAAACGAGTCTCAGAAACACACAAAATAAAAACATGGATCAGTAGTTGAAATAAAAATTCAAAATACAAAGAAAAATTCAAGCAAAAAACCAAAAAAAAAAACAAAACGTTTTTACATAAATCTTGTTAATTATAATTAAATTTGATTGTCGTGTTTTCATGTGATTATGGTCAACAACACGTCCATAAACTCTTTGCGTTTGGATATATCTCTTTATGGATCTGCCAAAAAAAAAAGTTATATCTTGTTTCCATGTAATCAGAGTGGATATACATATGTATCTGAGAGTATGTTATGTAGGACATTAAACATATCATATTTCAGTATGTGATTCGGTTATAAACGAATCTGCAATGGAAGGAATAGTGACTGAATGCGTTTTACAGTGGAACCCTGCAACAAGGCCCATAATGAATACTCGGAAGTTATTCATTAAGCTGATAAGTTTGCGAAAAGGTGCTGGTAGTAGGCATGTCCTATCTAGAAACAAAGAACTACACCCACAGAAAAATAATCGAATTTGTCGTAATCGAATTTAGAGGTTGTCACAACCATATTAGAGGTTGTCACTACCTCCAATGCGTTTGTGGCAACCTAATAGAGGTTGCTTCTAACGAATTTCAATTGTGGGGACCGAATTCGGTCGTGACAACATTAATTCGGTTGTGACAACTGCAATTCGGTGACAACAGCTGAATTTACGGTTGCCACAACCTCTTTCAAACAATTAGTTCGGTGAGTGTAGCAGAAACAAATCCGACCTGAATAAGGATATTAAACCACTTTTGCCACTATCGTACCATCTCTTCAACATCACACCAAACAATATCATAAAAGGCGTGGTAATTTACCGTGTAATCTCTTCAATATCCATTTGTATAACAAGTGAAATATCAGAATGGATTACAGACTACCGTGCCACCTCATCAACGTCTTTGTTAAGATTCGTGTAAGGTATAGAACAGTTAATACATCTGGTACATTCTTTAATCGATACTACAGGATAATACTGCAGTATTCCCGAATCAGGAATAAACCCAACCTATTGTGCCACTGCCACATATTTTGTATACTTCACGCCATAGGCGAGTTGACCGGCTGAGCACGTTATCTTCATAAAACTAATGACACCAGGCAATTCTCATCAAATGCCCATTCCCACGTAACATAAATACTGCAGCCATAAGTCGTTAAACTCAAAACTCATGAACAAACTCCTGAGCAATTTGCTGAAGGATGTGGTTCAAAATTGAAGAGACCAAAATCCAGTTTCGACTCACTGCTTTCCTGTCACCGTCTGATCCATAACGAGCAGCTGAAACAGAATCCTCCTGGCAATAGGTAAAATGCAAACCATGGTGGACTGGGTTTGCCTTCCGCCACCGTTACATAGGCAATGAAAATACATGGAAAATATAATAGACGAAGAAAACCCCTAACTGTTGATGACCCTCGCAAACGTTATACCTACAACGATTTAAGGATATGTACCTGGAATGTGCGAACACTATACAGGATGGGTGCCACTTTCCAACTGGCGGTTGTCGTCGTAAAATATAGAGCTGTCATCACAGCTATCCAGGAAATGCGATGGACAGGATATGGTTGCACCAGAAAGAAAACTGCGATAATTACCACAGCTGCCATGAGCGAAAGCACGAATTTGGGTGCGGATTTATTGTTGGCAAGAGGCTGCGACACCTAGTTTCAAGGTTCAACCAGTGAGTGAAAGCATAGCCACAATTCGCATCAAAGCGAAATAGTTCAACATCTCGTTAATTTGTGTGCACGCGCCCACAGTGGATAAAGATGATGAGGTCAAAGAATAACTTTATGAGCGTCTGGAAGAGGTATACGAACGCCGCGCTGACAACGACATTCAGATTATTATAGGCGATTATAATTTGAAATTGGGAAAAACAGTTTCTTTCGACCAACCATCGGTAAACACAGTCTACATAATACCACCTCCGATAATGGAATTAGACTGATAGACTTCGCCACTGCAAAGAACTTGGTAGTTAGTAGCACACGATTCTAGCATAAGCACATACAGAAGGCTACGTGGTTATCTTCTGATCAGATAACTAAGAAGCTTGGTAATAGATGGCAGGCACTCTTCTAGTGTAATATATGTACGTGTGATTCGAGGTGCCAATATCGTCACGCATAATTACCTGGTGGCTTGGAAAGTTCGCTAAAGACTGAGCGGGACGAAAAACGTACAAAGCCGAACACAAGAAAAGGTTGATATTGACAAGCTACAAATATCGGCGATGTCACAGTTATATCAACAAAGCTCACTCTCCTGTAAGAGCAGAATACTCCCAATCCTGAAGACCCAAAAGCGCAGTGGAAGCATATCTTCTATTCTTTGGTAAACGCTGCCAGGACTGAACTTGGCTATCAAAAATCGCAGAAAGATAAGCCATGGTACGACGAAGAATGTCGCTTTGCAACTGATGAAAAAGACGCTGCACGTATGGCAACGAAATATTCAGTTACAACGCGTGCTGCAAATGAGCGGTACAATAGGCTAAGAATTGTGGACAAAATCAATCAGTGTTCGCACTCACGGGCGATGTGTTAACACCTTTTTGTTTCACGGTACCTGTTCGATTTCTATGAACACATTAGTAAATGAATGATACATTGGAAAATAAAAAGAAGAATAGTTTTTGTGCTGAAGGCTCTTTTGCAATTGCACTTTCTATTTTCTTACATCTGCTTTAACATTAGATGTAATATTGCTAAAATAAATGAAGCAATATTTAGCCCCCAAAATAATTGTTTTTGTTTTGTCATAAACCGAGCGACGACAAAAAGTATTGAATAGTATAGAGATCTTATTGCACTCGTTTTCCGCTCTCATGCAGAGAGTCTGAGTAAAAGAGCATAAACGAGTCTTGTTCACTGTATAGAATATTTCAATATAAATGCAACATTTCGACAATGTTATTACATAAAACAATACAAAAAGCATAAATGTTTCAAAAGGCATCAATGTTTCACATCAAAATTATGAATGGACCAAGTTATGACATAAAGAGTGTATTACGTTTGGAATCAATCGCCAGATGTTGCCAGTGCCTTTGAGCCATACAATTCTCTATAATATTCAATACTCTTTGGCGATAACGACCTTCTTGTTTGTTCGCTGCCGCTACATAAATACCACAATACCTATTTTCAGGCAGAGACTATTGTTGTACAACAACCACGTATGTGAAGCTAACGTTGTATGTTGTTTGCATGTGTTCACTTTCATAGATTCCCCTACCCGTGCCTATAGATGTTAACACATCAAAAAATTATTTAGGAGAAAAAAATGGCAGTAGGAGAGAGAGTAAGAGAGAGAGAGAGAGTGAAAAGACCGAAATATGCAGGATGACCAATGAATCCCGAAAATTTTTCCAGAGGGTAAGAAGATCGAATAACGGGCCGAATAATGGCAAGGACGAGTATGGGAATCTGGTGACTGATAAGCAGTGTGTGCTTAAAATGAGGATAGACCACTTTTCAGCACTCAGATTCTTCCACTGAAGATTAGGAGGTAATGATTGTGGAAGACATTGTAGATTGTACCCCCCCCCCCCCCCCACCCCACTAGCAACATAAGCGCGACTAGAAAGGCGACCTCCCGGCTAAGAATAAAAACGCCGCTGATGTGGATGAACTACCCGCTGTAGTTTTTAATGCAGGTGGCGAAGGACTGCTAGCCCACATGCACTAACATATACGCGGTGTATTATTGGGGGAATCGATGCCTGACGATTGGGGTCTCAGATCGCGGTATCAGTCTTTTATCCATCGCGTATAAGGTCTTGTCGAGCGTATTATATGAAAGACTAAAGCCAATTGTTGAAACCCTGATTGGACCTAATCAGTGCGGTTTTAGACCAGGCAAGTCCACGACCGACGAAAAGCAAATCGATACATACCATCTTTTTGTCGATTGCAAACGTGCGTTCGACAGCCCCATACGAGGAATATTTTACCATTTGTCTGAACTTGGTATTCCAGCAAAACTGATCCGCCTCTATAGAATGATGCTGACCCCCACCAAGTCAGCAGTGAAGGTGGGAAAGGACCTCACTGAACCATTCTGTACCAAGCGTGGCTTGAGACAAGGCGACAGACTTTCGTGCAATCTCTTCTATATCTTTATGAAGATAATAATGAGAAAAGCTGCAGTAAATACGAACAAGACCATCAACACGAAAATCCATATGCTGCTGGCGTATGCTGATGACATAGCCATGATTGAGCAACATTTCCAAGAGGTTTCCGCAGTATTTGGAAGAATTGAAAAAGAATCAGCAAAGGTGGGTCTTCCTGGTAATGAGGGCAGGACAAAATTGATGGTGTCAACGACTAGAGAAACCTCTCGACTTGGTCCGCACTTGAATGTTGACAACCTATTTAATTTTGACAACCGATTTAAAATTCTCTACCTTGGATCTGCGGTGAGCCAGGAAAACAACGTCAGCATGGAGATAAATAGGAGAATTGTGCTTGCAAATAGATGCTACTTTGGGCTCAGCAAGCTGTTTAAGAACAAAGCCCTCTCTCGACAGATACAACTGCAGCTATGCCAGACTCTCATTTTACCTGTCCTGACATATGGCTCCGAAACTTGGGTCATATCGCAAGCGGATGAAAAACACCTGGAAGTTTTCGAGAGAAAAATTCTCCGTAAAATATATGGGCCTTTTAGGGAAAACGGCGAGTACCGACGTCGCTGGAACGCAGAGCTATATAGTCTCTATTCTGACGTGGACATAGCTAGACGAATCAAAGTGTGCCAATTGCGTTGGCTAGGCCATGTTATCAGAATGGATGAAGATGAGCCAGCGCGAAAGATTTTTGATAACGCACCCGATGGAAGCAGGAAAAGAGGACGACCAGGACTCCGCTGGAAAGACCAGACAGAAGAATCCCTCCGTATCCTTGGTGTTACCAACTGGCGAGAAAAGGCGAAGGATAGAGACAGTTGGTAGAATATGTTGAAATTTGTTTAATTTGTTTGTTTAATTAATATGTGTAAGACGTCTGACCTCATGAGGTTGTAATATAGTCAATAAAAGTAAAAAAGACATATGGCTCCGAAACTGAGCTCAATACTTAATTGTTTTGTGAGGCAAGAAAGTGTATGGAAAATGTGTTTTAATTCATCTCTTTGGGTGTGTGTTGGCTCTAAAGAAACAATGAATATTTATAAATCAAAATAACACGTTTTCACTGATACATCGGGTTTTCAGCCTAAATCTTAACTCTGTGCCCAAATCGTCAGTATTGCTAGACTCGTGGTATTAGGTACTAGAAATCGACACACAAGACATTGCTGCAAATTGAAATATTGACGACAAGGAAGAAATCACTAAATTCCGTATCTGGACATGACTTCCTGTGCAGGTCAGGTTATCAATTTTGATGTCTTATATCTTGAACAGCAGCTGCTCCTTCGTACCTACCTGTAGCAATGCACTACATTAAACTCAAAGTGTCAAAGTTTAGACGTTTTACTGTATATTTATATTTTTTTTTCTTAAATTCAAATCTTGCAACTTTGTTTTACTTCATTCATTGCATATAGAGACATGACAGTTATGCAGTTTTAATTTGTGTTTTTTATTAAACTGTTAAACTTTATAATTAACAAGAAAAATAATGTTGTTTAAGACTTTAACAAGGTCATCCCACTGGTAGTTTCTTCTTTTTTTTTCGTATACAAAAATGCAACAAAATATATAAGATTTTGTTTAATTTTTCGGTTAAAGAAAGAGCCAAATATGTAAATAAAAACTATTTATTTGTATTTAAATACACGTGTTGCAGCATTTAGAGCATTTGGGATCAATTCCACTGTTACCTGCCCAGCGATTATCGCTGCGAATTTTTGTATATTTTATTATTACCAATATTTATTTGTTTAATGATTGTGTTAACATTGTACGGACATAAAACATATGACAGTGATTTGAATTTAAATGCGTTGTATGTTTTAGATTGGGAAATTTTTAAAAAATTTTCGCTACACATGCAATTTGATGTTTTTATTGTAAACAAAAGACATATTGAGGAAATAGTTATAAATTTTGTAGTTTAGGGTAAGCTAGGTTTTTTAATATAAGCGACGTTTTGCAAGGAGTTTATAATGTAATAATTATAAGATATTGGGCACGGCACACTGTGGTAATGAATCGATTTTCATCGGCCAAAATTCAATAACTTTTGTTCCAGTAAATAGTTTTGAGTTCTGTAAACAGACACCGATTGCAACTAAGGAGTCAAGTCTTTTTCTTCGGTATTAACAGTGAAAATCTAGCAATTTGGTATATTTCAAAAGTTTACTACTTCACCCATTGGCGGATTTGTGGGGATGCTGAATTTGAATACACTTGTCTATTGTAAACAAGGATCTATTAGGCGCTTTATAATAAAACCATTAAATTAAAAGAGAAATTGGCCGCTAGAGTGTAAAAAAAATTGTGATATCTGTCCATATGTATTGTCTACGTAAAACCCCGTAGGCGCCTAATTTTAAATAACGACAATCATCCAAACGATACTGATATCTCGATAATGACAGTTCATATACCATTTAAAAGACATGCGTTCATAAAACTTCACAACCGACAGAAAAATATTAAATTCCATATCGTTTCTTACATATGGTTATGTCAACACCTATATCAAATTCATTATCGTTTTGTCGGTAGTAAAGTTTTATGTACGTACGTATTTTAAATGGTTCTATGATCAGCATTATCGACAGTATTATAGTCATTAGTATCGACAGCATTATCGTTATACATACAGTCTGAAAAATCTGCCGTTTTTTCTTGTTTGGAAGTAAATATCATAGATAAAAGAAATAATAGATATAGCACGACCATTGTCAACTTTGTTCACTAGGTGCTGTCCTGTACTACTGTCACTTTCACTGCAGTTTCCCTTAATTCTCATTGACGTTTATTCAAAGTTGTGGGAAATTTTTGTGAAAGCAATTTAAACAATGCAAATTGTGACAAAATTTAAATGATTTTGATTAAATTAAATTTTTATATAAAACACTATTTCAAAGACATAAGGCCGGTGTTGGGATATCAATAGGAGAAAACCCGTAAGACCGCCCAAAGATGAACATCGCGGAACGCCTTTTAAATCTAAAAACTTCCCCGCCCAAAAACTGTAGCAACTTCTGTGGCCATAGATGCCAAAACCGTTAGAGTATCTGAGGACTCTCAACAAGAAATGGCAGCTTAACCGGAGGAAGAACCAATTTATTAGGCCATAGTCGGTGGTGGTGACATGGCTTTGCAATTCGATGGCCATCAGAGATATTCTACTTTAAGTAACGTGTTGTATTCTTGTTTTCTTGACATTTTTGCTGAAAATTTTTTCTTTTGATATGAAATTTTTAATTGTCATATTTTTTACCTTTTTTTTTTTGGGAACAAAAAAAATTCCATTTATTGTTTTCAACGACACCTAGAAAATTATCCATTACACTAAAATCCTCCCAACACTTGTGCTTCTTCTTTTGTTTACTTTATCTATGGTAAATATAACGTGTGTTTGGAGCTTCTCGCAAATATTGTATGCTTGTGTTCAAACACATTGTGTTTGCTATTAAGTAGTACATGTTTGAGACACAATGTTTAAAATGTTATAACATATGTGTTTGTGATCCAAATACAGCTTTGGTTTTGATGCAAATACAGCTGTGTTTGGTGCACTGTTTACTTCTTGTTTTTGCTGCTATGATCTGTCGAGAGCAGAATAATAAAAGGCGAGCCGAGATAGATTACTCTCAACCTAAGTTAATGTTACTGGCAAGGGTATAAGTGTATTGATGCATTATTGTTTCAGTCAGTGATATTTAAAACTTTCTGAATGTGTGTGTACATGAATTGAGTGTTTCTTATGTTGACTAATCTGTTGCGTTTTAGTTGCATGCATTCAGTTGGCAATCGTTCATTTGGGAGGAAACACACAAATAATTCGACGTAATTATATGGATTTTTGGAACGAAACTTAAAAGTATACATCTTTGCAAGTAAACATGCTAATGTTTACATTTAAATGTAAGTGAGTTTAGGACTTGCATATATATGGATATTTAGGGTATGTTCCAAACATATACAATGTATATGATACATGGTTCCCGCTGAATGTACAGGGTGTCTCAAAAGTGACCACTCTAGTGGAAGATGCTCTTATTTTTGCAAATGGCCGCCAATGTCAGATCTGTTTTGACATTTGTGGACTAGACAGATGTAGAATACAAGTAAGTAAGCCATGGAGCGATAGACTCCCCAAGAACGCGGAATAATCGTGTATATATTTTTGCGTAACAATTCGTCTCTGGTGTTGGCGCAGCGCGAATACCGTCGCCGATTCCCCGGCCGTCCGACACCGACTGCGCAAACACTTCGCCGTTTGGCCACTAACCATGAAGGGTATGAGACCATACGAGACGTTGCCAGGAGTGGCCGGCCCCGGAGCGGTCGTTCTGCCGAGAATATCGCCGCTGTTGCCGAGGATATCGAACTGTCGCCGAAAACATCGACCAGACGCCGTGGTCGACCAGGTCGTCCCTATGGCGAATTTTAGTCAAAGACCTGCGCATGTTCCCATACAAAGTCCAGTCCGTGCATCAGCTGCTGCCTGTCGACCGCCAAACGCGTGTAACCTACGCCCAAACCATCCTCAATCTCGTGGACGAAGTGGACGATTTTTCCACCAAAATCATAATAAGCGATGAGGATCATTTCCACCTCAGCGGGTACGTGAACAAGCAAACCTATTGATTCAGGGGCACCGAAAATCTACGAGTGATGCCCGAGGAGCCATTACACCCGCTCAAAGTGACTGCATGGTGCGCTGTTCAAGCTGGAGGAGTCATCGGGCCATTTTTTTTTTTCGAGAAAGCCGCTGGTCAAACGACAACAGTGGACGGTGCGCGCTATAGGGCCATGTTAACCGAGTTTTTTCTGCCGCAATTCGACGAATTAGGACTGGAGGACATGTGGTTCCAACAGGACGGAGCAACGGCACACTGCGCGAGCCAAAACCGATATTCTCATCTCTCGTTTTGGCGATTTGCACTGGCCCGCAAGATGGCCCGATTTAACCGTTCCAGACTTTTTTGTGGGGTTTTTTGAAGTCCCGTGTTTATGTGCACAAGCGCGCAAGGTCAACATTCGACACGAGTGCGAGAATCTGTCGCCCGAAGTTCTCGCCGAAGTGATGAAAAATGCTATAAAACGAGCCCGTATGGTAATCAATTGTGACGGCGCCCATTTAACCGATATCGTCTTCTCAACTCGTCGGTGGTGCAATGGGTAGTGTGCGCGCCTCTTGTGCTTGAGATCCTGGGTTCGAACTCTGCTCCGACCAACTTAAAAAAAAAAAAAAAACAATAAATTTCTTTCGACGGCGGTCACCTCGCATAGTGACGGCGACACTATCGAGTGTTTAGCCATGAAAATGCTTCTCAAAAATACCGTTCGAAACCGCTGTAACAGTGTAGGCCCCAATCAGTGAGTATAAAAAACTAGAAACCGCACAGCTCACTGGTTGTGAGAAGCTCTCACCGATTCCTTCTAGGGATGTAATGGGAAACCATTTATTCTTTTTTCATCTTCTCAACTTAACCAATAAAATTCTAAAGGTTCAAATAAACATAATCAAAAAACAGAATCGAAGTTTTTCATTTAGAAAAAAAATGAGAGCCAAAAAACATCGGATGACTTCTTTTGAAACACCTTGTACATTGTTTAACTTTTTTTAATTTAATATTTGATTTTACAATTTTAAACGTCGGGTTTGAAATACCTACAATTATTTTGTGTTAGACTGAGTGAAAATGAATCCGGTTGTACCTACAAAATTCATGAGAAATTCGGTTACAGCAACCAAACTGGCGCCAAATGATATGATACCAAATTCTGTAGTTGCATCCGAAATTTTATAAAACTTGAATGACAGAATGAATATAATTGAAGATTCAGTTATCACAACCAAATCAATTTTAAAACGAGATTGCTACAACCGAATTTCAGTTGTGGGGAATAACTTCGGTTGTTACCACTGAATTGCGGTTGCCATAACCGAATTGAGGTTGAAATTCGATCGTGACAACCTCAATTCGGTTATGGCAACCGCAATTGGGTGGTAACAACCGAATCGAGGGTTGCTACAACCTCTTCTCACACAGTTAGTTTTCTGGATGTGGTCAATCTTCATTTGTTTCGTAGAACCGCTTTCGCAGGTACGATTTTAATACCAGCCTCTAATCAAAATAAACAGGATGAAAAAGCATTATAAGTGTTTAAACTGTAACATCAGACGAGTTTAGCTCTATTTTTACAAATTATATCTTAAGTGAAAGTTAGTCTGTAGAATTATGAAAAGCAAGATTATTACAATTAGTAACTCTAACAAAAGTTCAGGACTTTTCAACGTCTTCTCCTCTAGAGTTTCGCATATTTTATTTATTTAAAAACTCGAATAGTATACTAATTTGTTAATGAGGTTTTATCTAAAATCTATTAGTAACAATTTAGTTTCTTTCCTTTAATTACAGGTAAGCAATTGTGATGATGCATTGAATGACATTTTAAGACTATTGAAATACAAATTGTAAGTTTGCATATAAAATAAATCCAAACCGTAATTTGTTTATAGTTGTAGATACCACACATTATTTTTTACAATTGAAACCCCTCTGTCTATCCAATTCATTTCAAAATATTTCCATAAGTTTTCACGTAATTACTTATGAAATTAAACAACCTCCTTCCATATCTCTGTCAATGCACTTGTTGTTTTTACACCCTTTTCCATTTAAAAATTGAACTTAAACAATAAATTATCCCATTTAGTTGATGCACAATTGTGCAATGTGCAACACAACTTAAAAGAGGCACGCGTCTCATATCATCACCAACAACCAATAACATTGCCAACAGCAGCAGCAGCAACACCATTTCCAGCTCAATAAGAAGCACAAGCAGAAGAAAAGAAAAATAACAGCAACAAAATATTGCAAAATCTATAGATGGACACAGACAAAGAAGCTAAACAAAACAAAACATAACAAGAATTGAAAACAGCCTTGCCACAAATCATCTGGTTAAAGATCACATGATGCAATAACCAAAATAAATATGTGCCACTGGGTTAAAATGTTTATTAAACGGAATCGACTTTTAGCAGCATTGCCCTCCAGTTTCGCCGAATGTTGCTGCTGATGATGTTGCTGTTGTTGGCAATTCGACAACCATCTTGTGAGGCAGCGGCAACAGCATCTTCTGATTTCCGATGCCACAGACAACATGTTCATGAGCAAACGAACAAACAAAACAGCTAAATGAAGAAGACAGACAAGAAAAAAACACAGAAAGACAAACAAAAACATAAGGGGGAAAAAGTTCAAGTTGCTGTTGTTCTTCGTTGTGTATGAATATTTTAAGGACTCCCCAATGTTTTACTCACATCTTAAAGATTGTATTTTGTTGTTGTTGTTGCTGGTGTTCGCTGTTGTTGATTTCAAATTGACTTTATTGCTGTTTGGGCTTTAAAAGTTGCATTCTACACAAACACACACACATATTGCAGCTTACACCTGCTGTTGCCGCTAATAGTAATTGTGTTGCTGTTTCCACTGGTTAAAAGGGAGCGATCTTGACGTGGTGTTGCTAATACTTTTGCAAATACTGCAGATCTTATTGGGAAATCTTTCTTATACATGACTTCAAAGTTTTTCCTAACAAACTGATTTGCTAAATGGATCCATAACTCATTTAATGATATGGAATGCATTTAATATTCGAGAACTACATCTTCGTAATGAAATTTGTCATGGAAAGGCAACCAAAGAAAATAAATTCATTAAAATTATGAATCAAGTTTAGTAAAACATCACTTTTAAGAAAATTATTCATTAGGAAACAAGAAGAAAATTCTATGAAATATTAATGAATCTTCATGGAAACATTCATAGCCGAGGAACCGCTTCGGTTACCGGTTATTTACAAGAACCGACCAGATATATGCTTACAAGAGCCGAAGGACGGGTCCAAATGAACGGAAAACGGTTCATTAAATAAAATAAATGGTTTCCCATTACATCCCATGAAGGAATCGGGGAGAGCTTCTCACAACCAGTGAGCTGTGCGCTTTCTAGTTTTATACTCACTGATTGGGACCGGTTCCACTGATTTACACCGGTTCCGAACGGTATTTTGAGAAGCTTTTCATGGCTAAATACTCGATAGTGTCGCCGTCACTAAGCGAGGCGACCGCCGTCGAAAGAAATTTTAAGGTGGTCAGAGCAGAGATCGAACCCAGGATCTCAAGTACAAGAGGCGCGCACACTACCCATTGCACCACCGACGGCCACGGCCACCACCAAACGGTTCATTAAAAACCGAAAACAGGTTCAAATAAACCGGAAACGGTTACAAAACGAACGAAAATCGTTTCTACAGGAACTGAAAATCGTGATAATCTTTGGGTGAGGGTACGAAAATGTGTATTTGTTTTTATCAAACTTGGGAATGGGAATCTGGTGACTGACAAGCAGTGTGTGCTTAAAATGTGGAAATATCACTTTTCAGCACTACTCCACTCAGATTCTTCCACTGAAGATTAGGAGGTAATGATTGAGGAAGACAGTGTAGATTGTACCCCACCCCACACAGACAGGGCGAGATTAGAATGGCAATCTTCCGGCTTTAGAATAGAGCCGCTGAAGTGGACGGACTACCCGCTGAGGTTTTTAAGGCCGGTAGCGAAGGACTGCTAGCCCACATGTATCAACTTATATGTGGTGGTATATAGTTGGGGGAATCTATGCCTGACGAATGGAGTCTCCGTGTATTATGTCCTGTATTCAAAAAGGGTGATCCGTGTGTCTGTTCCAACTATCGTGGTATCAGTCTTTTATCCATCGCCTATAAGGTCTTGTCGAGCGTATTGTATGAAAGACTAAAGCCAATTATTGAAAACCGGATTGGCCCTTATCAGTGTTGGTTTAGACCAGGCAGGTCCACGACTTACCAAATATTCACGCAAGGCAAAATTCTGGAAGGGACACACAAAAAGCATATCGATACATACTATCTTTTTGTCGATTACAAAGCTGCTTTCGTTAGCCCCATTCAGGGCAAATTGTACGAAGCTATATGGGTTCCGGCAAAACTGATGCGCCTCTGTAGAATAACACTGACCATCACCAAATCAGCAATGAAAGTGGGGAAAGACTTCACTGAACGATTCTGTATCAAGCGAGGACTGAGACAAGACGACACACTTTCGTACAATCTCTTCAACATCTTAATGGGGATAATACTGAGAAAAGCTGCACTGAAAGAATAACGCTTTGTCGCATCGATGAAACATTTTCGTTAATGTTTTTACGTTGCTACAGTGAAAAGTCTCGTATATTCGAGAATTTGGTAGACGCAGCAACAATAAATTTCATACAGGAATTCTTTGGTTATTATTCATTTCGTTGCTGCAACAACTTAATTTTCGTTCCTGCAACAATTTGATTTAGTTTAAATATTGTAGAAAACTGGGTTAACCATTAAAAAAAAAGTAACTGCATGAAATTTAAGCCACTGATATTTAGTTTATCTGAAGTAACTTTATTGCTCTAGAGAAGCAAATTCATGGCAGCAATGAAATAAATGCATTGCAAGAACGCTACTTAGTCATTGTAACAATGAAAAAAATTCATTGCAGCAACGACACAAATTCAATGCAGCAACGCGACAAATTCCTTGGAACAATGAATCAAATTCATTGCAGCAACAACCATAGTTTCATCGTAGTGACGAACAATTTGCAGTTGTTGAACACATTTTCGTAGCGGAAATGAAACTGTACGTACGCCCACTTTCGATGACAAAAATTTTTGGGGTGATGGACATTTTCATCCCTGTGACGATGCTTTTCTCTTCAGTGTGCAGTAAATACGAACAAAACTATCAACACGAAAATCCATATGTTGCTGGCTTATGCTGACGACATAGCGAAATTTGCGAGAGGTTTCTGCAGTATTTTCAAGAATCGAAAAAGAATCAGCGAAGGTGGGGCTTTCTGGTAATGTTGGCAAGACAAAAATCACCGCCGTCGAAGGAAATATAAGGTGTTCAGAGCAGGGATCGAACCCACGTTATCGTGCACAAGAGCCGCGCACACAGCATTTGCACCACCGACGGCCACGGCAAATTCATCTACCACTTCAAAACTAAATCGGTTGTCGACATTCAAGTGCGGACCAAGTCGAGAGGTTTCTCTAGTCGTTGACACCATCAATTCTGTCTTGCCCTCATTAACAGCAAGACCTCTCGCAAATTTTGTCGGCATACGCCAGCAACATATGGCTTTTCGTGTTAATGGTCTTGTTCGTATTTACTGCAGCCTTTATCATTATTATCTCCATTAAGAGGTTGAAGAGATTGCACGAAAGTGTGTCGCTTTGTCCCAGTACTCGCTTGGTACAGATTGATTCAGTGAGGTCTTTCCCCACTTTGACTGCTGATTTGGTGCTGGTCAGCGCCATTCTACAGAGGCGGGTCAGTTTTGCCGGAATACTAAGTTCAGACATAGCTTCGTACAGTTTACCCCGTTTGGGGCTATCGAAAGCAGTTTTGTAAAAGATGGTATATGTCGATTTGCTATTCGTGGGTTTTCTCCAGGATTTGGCGTAGCGCGAATATTTGGTCAGTCGTGGACCTGCCTGGTCTAAACCAACACTGATAAGGTCCGATTAGGTTTTCAACAATTGGCTTTAGTCTTTCTCATAAGACCTTATATGCGATGGATAAAAGACTGATACCGCGATAGTTGGAACAGACACATGGATCACCCTTTTTAAATACACGACATAATACACTGAGACTCCAGTCGGCAGGCATAGATTCCACCAGCCATATACGAGCCATATATATTGAGCGTTCAATACTGTCCGGACCGAATCACTCATCCAATCCTTAACCATTTGATGGTGGACCGGGCATTAATAGACTGGATCAATACTGTGCTAAGGAATAGAAGGATAAACTGTGGTTACCATGATATAAATATTGGAGACAGGCTACAACATATGAAATCGGCAATTGAATTGGAATCCCCATGTAGATGGCAGATGTTGGCCGCTATGCAGAAGGGCTATTGGAGCCAAATAGGGCCTCAACCCGGAAATAACACATTGGCTCTGCAGGAACGTAATTAGGCCCGTACTAGCATATGGTTGTGTAGTACGGTGGCCGGTAGATGAGAGGAAATGTAATATCGCAATACTGTAACGAATGTGCTGCATTGGTATTAGCGGTCCAATAACGACAACCCCGACAAGGGCCATGGGGACTATTTTATGTATCCAGCCAATCGAGATTAGGCCGCCCTTGCGTCAAAACGTCTACAGGCAATAGGTGAATGGATCAACAGGGATCTTAAGTCTAAACACCAACGGATAATGGAGGCTTTGGTCAGTTAGACGCCAGATAAGTGTGAATACGACCGAATACCCGAGCTAAGGATTAAGGATTAATTGTGTGACTTTAACACCAACTAGAGACGCCTGGCAGGATAGGACCCTGGCACACACACGAATTCTTAAGCCGGGAGATTGTCGTTCTAATCTCGTCTTCGCTTGGCGGGGGGGGGGGGGGATACAATTTACACTGTCTTCTACATTCATTACCTTCTGATCTTCAGTTGAAGAATCTGAGTGGAGTAGTGCTGAAAAGATGTCGCTCCACATTTTAAGCACCCACTGCTTATCAGTCACCAGATACCCATTCCCATCCTTGCAGGAGGGCTACCCATTATTAGGCCCTTTATTCGATCTTCTTATAATCTGGAAAAATTTTCGGGATTCATTATTCATCCTACACAATTCGGTCTCTCTCTGCTCCCACTGCCATTATTCTGCCCTAGTAGGAGGGTGAGCAACCGTTTTTTGACTGACTTGCATTTTAATTAAGATTTTTAATTTGTTTAGTTTTAACGATTCCGCCTAAAATGTTGGTTTACATTTTAGAGTTTTTCATATCATTTGAGACAGGCGACGCATTTCCACACTACCAACAAATTCCCACTGTGTGCCCCTATAATATGACCTCAAAGAAACCGGATAAGTTCATCTGCTACATTTTGATGACAAAGTTGGTTTTTTCTCTCATTGTTTAACTGCCTTTCGAGACCGACCCTTTTTGTATAGAATTGACCTAGTTTTCGCTGTTATAACCTTCACTGATAGTGACAACCACTACAACATCAACAACAATATCAGCAATATGAGGAACAAAAAGTGTTGCCGTTTTTCTGTTGACATTCCCTGGCAATGCCGCGCCAGAACAATGGCAAAAAACACACACGGCAGATAAACTATATCAAAACATCAAAAATTCAAAGTTTTATCACAGAGGGAGAGAGACGACAGACAACTACAAAACAAAAAAGAAAAAGAAAGTAGGTCCTAAAAGACACACAGTCAAACGTCATCATGTCCTGCCACACTTTGAATTCATTCAAAGGTTTCAACAGATATGAATGGAATGACTGGACTGGCATAGTTCATGGTGACTGGGTAGCCAGACAAATGGATAGACGTCATTTAGAACATTAGTTCCCTATGCATAAGTATTTTTGCAGGCCCTGCGCTATAACAATGGTAAGAGATATTGCGGTTTGCGTATTGTTGTATTTCACTTTTGGCTTAAATCTTAGGCCATGCTTATGGCCGGCATTGCTGGAACATCCAGAGCAAACTTTAACAAGAACAACATAAAAAAGAACGGGAAACGAATAACAAACTCAAACAGTAACAACTTGTTACCAATTTAAACACGTTTGTTTCATCTGCCCCAAAATGCAACAGCAGCAGCAGCAGCAACACTATTAAGCTCCAGTTGCTGTCGGCTTTTATGGGTACTACAACAGTAACAACAACCACATACACATATATACAGGCAGCGACCGTATGGACTGGACAGACGAACCTTCCTTCATCAGGTCCTCGAGTATGTGTAGATGATGTTGGCGTGTTATCGGTTTTTAAGGTAGTTGGCCGATGTTGCTGTTGTTTTCCTTTTGTTTCACATTTTGGCCAAAAAATATTTGCGTCTGTCTGACGGACGGTCAGTATCTGTGCAGTTTTGGTAGTAGTTAACTCGTATATGAATATTGTTTCGGTTGGCTGCTACATGTCTCAACATGTGTTCAAACATTTTCGGACATATGAAATTCCACACATTTGGTGTCCGATATAGACGGTATCTACTTACTACATAAAATGTTCAAATATATACAAGTGTTTGGCTATAGGAAACTGTTTCAGTTGTTGTTGTATTTTCGTTTGTTTGTTGGAGTCCGAGTACAATGGCCGATTGGTCGCATTGACTTACGTTTACGGTACAACTCGGGTGTCCTCTCAAGTTAAGTTTGTTGGTCTTAATGCTTAGGTAAGCCTCGGAAAACGTAGCACATGCGGAGCCAGCATCGGTGTAATCATAATAGCAATTTAGTTGTTACAATGGAGTTGTCACTATTGTAAAAATTTACTAGTTCACCCTAATCTGGCCACCCTTCAATAATTTATGAAAACGTAGCACGTGCTAAGCCAACATCGGTGTAATCATAATAGTAATTTAGTTGTTACAATGGAGTTGTCACTGTTGTCAGAATTTACTAGCTTACCCTATCTCGCTGCCCCTCAATAATTTCGGCAACGGTCACTTGGATAAGTTGGGGCAACCCTATCAAAAATTATCGTTGGTGAACAGCAAGTCCGTCGCAAGTTCTGTGAAGCAGTCGGTTCCGTTCAGTGTGTCAAAAAGCTAAAAAATCGCAGACCTCAATGAATGTGGGAATATCTTTTTAATACCATCATAGGATGACTTGCCATTAAGTGTAAATATACACAAAATAGGAGCCCCAGCAACATGTTGCAGGAACCATATCTATGTTCCTAAGTGTTGTATGTGTTTTCATGAATTGAAGATCTGTTGACACTTTTTGTCTTTGTTGTCTATCAGGCTTGTGTTGTTAGCAGTGTTCAACAAACAAAGCCACATTTGGGTCAACCTATTACTCAGTGTGTCTTGAACATGTAATATTGCATAGCAAACACAATGTGTTTGGACACAACTATACTATATTTGCGACATACTGCAAATACATCATATTTGCATCCAAAAAAACAACGAAAAAAAAGACAAATGTTTCAGCGTGTAATTGAGGATGTTAAGGTCAGCAGTGCAATGGTTAGTTAGTGTGTGATACACATTGCTAAGGGGAATTCGGATTCAAGCCCCATTCAGACGTCTTTCAATTTATATTCATCACTGTCAGTTACCTATATGGTGACGAATTTATTTATTTGTCTGCCACGGATAAAATCACATAACTTACGTTCAGCACCTGTGCAAAACTGTAGGCCCTTACTTCTAGGTCTAGAAATATAAAAGACACTGCTCACTGGTTTTGTGAGGTTCTCCGAGGAATTCGATCTTAGCGCCTTATACATACAAATTTGTGAGAGATTTGAGAGACATAACTTTTTGTGAATAAGGCAGTGTAACGGTCATCGGGAATAGTTAACATTTTCACAACATCTTCGACCATAAAAGCACAACATTTGTGCACGCGGAAAAGTCTCTCTTTGTTGTTGTTTGGATGCAAATATAACGTCTTTGTAGCTTGTCGCAAATATAGTATAATTGTGTCCAAACACATTGCGTTTGCGATGAAATATTATATATTCGAGACACACTAAGTAGTTGGTTATGATATATGTTTTTGTGGCTTTGTTTGTTGAAAACCACGAAAACAAAAACGTGACAGACAATGAAGGACCAAACACGCAGCAGATTTTCAATTCATGAAAATAATGTTTGGACGTTAGTATATGGACATTCCAAACATATACATGGTTCCTCCATAACGCTGCAAGGGCCTTTTTTTTTAGCTTGTACCCTTCATGTTGTGTTTTTTATCAATAACCTAACAGGGTTGAATACCTCATAATTCTTACCATCGTAATCCACATATTCGATATGGCGGTTGTGTTCCAGAGTGTTATATTCCGGCAGCCTAATTGAAGGACGTCGACAACAAGTAAACGAGTTATTTTCCACTCTTATCCGTAATTACCGTAGATTATAGTTCCTTAATGTCTTTAAAAACCTGTCAAATATGTAAGGAAATGAATTCCAATGTTATAAACTGAAAAATAACGGCTTCTATAACATATTATCTCGAATACATTCCACAGAAACCACGTAAATGTTTGGAACACACTCCAAAAATTCATACATTTGCAAGTCCTAAATCACTTATGTTTATATACAAACATTAGCACATTTACTTGCAAACATGCATACTTTCATATAGAGCCATATGTCTGTTTCATCCCAAACAGCCATATACGTACAACGAGGCATTAGTGTGTTTACTCCCAAACGAACGATTGACGACTCAATCACACAGATCAATCCGCAGATCAATCAACAATTGCATTCAGGAATATTTATGAATCATTAACAGAATGAATAATGCACAAATACAGGTATACATTTGAAATTACATTAACTTGGGGTGAGAAGAATCTCTCTTTATCCCTCTTTTGTTATATTGCTTTCGACACAGCATAGCGCCAAAACAAATTAAGTAACCAGTGCACCAAACACATCTGGCTTTGTAACACAAAAGAAGCTGTATTTGTATCACAAACACATATATTTAACATATGTGTTAATATTTTTTTTTAAATCAGTGTGTGTCAAATATGTAATATTGAATAGCAAACAGAATATGTTGGGGCACAAGTATTCTACATTTGAAAGAAGCTCCACGAACACATTTTAGTTGCGTCCAAACAAGAAAAATAGATAGCATTTTTAGCGTTTATATACAGAAAAACTGTAATCGTTGCATATTAATTATGCCTTGTGAATTCATCGCTGTCAACAAAGTATTCTATATATTTAATACAAATCTGGTGGTATTTTATATAGGGGTTTCCAATAAGGACTTGACAACTTTTTTTTAAAATAAAACTCAAACCATTTGACATATTTCCAAAACTTTATGATCGACTTGAAATACAATCAAAACATTTATGAATGTAAATCGACTTCGTTCATATGGCCACTGCGGGCACGTTGACAGCGGTCGATTCGTTGGACCCAATTTTCGATGACTCTGTCATAGATTTCAGACGTAATGGCCGCTATTTCGTGTTCAGTGTTGGCTCTGAGTTCTTCTCATTTGACGTAGCCCCAAAGAAAAAAGTCTAGATGCGTTAAATCGCACGAACGAGGCGGCCAATTGACTGGTCCATTTCTTCAGATAACACGCTCACCAAACTTACTCTTCAAAAAATCGATTGTAACGTGTGATATGTGGCTTGTGGCACCGTCCTGTTGAAAACACATGTCGTCCAAGTCCATGTTTTCCAATTCGGGTCAAAAATAATCGGTAATCATGGCGCGATAACGATCGCCATTCACAGTAACGTGACGATCGTTATTGTCGACGAAAAAATATGGCCCAAAGACGCCGCTGGCATGCAAACCGCATCAAACAGTTATTTTTGGTGGATGAAGTGGTGATTCATGAAGCACATGGGGATTTTCACCAAACCAAGAACGCATATTTTGCTTATTGACGAACCCATTGAGCCAAAAATGAGCTTCGTCACTGAAGATGATTTTGCGATGAAATTCATCATCTTGGCGCATCTTCTCCAGAACCCAATCGGGAAACGTACGTCGCGTCAAATAGACCATCGGCTTCAATTCTTGAGTCAGCTTGGTCTTGTAGGGGTGTAAACCAAGATCTTTGCGCAAAAATCGCCATAAAGTGGTCTTGGCGATGCCCAGTTCTTGAGAACGCCGCGGAATCGACTGATTTGTATCGCTTGCTGCGGACGCCTGAACGACAAGGATATTTTCGTCAGTCCGACCAACGCGTTGTCTCACTGGCACTGCAGCATCACACAATGAATTTGTAGACTCAAATTTGTGCACTAAACTTGTTATTGCTTGTCTACAAGGCGTATATATATATTGCTCTGTCGGTAATGTTTCTTTCTTTGTACACAATACTGACATATTTCTGACAAATCAGAATCATTGTTTTCGTTAAATGCAACCAAGCGATAACCGCTCAAGTGCTAACCAAACACACCCAATGTTCGTTCTAAGTACGAAAGTATAAATCAGAATAAGTAATGAGTATGAATGAGTGCTTAAGTTTAAGGGCTTGATTGCTAATAGGTATGAATGAGTGCTTAAGTTTCTCGTATACTGAGTACACGGTGACAACCAGTAAGTACGTAAGTTACTCATATATTGAACACTGATTACCTATAAGTATGAATGAGTGCTTACGTTTTTCGGGTACTGAGTTCTCGATGACAACCAGAAAGTACTTAAGTTACTCATATATTGAACACTGATTGTCAATAAGTATGAATGACTGCTTAGGTTTCTCAGGTACTGTGTACTCGCCCCGATAACCAATAAGTACTTAAGTTACTCAAATATTGAACACTGATTGCCAGTAAGTATGAATGAGTACTTAAGCTTCTCGGGGACTGAATACTCGATGACAACCAGTTAGTACTTAAGTTACTCATATGTTAAACACTGATTACCCATAAGTACGAATGAGTGGCTAAGCTTTTCGGATACTGAGTACTCGATGACAACCAGTAAGTACGTAAGGTACTCATTTATTGAACACTGATTGCCTATAAGTATGAATGAGTGGCTAAGTTTTTCGGGTACTGAGTTCTCGATGACAACCAGTAAGTACTTAAGATACTCACATACTGAGCACTGATTGCCAATAAGTATGACTGAGTGCTTAAGTTTTGCGGGTACAGAGTACACGGTGATAACCAGTAAGTACTTAAGTTACTCATATATTGAACACAGATTACCAATAAGTATGAATGAGTGCTTAAGTTTCTCGGGTACTGAGTACACGGTGACAACCAGTAAGTACTTAAGTTACTCATATGTCGAACACAGATTACCAATAAGTATGAATGAGTGCTTAAGTTTCGCGAGTACTGAGTACTCGGTGACAACCAGTGATTCGCATCACAGAACTTTTGTAACTAAAACTGATTTAAAATGGTTCCACAATTTACATATACTTTCACATACCTGTACCCAGTAATATTTGATTCTCCGAGTCTCATCTGTATACGCCAATCGTGATGTTATGTGCCTGAAGTTATTGTTTAAATTTGGTGGAGATGAGGGTTCCCCTTTGTCACCACACTGAAGCTCATAATCCCCTCAATTGTTCCCATTGCATTTTTTTGGAGATTGTACCACTTTTTTGTGTGATTATTTTTTCTGTTGTGTTGTGTCTCGTGTTTAGACAGATTTTTGCATCTCGATAGTGTTAGGGGTTTTTTTTTGGTTATATTTTTTATTTTATTTTTTTTTGCTTGGATTAGTTTGGTTACTGTTCTTCTAACAATGTCGTACTTGACCAACTTCCTACTTAATAAAAATTCCTTTGGTCCACTTGTTGTGCTCGGTTGTGGCTTAAAACAGAACAAAGAAACAACATCGCACTCACATGTAGACGCATTTGGGTGATACTAGAGCAAGGAATGATATGCCAATGAATGACCAAAATATCGGTTCACAAACACACGAAACTACTACAGTTTTAACAGCAGTGGCCAGACACCACCAGGCCAAACACATTCGTCCCACTACTACTACAAGTTTCGGTTTCGACTACTCCTGCATTGGCACTTAATCGCTTCGTATTGTGTTTTTTCGCTTTTCGTTAGGTTTTGACTTCAGCACATCATCAAGATGTGGTATAGGGGGCGGATGCGGGCTCGGTGTCGGTGCTATGATGACGATGGTGTTGATGCTGATGATAGCTATAGGGATGTTTGTTTTAGATATTCCGAGGCATTTTTTTGTGGATCATGTTTAGGATTCCCTTTTTTCCGGTGATTGTGGTTGAGATTTTTTTCCGACAAGTGTTTCAAATCTGGGGATTTTCTTTGAAGGCTTTCATTTGTGTGTGATTCTAATGGAGTATAGTGAGTTAATTGAACGCAATTGATATTTGAATTCAAAATCAATTAAGGAACATGGTGCTTTTTCGGGATTTAAAAAAAGTGGAAGTGGAGTAAGGGCAGGGAACTTTTTTCTAATTCGAAAAGAGGCTTGTAGGACAAGTAACCAAAATACAATTCGATTTTGAAAAATGTTTCAAATTAAATAATGAAAAATCTCTGACTTGTATTAATTAAAAAAAGTACTTATTAGTAAAATATCTGTGAAGGTTTTTCAAGATATCTCAAGTGCTGGAACAACACAGACGACAGATTATATAAAAAATAGAAGTGGCTCAAAATTACCATATTTTTGTTTTCCAAATGTCAGTGACATTTGTGGTTTATAGAGTTGCCAACTAAACTAAAATAACAATCATACCCTAAGTAACTCTTACTCGAATCGGTCAATATGTTGTAAGTCGAGGTTGTGTTGATTGGAAATTATTCTCATTAATCTTCTATTTGATGACGTAATTGTATTTATAAGTAAACAAGCATATACATGAGTATTGGGTTATACTCAGAGTACTCTAGATAAATATTCCAAATACGCGGATAACACACAAACATAGAAAATATTAGGAAGTTCCATCGGACAGTAAAGTAAAAGAAAAGTTCGGCCATAATTCCAGCAGTCTCTTCAATGAAGGTGAGAATGCAAATCTGGGCATAGGTATAGATATTAGAGAGTTGGATAGTTCATGTACAAACCCAATGTGCACAAAAACCGACACTGGAGGTGGGATGGAGGCTGGAGGCGGTGTGGGTTGACAGTTATACTTATAAGTATTCTGTTCGATGATATGCTTTTACACATAAGTATACAAAAATGCTCGTATAATCATAATCAAATACTTATCTGAATTGTGCATATACAAAACTGCTGGAGAATTTCAAAAAAATTCGAGGGCGGATCAATAAGTCTGTGATTTTTCGAACTTCCCTCGTAGTCATATGAAATGCAACACAGCTCCCAGCAAGTACCACATGTTAATAGACTACCGTCAAATCTTGAGCAAGTTCCGTCATTTACTTTGTGTTTAACAGCTGTTCAAAACATACAACCTCGTGCATTTTTTCAAAAATGGAAAAAAGTGAATAAACATTATTTTTTTTGCAAAAAAAAACGACAATCAAACCCATGCAAAGCTTGATAAATACTATGGGCACCCTGCGCCATCGATTTCAATGGTAAAAATGTGGTTTACTGACTTTCGTTGTGCTCGCTCAAGTACAAATGACGATGAACGTTCTGGACGGCCAATTATGGTCAATACACCCGAAAATGTCGAAATTATCCACGATATGGTGTTGACCGATCGTAGAGTAAAAGTGCGTCAGATTGCTGATTCCATAGACATTTCATATGGCAGTGTGGTTTCGATTTTAAATGATCAGTTGGGTTTAAGAAAGCTGTCTGCAAGATGGGTGCCGCGTTTGCTCTCAATTGACCATAAACGCACGGGTGCGCAAGTGTGTAGTCTCAATGGGAAAATTCCATGAATTGGGCAACGAATTGGTACCTCATCCGCCATATTCTTCGGATTTAGTCGCCAGTGACTATTTCCTATTTACAAACCTAAAGAAATGGCTGCGTGGAAAGAGATTTAGCTCCAACGATGAAATTATTGATCAAACAAATGCCTATTTTATGGACCTTGAAAACCCCTATTTTTTGAAAGGGATACAAAAATTGGAAAAACATGGACTAAGTATATTGAGCTAAAAGAGGATTAAGTTGAAACAATAATTTTTTTCTTGGAAAAAAACTGTGTTTCATTCAAAAAGTCATGGACTTGTTGATCCGCCCTCGTAAAAGATGGATTTTTCAGCGTGAGCCTCTCGTGCTATCTCTTTAACATCTTAATGAAGATTTTATTTCAAACGAAAACTTTTAGTTTTCAGAAATATTTGCAGTCTTAAATACCGAAAACATTTCGGATGTACTAATGTGCACCAAGGTATTGTAATATATTAATTTTCAATAACATATTTGAATGGTTGCACAGTTTGTGTATTATATGTATTTCTGTGTATTATATGTCAACTAGAACATTGCAATATATATCTTGCCTATTGAAACCATCCATTATTCTTCTTATCTCCAAGTATTTAAAATCAAGTCATGTACAGTGGTGGTCATATAATTAGGGTGGACTTCAAAAACGACTTTGGAATTTAAGTTTTGCATTATTTGCGTTCATTTGTGGGCAAATTTACAACTGTAATAGGTAATTAATAATGTTTCAATTTAAAAAGAAAATCAAATAGTAAAATATTTAATTTCAATATATGATTTAAGTTTTCGAAACTGTCCTTACATTTATACCAACCTCTGTATCTAATAATACCTCTGTAAAGAAAATCGATTTTACCCCCACATTTCGTAATACAAAAGCAACTTTAACATTTTGGAGACCTTAAGCGACAAAAGTCCATATGTAAATCAATGAAAAATCTCTTGCCATATGAGCAACAAAACGCGTTAATGACTGCAACATTTATTTTGAATATAGTTGCTGACCGTCCGCTAGTATACGATCGCGCACCTCCAAGGATCATTAAATATGAAAACACTCAACGATAGCAGAGTAGAAAAAAGAATGCTCGACACCGAGCAGCTTTCGATGCCAGCTATGAAGGGGAGACATTTAGTAAAATCAACATAATGCTTATGGAAGTTAAACAGGAAAATTTGTGTCTTTTTACTGTCATCTATCAGCTCGTTAGCCTTAAAGGCTTGAATGCACAACCAATGAAAAAAAAATCAAAAAAAATGTCAGTCACTTAAGAGAGCGAATCGTTAAGACCATCTGTGTCAGCTAACTACCAACACTTTCGAAGTTAAGTGTTAGATGAAACTCCAGCAGCAGCAGCAGCAGCAACCATCCTACCGGCCAGCAACAACATAAATCCCATTTCAAACTCTGTTTTTACTAATCCCTCACAATAATGCTCTAAAAATGTTTTGGAGTCGTTCGATCTAAACACGGCTGCACCACGGAACATCCATGCATACCTACACTCCAATGGCGGTGTTAAGCCACAATAACTGACAAAAAAAAAATTTAGACCTTCCAGCTCCTTTTTGCCGCATTGCTGCCGCAGTTGTTTGGCCGTTTTTCCTTTTTTTTTTGTAATGTTGTCCAGAGATGCTGAACAATATTTATGAGCAACAATTTTTGGCGTTAATGCATTTTCGTGTTACACCATGATTGGATGTATTGTAATTCACGCGCTATTTTCTTTTACTTTTTTTTTTCGATGAATATGCGTTTCGTTTTAAGGGGAGTGGTGATAGGTGAAAGGGGCCATCAATGCGTTTGGCAGCACAAGGAAATTTCATTTCAAGTTAACACTCCTCCTGAATGCAGTCAATAACGGACATCAAGTGGTGGCTGCAAACACAGTTTTTGCAGTAACTCAGCAAACTGTTTGATTGGTTAAGCAGCTCAACATACAGTTTTTGTATAGCACAGAAAAAACTTTATCATATTGATGAATTTTTTAATAGATTTGACGAAACTTTTTAAAGTAAAAATAACTAAATTAGCTGTAACTATATGCTGAAAAAACGGTCCAATCAATGGCCTCGTATAGCCCATCAAAACGGCCCCCTATGTTATATCTGCACTAGTCTTGAGTCGGTGTTCTTCGACGCTAGCACGTCCACTGCACAACCTTTTCAACCTTGCTTATCGTGCGAGAGTTTTCCCGGCGCGGGGGAAGGTTACTAATGTCCAGCCAATCCCTAAAATAGGTGATGCAAGTAACCCCGCAAATTACCGCCCGATTGTAATTGGTACTACGCTCTCGAAGGTTGTGGAGAGCATGGTTAACCAACATCTTGTGAAATATCTTAAGTCCAATGACCTTCTTAATGATCGACAGTATGGCTTCCGTAGAATGAAATCTACTAGAGACCTGATAGATGGAACAGTGGAGTCGATCTATACACCGGCTTCTTGAGAGTAAGTTAGTGGCTCTTGATATTTCCAAGACTTTTGACAGAGTTTGGCACGATGCACTCCTGTAGAAACTCGCTGGTTTTGGTGTCGGTGATATCTCACTCGATTTATGTCGAGTTTTCTCAGAGATCGCACTATACGAGTTGCTGTAGTTTCATCCTACGAGCATAAATTGACTGCAGGTGAACCTTTCTCTTTTTCTTATTTCTCCTCTTTTCTTATTTTCATCGATGATCTCCTGGGTCATAGTGTGAATCCAATCTACTCTTTAGGGGATGACAGCAATCTCTGTTACTCGTATTCATTCGACCGCAGGCCAAGTCTTCAAGAGATTGAAGTCAAACGCCGGACGATGACAGAAACACTCGGCCGGTATCTGGTGTCCATTGTTGAATGGGTTCGAATAAATATAGTAGATTTTAATGCGCATAAGACCCAGTATTGTTTGTTGTCGCACAAGCGGATTGCTGACCCAGGGGTTTCGACATTGTCTGTGTGCGGTGTGGGTATTGATGAATCAGACACTCTTGATGTTGTGGGCATGAAAATACAGCTTGATATCCCTTGGTCAAACCATGTATTTGAAGTGTCGACAGATGCATTCAAGTGTCTAGGCTTTTTAAAGCGGTTCAAGAAATACTTTACTCCATCTTATCTTAATATCTACACCACCTACAACAGGTCAAAGATGGAATATAACTCCCATATAAGGGCAGGTGCTCCTAGGACATATTTGGAGCTTCTGGACCGTGTTCAGAGGAGAGCGACAGTTTTAGTAGGGGACAGTAAGGTACCCAACCATATTGCCTCCCTTCAGCATCGTCGTAATGTGGGTTGCGTGTCGCTGTTCTATCGATACTTCCACGGTATGTGTTCCTCGGACATCAGTCAACTTATGCCAGACGTAAGGAAATTTAGAAACTTTCATCTGTTTTTCATCGATTGGCCGGTTGACCGCTCTACACACTGTAGAAAAAATTCGTTCTTCAGCCGTACAGAATAATATTTCAGCTATACGCTGAAAAATTTGTCTTTTTTTGTTGTTTGGATGCAAATATAGCGTGTTTGTAGCTTTTCGCAAATATAGTATAATTGTGCCCAAACACATTGTGTTTGCTATTCAAGATAATATGTTTAGGACACAATCATTAATTGGTTATACTAAATGTATTTGTGACCCAAATGTTTCTTTGTTTGTTGAAAACTACTGAACAGTGACAGGCAATAAAGGAACAAAAAGCAGCACATCTTTAATTCTCGAAAACAGTGCCTTCAAATATGTACATGGTTCCTGCAATATGTTGCTGGGCCGATACTATTCAGCTTATACTGTATTTCCCACCAAATGTGTCATACAAAGATTCAAAGCAAATGTAAACAGACACTACTCCCTCTTTCCATCCTCCACAATCTCAATTTTCCTTCACCAACACAATGTACTACCTTTATAGAGGGCATCCCTTAGTGTTGGTTTTGACGAAAAAAAAAAAAAACTATTGCAGGAAACATGTATGTGTTTGCCAGCATGGTTTTCATGAATTGAAGATCTGCTGCTTTTTTTGTTTCCTTGTTGTCTGACACGTTTTTGTTTACAGCGGTTTTCAACAAACAAATCCACATTTCGGTTACAAAAACATATATTATGACCTATTAATCTTTGGGTCTCAAACATGTAATATTGAATATCAAACGCAATGTATTTGCAAACAAGTATACTATATTTGCGACATGCTGCAAACACATTGTATTTGCATCCAAACAACAAAAACAGATACAGTTTTCAGCGTGTGTATTTAGAAGTTGTCACAATCCATGTGATCATCCCTTAGTGTTGGTTTTAATAAAAAAAACTATTGCAGGAAACATGTATATTGTTTGCAAGCATGGTTTTTATGAATTGAAGATCTGTTGCTTTTTTGTTTTTTTTTTGTTGTCTGTCACGTTTTTTTGCGGTTTTCAACAAACAACGCCACATTTCGGTTACAAAAACATATATTATAACCTATTAATTATTGGGTCTCAAACATGTAATATTAAATATCAACCACAATGTGTTTGGACACAAGTATACTATATTTGCGACAACATCCAAACACATATTTGCATCCAAACAATAAAAACGGAAAAAATTTTCAGCGTGTGTATTAAGAGGTTGTCATAATCTATGTGATGTCATCACAACTTCGAATAGAGTTTATTTCAACCGAATTTCCGTTGTGTGGACTAAATTCAGTTGTTAGAACCACAATATGGTTGCCGCAACTGCAGTTCTGTGGCAGCAGCCGAACTGGCGCCTGCTACAACTTATTTTTAAGCAATTAGTTCTGTGAGCGTGGTTGCAACAAAACTGTGCAGCGTCTCAGCATATTGTTTGATTGGATGTCATTTGCGAAGATTGGAACGCAGTTTGGAATAATTATAATGGAGACTTTGGTAAAATGATACATTTCTTTAAGGATGTAACAAAATTTTGTGTAATTGAAAAATATCAAATTTTTCTTACTAAAGTGGCCAAATTCGTATGGAAATTTTTTTTTTCCAAAATCGCCCAAAAATTAAAACCGGTAAATAAAATAATAGTAAATTTTTGACTTCCTATGGAGGCTTTTATGTCCACACTTGAAATAAGTATTTAGAGTACTTTGAATACACTCGTATGTTCGTGAGTATTTTGATATACTTATAAGTGCAAAGACTTCATTAACTAATAGATTTATGAGTATCACTGACATACAAATTCCACCCACAACTTAAACCTTCTAAAACATGAGTGAGAATTAGTACTCATAGAGCAGGGTAAAACAGTCTGGGGATGAATGCAGTGCATTAAATTGGGGATAAGATGTAGAAGTAACAGTAGACATAGTACTTGTTTAAACTTGTTTGTATCATAGTTAAGTAATTGGAAATACGCTCGCAGGAAACTTTTTTCACATATGATTGTGCTGAAGAATGAATTCTGTCTGTAATACGTAGTTGGATCGGCTAGCCAAGTGCCAGCAAAAGGATGTTAGTCTCCGCACTACCGTGTTGTACGAATAATACCGGTATGATGTCATGTTTCTCAGAAGCGGACTTTCCATGGAAATATATATAGAATAGTAATACTCACATCCAAACTCAATCTTTTTCGTCATTGACACATAAACAGTACTTACTAAAATAAAGGGTGTCCCAGTAAGAATGGGAATAGTTTTTAAGATAGTTTCGATTTATGTCTTGGATTCCAAAGAAGACATGTTCCGATTAAGTATGGAATAAAACATCCGTCAAATTGCCTCCATTTTCACGAAATTGTCTATGACTTTTTCACAGAGATGTGGCTGTATCTCACAGATGACGCGTTGGATCTCTGATTTGAGTTCAGGAATTTTTTGTGGTTTATTCGCATAAACTCGAGATTTCACAAAACCCCAAAGAAAGAAATCGCACGACTTTAAATCGCATGATATTGGTGGCCAGTTGACATCAGATTTTCTTGAGATAATTTGTTCTTGAAATCGTTGCTGCAGTAAATCAATTGTTGCATGAGCGGTGTGGCAGGTGGCGCTGTCTTGCTGAAACCATATGTCATCCAGATCCATGCCGTGCAGTTGAGGCCACAAGAACTCCGTTATCATGTTCCTGTAACGAATGCCGTTCACAGTTTCTGCAACTTCGGCCTCATCTTCAAAAAAGTGAGACCCAATTACGCCGCCTGACCAAAATCCGCACCAGACAGTTGATCGTTGTGGGTGCGTTTGTTTCTCATGTATAGCAGGAGGATGATCTGAGTCCAAACTTCGACAATTTTGTGAATTCACGAAGTCATTGTGATTGTCTCTCTCGCTTGTCACATTTTATGCTGGGTTGGGTGGTTAGGGTTTGATGCCGCTCAAGTTTAATGATGACTACTCTCCGACTGCATGATGGGCTTTTAAAGCCAATGACCAAACTAAGTAAACGACCTAACGAAGTTTTCATAGTAAAACACTTTAAACGAAAGAGAGACAGCGAGAGAGAGAGGAAAAGTCAAAGAAAAATTGATACGAAAATGTGAAATAATTTTCCACAATAACCAAAAAAAAGAAAAACCAAGCTAGAAATAAAAAATGCTGTGCCATGAACGAACGGTAACACAGTTTAGGAAAGTATTTTGCATCTGTTGCTACAGTAGCCGGGTATTGTAACACTTGAACTAGGTATCTATCCAGGAATTTACTATTATAGTTACTAGCCAGGCAACCAACCAGCCAGCCAGCTAGCCAGTCATCCAGCATATACAGAATACCAACTTTCATGGCACTTTCCTTAGCCAGGTAACCAGTAGTCGGCGCAAATTCCTGACAATTGTTTCAAATTCAATGCTGGAGCAGCAACAGCAACAACAACAACAACAACATCATGTTTAAGAGCAACTGGGAAACTATAGCATATCCTATGGAACTCTTTAATGCATATGAATGGTTCCAATTTCAGTGGTTTGTTTTTACCTTTATTGCTATTTTGAAGTGTTATAAAGCAGGAGGATGGGTTGTATTGATATCCAGCAATTTTCTCTTAACCCCTTCCCCCTTCCATAAGGAAGAGTTTTTTCTGTTGTATCTGTTTTCGGTCTCCAAAATGTCCATATTATTTTGAATTGTCTAAGGAATTTCTTGTTGTTGTTGTTGTGGAAATGACTAAATCGCATATCCACTTAACCACAAAGATATCCTGCATGTAGCGACTTAATGTGGGCACAATTGAAAAGTGTTGCTGATTCTGTTATTGTTGCAGTTGCAGTGATTGTTACCATTATTGCAATGATTGTGCTCCTTTTGTTTTTGGATTCAGCACCATAACACAGTTTTCACGAAACCGATATTTTTATGGTCAAAAGCTGTAACCATGAAACGCATTAACAATTATCTGGCTAACAGGAATATGGTTTATATCAATTGGTAACGATATCGATAATAGTTAATGTGAAAGGATAACGGCGAGAGAGAGAGAGAGTGTAAGATTTTAATGAAATCGCTGTAGTAGAATTGTGGTCACTAAATTGGACCTAAACCATTTTAAGCCAGAACACTTTTAGTATAAAGGGTAAATTTAGGGTCATGAGTGCGTATCGAGTTACTACTTTTTAACGTTTAATATCACGTGATAAAAATCACCAACATAATACACGCTGAAAAATAATGGCCCCAGCAACGTATTGCAGGAAACATGTGCATGTTTGCAAGCATTGTTTGCTGCTTTTTTTTTGTTTGTCAGGCTTTTGTTTTTAGCAGTTTTCAACAATCAAAGTCACATTTTAGTCACAGAAATGTATATTATAACCTATTAATCATTGTGTCCCAAACATGTAATATTGAGTAGCAAATACACTGTGTTTGGACACAAGTATAGTATATTTGCGAAAAGCTACAAACACGTTATATTTGCATCCAAACAACACAAAAAGAGAGATTTTTCAGCATGTGGAACAGATGCAGCCACTCTTAACACTGCAAACACATTATACTGAAAATTCCCGCGCGAATTTATATCATGCAGTTTAACCAACAGCATTTCCATGTCATGGCATCATTGGGAGAAATTCCGTTAACGTAAAGCACGAAAATCTCGTTATTTGGAAGAGAACGACCCTTTTGCAAGCTTTTCCATATTACCCTACTATTTCCACTTTTCATGATGTATTTCCATTGTTGGCCGCCTTCAATTCAATTCCAAATTTTACTCTTCCAAAACGGTTTCAATTATTTCCTGATACACAAGAACTTGTTGTGTATAAATGCAACATGGTAACTACAACATCCTCCAGTGCTGTCCAGCTTCCAGGCAATGCGTATACAAATACATTTTATGTTCAAACGAATTGTTGACTACAATGGTCCTAACCACCAGCTACCTAAGTTGTTCCTTCACCCCCGCCACTTAATGGTTGTATGGTGTCCGCATGTAATAACGTGTAATTTGAATTCCTTGTATTCGTATTTGTTGCCAAATATTCTGGCATGTTTACCATTGTTTCCAGAATGGATCTGCCGGCATTGAATGTTGTCTGCATATTGCATTGGTGGCAGTTTGTGGCAGCAACGGCTACGACAACAGCAATCACCAGCAGCAGTTGCTGCTTAAGTTATGCACCAATTTACCGTTATCAACAGTAGCTTACCACTTACACAAGCCAAAAATGGCACAAATTGTGGAACTAATATGTTAGGATGTTGGCAGTTCTAGGTTCAGCCGGCGCACATGGTTCATTGTTTGGTGAAACTATGGACTTTGAATTTGTGGACCTATGAACAATCATTCGCTGTGGGTTGACTACTTACAAAGCGAACAACATGTAACTAGAACTGGGTCAAGTTATTTTTTATGGATTTGGAAAAAAAATCTTAGTTTCTTAGTTTTTGGTTACAAGTTGTGTGTTTGCTGCCGCCTTTCGGATGTCATTGGCAAGATTTAACGAATTGAATAGATTTGCCAACAATTTATGGTCCCGTTCAATGTCACCCTCACAGATCATTACAAAGAAGATGAATTGCAGACAAACAATGTGAGGGGTTTGCAATTTGCCAAAGACTATACAACACTTGCAGGCGAGGTATGCACGCTGAAAAACACGGCCCCAGCAACATATTGCAGGAAACATATATACGTTTGCGAGTATTGTTTTCATGATTTTAAGATCTGGGGCGTGTTTGTTAAAATGTTGTCTGTTGCGTTTTTGTTTTTTTGTTAAACAAATCCACATTTGGGTCACAAAAACATATATTATAACCTATTAATCATTGGGTCTCCAACATGTAATATTCAATAGCAAACACAATTTGTTTGCACACAAGTATACTATATTTGCTGCAAGCTACAAACACGTTATATTGGAGTCCTGAAACTAAGTCCAGGTGTGATACTAAGCTGATCCTTCAGGCAATCTCTCAAGATAAAGATAATATTCAAAAGTTGTTGAGAAAAAATTGCTTCCTATGTATATTGAAATTGAGGTACCAACATTTTTGCTACTAATCCCATTTTGGTCCTTTTACCTTGTATACTTATCTATCTATATATATCTTTGTGCCAGCGATTTTCAACTTTCGCAGATTAGTTGACTTAACTGTCGGCCTGAGCTGCTTGGCTGTCCATTCCCCCTGTCTATCCTTTATGTTGGCGTATGTCTCCAGCCTCATCTAGCTTCTGGCCATTATGCAAACATCAGCAGAGAATAATATTGTTGCAACTTGCCTACGTGTAGCTACAATCAACATATGTTGTTGCTACGACGATTATGTAAAAGTTCTATATTAGATAACATAAATGCATACGCCAGTCCACACCAACAAAGCAACAGCAGTGTGTGTGTGTGTGCAACATGAACTAGTACCCAGCGGCGGAAGTCATGACCTGGAAGACCTGAAATCATGACCAAACAGGCCTTCTTTAAAATACGGAAGGCCTTCCCTACACATTACCTCCTCCTTTCTTTTTAACCTTGCGTGAGATTGGGAGGCAAGGCCTTCTTTGCCCATTGCCTAAAGAAGGCCTTAGAAGGCATGCAAAGAGGAAGTCCTTAGAAGGCATTTACTTTAATTTATTTTTGATAATCAAAAATAAAATTAAAATAATTTATCACAAAATCATTATCCACTTCTACATATTTATTTATAAGTATGTCTGTATCTTAGAAAGTTTTACCACGCCCAAAAATGCATGCATTCCGCAGGCCTTATTTGAGGAAGGCATTACAAAAGAACCATTCCGCATGCCTTATTTGTGGAAGGCCTTGCGACTTTCGCCGCTGGGTAGTAGCTAAATGGCACATAGTAAAAAATTGGTTGCCACAATGACAACAACGACGACGACGACGATGATGATGATGATGATGACAACAATATATGGAAAGACGGAAAAATGACGGATGTCTTAAACACCAACTCATATATTATCATTTGGCAAGGAGAGCAAAATGAAAAGGAAGAGGAATTAGAGGGTAAATTGAGGAGGCAAAATAATATGAACTTGGTCTAAGAACACACAGCAACCATATACAGTGACTGCACAATACATAAAACAGGTTGCAATTGTAACAACTGATAACAATTCTGTTATAAATTGTTTTAGTTTTAAAAGTTTCCGAGTATATTTACCCATTATACCATATGCCTGCAACTCCTGCAAACTCCGTAGTTTACAGTGATTTGCTTAAAACGACCCTTTGCTGTATATGACAGTTTGCTTTTGAAAACAACGCAGAACGCTTTGTTTTCTTTACAATCTTTCTTTTTCAATTCTTTGGCACAACCTACCTTCGCCGTTGTTGTCTGCCACAAATTGAAGTGGAAGTCTTATAAAACGAATTAAGGACGAAGTAGCAGCAACAACAACAACATCACCACCGACAACATTGCAAACAACTTAAAGCAACAACACCAAGATAATGCTAGGTAATATTTTTATGCTGCAGGTATTTTGCATTCACAAGTGACAGTTTCGTTTAAATCAAGTAAATGAGTCTTTCTACACCATGAGGCTTATACAATTGTTGCCACAGCAACAGCAGCAGCAACAGCAACAATAACAATAGTAACAACCCAGGCCCCAAGTACTGCATTTATGCGCCTGGCTGTAAATGAAAAAAGACGCGCATGCGTGAAATGTCACTTTTCATTAAAGTTTACAGCAGCAGTAGTTGCAGTATGTGAGCAACATGTTGCAACATACCCACATACACTTGTACCTTATGAATTGTACAAGCTTAATGCGCACAAGCTTAACCATTTACTTATAAGATGAGCAGCAACTTTAAGCTAACATGACGGGATGGGATGTGATGGTACGGGATGACTGTTGGTCAGCGAGTCTGGGTTGCATATTTACCTTAACCATTATTGTTGCAGTGTGGCACGATGTAAGGCTTCATTCAGTGTCATTGTGAAGTGGAGCTAGCGTGCTGCGTGCAGTGTAGAATGGCACCTGCTTGTGAAGTACAAAAACATCCAACAGCAGCCAAAGATGCAGCAAAAAGCAGCCACTCATCATCATTGGTAATGCAGTTCATGATGGTGTTGGTGGTGGTGTTGATGATGTTGGTGACGATAATGATGAACAGAATGACAATAACTGCGTTGAGTACTTGTTGAGAAGTTGATCAGAAAAAGATGTCGTCGATGTTGTCATCATCAAAATTGTCATCTTAGTGCCAAATGTCAGTGCAATTGCTTTCCTTGAAATTGGTATGAAAAGTTGGGAAATTAAAAAAAATCTTAAAATAATATTTACACACTGTTTGAAGGCAAAATTTTGCAGCGGGCGTCTACAATGTGTTCCCAGGAAAACTAAAATAATTTCAAACACGTTAAACCAATTTGTAGACCAATTTGTTTATATATCTATAATCAGTAAGAAATAAATTCCGTAGATGATTAAATAAATAAATAAATTAATTAATTAATTGCTGGACGTCTAGCTGAGTGTTTTCTCCTTGCAACAGGCTACGTTGCCCTTTGCAATATAGTCCTGGAAATACTCTGTATAAAAAGGCCCAGCAACATATTGAAAAAACCGTGTACATGTATGCAAGCACTACTTTTATGAATTGCAGATCTGCGGCTGTTTTGTTTCTTTGTTGTCTGCCACTTTTTGTGTTTTCAGCAGTTTTCAACAAACAAACCCACTCACAACAACATATATTATAACCTTTTAAACATTGTGTCTCCAACATGTAGTATTGCATAGCAAACACAATGTGTTTGGACACAAGCATACTATATATTTGCAACAAGCTGCAAGCACATTATATTTGCACCCAAACAACAAAAAAAAAACAGATTTTTTAGCGTGTAAAATCGAAGCTCTTGGACATGCGAATGAGAGATAGATCGTCTGGAGGCACAAAATTCATGATAACCAAGCAGGTATGATCAAGTTGTAACCTGTATCGTGCACTAAATTAATATTGAGTCCTGCACGCTGAAAACTCTGTATTTTATTCTTATTTGGATGCAAATATAACGTGTGTTTGGAGCTTGTCGCAAATATAGTATACTTGTGTCTGCAAGGTCCAAGTAAGCGGATTCCCATCACAAATTCAATGATTCGTTGTATGAAGCACATCAACCTTACTACCTTTCATATTACATATTTGCGACACAATGTTTATTATGTTATAATATATGCGTTTGTGACCCAAATACAGAGTTGGTTGTAATACAAATACAGCTGTGTTTGGGATACTTTTTATTAAATTTTTTGCTGCTATGATCAGCCGAGAACAAAATAATTAAAAGGGACAAAGAGCGATTGTTCTCAGCCTAAGTTGATGTTATTGCAACTGTATAATTGTATTTTTGCATTATCCATTTAGTTAGTGATTTATATATATATTCCTGAATGCATGTGTAAATGAATTCAGTCTTTTTATATTGACTGATGTATTGCGTTTTCGTTTAACGCATTTAGTCGTGAATAGTTCGTTTGGCAGGAAACACACGAATACTTCGACATAAGTATATGTATGTTTGGGATAAACACGCAAAGTGCACATCTTTGTCCGTGAACTGGCTAATGTTTGCACTTAAATATAAGTGATTTTAGGGCTTGCAAATATATGAATGTTTGGAGAGTGTTCCAAACAATAGCCTGGTTCCTGCAGAATGTGTTTGATAGAATATGTTACTGATGCCATTTTTTCAGACTCTAGATACAATATCTTGTCGCCGTCGGTGGTGCAATGGGTAGTGTGCGCGTCTCTTTGATATAAGATCCTGGGTTCGATCCCTGCTCTGACCACCTTAAATTTCTTTCGGCGGCGACCACCTCTCTTTGTGATGGCGACACTATCGAGCAATTTAGCAATGAAAAAGCGTCTCCTATTCAGCCACGTCCCCGAATACCGGGATAAGATAACAATTGATGTGAACGTCCTTTAAACGTACCTGGTAAATTTACTGGTTAAACGATGGGAACGGAACATGTTGTCCCGTGATGTCATTGAACAAAGTGTATTAATACTAGCAGTCACGTCTACCTATCCTGATACCCTCATATTCATCATTGTAAGTTTTGCTTAACGATTCATTTCCGACCTCATCTCATAAGCCCAATCTCTATATTCGACTACAGTCTAGTTAGTTAGCCCCAAATCAATTTGAATTGAATCCGATTATATAGAAATGGATCTTTCTATTTGCATAGCCCGCCTGGCAGTTCATCAACTCTAAACACCGCTCAGGAATTGTTTAACCGTTGGATAGTCACTCGGGCTTTTCCAACCCTATTTGGACTTGAATTTTTAATTTAATTCAGTTCATACTTTTGATCTAAAAGTTCTCTGAACCCCTCGACCCAACTGTTTATAATGTAACTCGATGGTTTTGTTGAACCTTTAAGCTATTTCCTGCATTTTCTTCTGTCAGAATATCGATAAATTACCCTATTGGACCTTAGAGAGTTAGTGCGGTATACACGCTGACAACAAACAGCCCCAGCAACATATTGCAGGAACCATGTATATATTTGCAAGCATTGTTTTAATGAATTGAAGACCTACTGCTTGTTTTCTTTTTTTGTCTGTCAGGTATTTTGTTTCCTGCAGTTTTCAACCAATAAGGCAGTAAAGAAGTAGCAGGTGACGACGGCATGCAAAGGCGACATAAATGGATGGTAAATATTAATGCTTTACAATGCGTTGGATTGATATTGCACATCATGTAAAGGGTTTGCAGTAGGTCCGGGTTGGTGCTAAAATTTAATAGTACAAGTTGCGTGTGAGACGTCAACGAATTTGAAAGATATATTAATGGCATTATGTTTGGAATATGACATCGTTGAAATGGCCGCCATGCCTTCGCTGGGAGACCCTCATCCAAGAGGTGAAGTTGTAGATGATACCCTCATATATCAGACTGAATTTGAGTAATGGTACGGATCATGTTCACTTCGACGTTACTGATCATTTGTGGCTTATTGGCATAAGCGTCTAAGTCATGGAAACGGCACAAGAAAAGGTCTACTGAAACCACTTTGCACGATCTCGGTCGCCAGTTCGCGTCGTATCTTCATCATATAATCACGCCCTAATTGCTCGCAAACAACTTGACAACATGCGAAGATTCCAAACTAACGTGGCCATTCAGTATGTGACTTCGAACTCGAAGAATTTGAAGTAAGATTCGAAGTACAGGGCGTCTCAAAAGAACGTTTATATTTTGTGAGTCGATACAATAAAAATGAAAACTCTTAAAAATACGAGGTCGGATCAATAAGTGCGTGACTTTTCGAACTTCACTCGTAGTTATATGATATGCAACACTGCTCCTATCAAGTACCAACTGTTAATAGACTACTGTTAAATTTTAAGCAAGTTTCGTCATTTACTTTGCGTTTGAATTTCGAGTGCTCATTAAACATTATTTTTTGCGAAATAAAGGAAAGCTTGATAAATACTTTGGGGACTCTGCACCATCGATTTCAATGGTAAAAAAGTGGCATAGGCATTTCATATGGCAATGTGGTTTCGATTTTAAATGATCAGTTGGGTTTAAGAAAGCTGTCCACAAGATGGGTGCCGCGTTTACTCTCAGTTGACCATAATCGTTCGGGTGCACACGTGTGTAGTCTCAATGGAAAAATTCCTTGAATTGCGCTACGAATTGGTATCTCATCCATCATATTCTCTGGATTTAGCCCCCAGTGACTATTTCCTATTTTCAAACATAAAGAAATGGCTCGGTGGAGAGAGATTTAGCTCCAACGATGAAATTATTGATCAAACAAATGTCTATGTTACGGACCTCAAAAAACTCTATTTTTTGGAAGGGTTACAAAAATCGGAGGAACGTTGGACTGTATTGTATTGGACTAAGGAGATTATGTTGAAAAATATTTTTGTTTTGCAAAAAAAACTGTGTTTCATTCAAAAAGTCACGAACTTTTTGATCCGCCCTTGTATGTATAATAATTATCAATCTACAGTATTTGAGAATTTGTTTCATAAAAATTATATCGCCTAAATGTGAACCATCGGGTTCACGGCATTCATTTTGTCGAACGATAAAATTTCCAATGAATTAAAGCACACGCGCGATTTCGCATTGAAAGTTTCGGATCCTCACGAACAGACTGGGTTGCACTCTCTACGTTTCCGGCCGTACTTGATTACCTTGGCCGCCCAGAGTTTGTCCCTGGTAGTGTTGAAGTGGTCTCTTAAAATTTTGTTGTCCCATTTTCGAATGAGGGGGATGCTTAGCGCTTCATTCAAGTGACGAAACTCTCAAAGACTGCAGAATCCTCTACGCGATACAGTCGCTGACTCACCGTAAAACTCTCGCATGCACAGCGCACGGCGTGCTCTCGAGAAACGCTCCATTGTGACTGAGTTGCTAAGAGCCAGTCTACCTACTGGCACACACGCCGCTCCTCTCAGATTCAATGCGTTCACGCAGTCAGCTAAGCAAATGTAAACTTTCTTTTGACACACTCTGTATTTGTGCGTCTTTTTGCTGATACGACAATGTATGATTTTTACACCGGGCCAGATGAAGCCCGGTAGGGATAAAGCATCTGCAATGTATCCGATCATTTCTCTTCAAATCCAAAGGGGCACCCTATATTTTCAATGCTAAAGTTTCGAGCAGATCTTCCCCAAACATTTTCCAGCTACCCTCGTACCTTTCTCCACAAATTTTGTTTCAATAACTCCCAATGATGATGTCTTCTTTATTATCATCGTCTTTGAAGTCATTGTCGTTGACTCGGTCGTCATCTTCATCATCATCACCAGCATCATCATCCTCATCCCCATAATCTGCGTGTGTTGGGCTCTAGATGCCTGGTTGCTTGTCACCTTACAATGTTTTCCGTATAAATCATGTTACATTGTCCGTCTGCACTATAAGGTAGCATCTAGCATCCCGACCAGTACCAGTACCATCACCACCACATCTTGAGCTTTGTTCTTTGTGCTTTGCGTAAATTAGATTAGTCGCTGTAATTAGTTAATAACATGGCAGGTATGTCTAAATTGTGCCGCATCACAAACACGACGCCGCCATCTCCAATAAAGTGACATCAACGGTCGTCCGGCCACTGGATGCTGCGAACACAGTCACACTCGATCTTAGGTGGGTCCTTATTCGTAGCAGCGAGTGTGTGTAGTGAGTGGTGGCCCATGTTTCTTCCAGGTTTGTCGTCTCACAGGAGCTATTAACGACGACAAAACAAGTGTTGTTTTACTCGTACATCATTTGATTGATGGTTTTTTGATGGTTTCTATGCCGACAGGCAAAAAATCAGCTTCCACGCCACATCTTTGTCCACGAATGAGATGTTAGTTAACTTCATCTGCATGATTTTTCTTTTGTGTTTTTTTTTTTTGCAAAATGGAAATGAAAATTTGCAATGCATTGTTTTAATTGATTTGAAATTTTAACACGTGATAAATTTTAATATACTTCTTCCACTTCTCGTGCAGGCTTACGAGTATGCGCCAGCTTTGTCGCTGTCATGTGCGCATGCGCATGCGCATCCCGCCGTCGTCTGCTGTGGCACAACGACTTTCCCCCAAAAGCAGTTAATGTCAATTTGGATGATGTACGATTAAATGGCATCTAAAGTTAATGGACGTGTTTTTTTTCCTAAGATGCCGCAAAGCGTTTAGATATCACTTTTTTAAATGATGACGACAATTTAACTGCGAGGCGATATTTTAATTGACATACAGCGTATAACAGATGATGATGTTATCAATAGTAGTATGACATCTAATGGATTTTCATTTGGTTGCGGGGACTTTGGGTATAGAAAATGCTAATGATTGCACATGTAATTTAGGGCATTTTACATGTAAAAGGCGTTAAAGTTAAGTAGAAGTTATGAAAATGAAGTCAAATACTGAATCTCATTAACTGAGTTATAATTGGGCTTAATGGCAAACAGACTCCTACTAGAAATTACAAGTTGTTATACAAGTTAGAGATTAGAATATTACTTGAACTTTTTCATAATCGATCGCAAAAATTATCGTTTGTAACCTTTGCCGGTCAGTGGCCTTATGTATCAAGCGTGGATTGTTTGCATTTCGTTTCAGTTGTTCTGGTTTTAATAGTTCTATATCTACTTTTTTACCTGGTCCTTCTCGCTCTCTTACGTGATACTTCGAATCAGTTGTGGAAGTCATACGAAGTCAGTAGCTATATTTCTGCGTTAGTCATGCACGCTGGTGTCTGTAAAGCTCTCTGTACCATATTCTCTCATACATATTCTGCAGGAACCACGTATATGTTTGGAACACCCTTCAAATATTTATATGTTTGCAAGTCTCAAACTCACTTGTATTTAAAAGCAAACATTAGCATGTTTCCTGACAAGTATGTATGCTTTTACCTGGAAACATATGATTGCTTTATCCCAAACATCCATATACTTACATGGTAGCATGCGGGTGTTTCCCTCTAACCACCAGATACTTACGTGGAAACATAAGCGTATTTCCTCCCAAACATAATAATATTTAGAAACAACTTATTTTTTGATTTCGATGTATATGTATTATTAATCATAATTAATTTTATCAATATAAATCCACATTTATAAACAATTGATTCAAAAATTGAAAGATTTAGAACGTTTGTTGTCTCTCACGTTTTTGTTTTCAGATGGTTTCCACTATGCGTTGGTTATCACTATGCGTTGGAACACAAACAATATACTTATACACAAATCTAGTTCATGCAAGCCAAGCGTGTATTAATTAGTTGTGATTGTTTTATTATATTTCACAAATTGTCCGCCATTCCGATTTTTTCAGTAAAGGCTCGGAGAGACAAAGCGTTTCACATTTTTGCCCATTCCAATTCCGTTCCTCAACATTGTGTCTGTCGGTGGTGCAATGGGTAGTGTGCGCGCCTCTTGTACAGGAGATCCTGGGTTCGATCCCTGCTCCAACCACCTTAAAATTTCTTTCGACGACGGTCACCTCGCTTAGTGACGGCGACACTATCGAGTATATAGCCATGAAAAAGCTTCTCAAAATACCGTTCGGAATCGGTGTAAAACTGTAGGTCCCAATCAGTGAGTGAAAACTGGAAAGCGCACAGCTCAGTGATTGTGAGAAGTTCTCCCCGGTCCCTCCATGGGATGTAATGGGAAACCATTTATTTTATTTTTTTAACATTGTGTCTCACTTGCCAACCAAAGCAACATCACAACCGTTTATCCGTCCGAGCCTTTGTTCATTCTTGTTTCACAGATCAAGCGCTTTTGATGTCCTCTGTCCGATGAACCATTGACGAATGAATGCATGAAACTAAAACGCAATACATCAGCCAAAATAAGAACCACCGACTTCATCTACAATTTACACCCCCATTCAGGAATATTTACGAATCACTGACAGAATAATGCAAAAATACAGATACACAGTTACAAGATAGACACTCTCGTTGCCCCTATTTTATTCGCTCTCGAGAGAGCCACAAACATAGCTGTATTTGCAACCCAAACACACATATATTTGGGTCGTAAACACATACATTATAAGATATGAATCATTGTGTCTCAAACATGTAATATTGAATAGCAAAAAGTATAATCCAAACAACATTTATATCCAAACAACAAACAACGAAAGATTTTTTAGCATGTGTATATGATGGCGTTGCTATTTCCTAGTACTGGTTTGTATTCCTTCAAAGATAGGGTAATAAAGGGTGTTTTTTAAGGACAATAGAAATTGAAATTGTATAAAAAGCACAAACAATTAAATTGTAATCAAACAAATTGTTTATTTGAAAGACCAATATATGGTATTCATATTTGACAATGATTTGAACGTCCAATTTTGGGGCACATTTCGAGCAATGCTGGCCGTATGCTGCGAAATCACCAACAATTGTGGGTTCCAAGGCGTCAATTGTTGCCGGTTTATCACTGGTTTATGACTTCACGTTTTTCGAGCATTGCTGGCCTTATGTCAACAATAACACGAACAATTGTTTGTGCCAAGACTTCAAATGTTGCTGGTTTGTCACTGGTTTATGACTTCACGTAGCCCAATATGAAATAATCGAGTAGGGTCAAATCGCACGACCTTGGACGCCAGTTAACTAGGCCATTTCTCGAAATAAATTTATCACCAAATTTTGATTTCAATTAATCGATGGTGGCGGTTGTCGTACAGTACGTATCGCCATCCTGTTTAAACCATATCTTGCCCGATTCAAACAAATAATAATTGATCAAGATATTGACCTTAAAGCGAGCTCCTCATGTTTGAAGAAATAGGGTCCAATGATGATGGGTGTATTTTTCTGGATGTAATGGAGTCATGTTTGAAGAAATAGGGTCCAATGATGATGGGTGTATTTTTCTGGATATAGTGGCACCTGTGGCCGTCGGTGGTGCAATGGTTAGTGTGCGCGACTCTTAAACTTGAGAAAGTGGGTTGGATCCCTGCTCTGACAATCCTATATTTCTTTCGACGACGGTGAACTCGCTTAGAGACGGCGACACTATCGAGTACTTAGCCATGAAAAAGGTTCTCCAAATACCGTTCGGAACAGAAGTAAAACTGTAGGTGACAATCAGTGAGTATAAAACTAGAAACCACACAGCTCACTGGTTTTGGAAGTTCTCCTCAATCCCTTCATGGGAAATCATCCACATACGGATTTGGGTATTAAAAAGTTTGACGTTCCCGTAATCAGCTCTTCAATACCCATCTTTTGAGATTCCCACCATGATTGAAATTCCAAAAAACCCGGTTTTCAGATCACCATATTGTACATGTTTGTAAACATTGTTTTTGTGAATAGAAGATCTATTGCTTTTTGTTTCTTTATTGTCTGTCACGTTTTTGTTTTCAGCAGATTGCGACAAGTAAAATCACATTTCGGTCACAAATACATATGTATATTATAACATATTAATCATTCTGTCCCAAACATGTTACATTGAATAGCAAACACAATATGTTTGGACACAAATATACTATATTTGCGACTAGCTACAAACACGTTATGTTTGCATCCTAACAGCAACAAATTTTTTACAGTGTAAACATTTATTATTCGCACATGAGTGGTGATTCTTAAAAATGTTTTAAGAAATGATATGGCATTCACATGATATACATTGTGAATGGTATTCATCACTATTCGTAAGAAGCTACGAAATCGCACATTAAAATACTTCATTAATCGTTTGCAGGTTCTTCTCTACTGTCATAGATGTTTGTCATTATTGTTGTTGTTGTTGATCTTATTTATCTTATAGTTTTATTATTGCCTGCAGTAAGATACCAAAGGTACTTGCTGAAGAGATGTTGAAGAGATCGCACAAAACAATTTCATTCAAAACATTTCTGCATACTAATTTTCATTCATTAATTACACTATGCATCATTTTGTAACCTAAACATTTTGATACGCTTGAGACTCAAACAACTGATAGTTACTGGTGAGTGAAGAAAAACCCTAGTTGGGTTTGGTCTGATTGACTAAGGTTTTTTATAATTGGCGTTTGAAGTTTTAGGCTTAGAAATTAACTTTTGATAAAGAGAACCCTTTTTGTAATACGTACATCTCAAAAACTATTCACATATTTGCTCAAGTGCCTTCGACAAAGTTGTAGCTCGTGAACTGCCCTACAAAAAACCCTCAAATGTATATTTAAAAAAATGCCACCCTTGCCGAAGGCACTCAAGAAAAATCTTGAACAGTTTTCGAGATGAAGGCATTACCAAAAGTGTTCTCTTATCAAAAATTCATTTCTAAGCCTAAAACTTCAAACGCCAATTAAAAAAAACCTTAGTCAATCAGACCAAACCCAGCTATGGTTTTTCTTCTCTCATCAGTAGCTTTCAGATTTTTTTCGTCTCAAGCGTATCAAATTTTGAGTGTCTCACTGTGTTATCGAACTTTAGATTACAGACTTTCTTGTTCCTACGAGTATATATTTATTAGGATCCTGATGAGATCCCATTGTAGATTTTGGATGTGAAATGTAGAAGGATTTTGTCAAGTATTATAAACACTCAGTGCCTGCAAATTATGGGGCCTTACTGTAAAATTCTTGCAGATTAATTATGTATCGCTTCGCTATATATTATGTACTGTTTGTTCCAGCACGTCTAAGTAAAGATACTTTTTGTAAGAAAAGATACTTTTTGTAAAATGAAAAACTTCTGTTAAGAACAATTTTTTTTTATAGAATGTACTCGTTTCTTTTAAAAAAAGTATATTTTTAAGTGCTTTTTGAAAGAATATGTATTATATTTTCCCGACAAGGTCCTTTTTTAAAGAGAGGTACTTCTTTTATTAAAAGCAAATATTTTTTTAAGAAAAGGTACTAGTTTTAAGATAAAGTACTTTCTGTAAGAAAAAGCTACAAGAGTATGAATTTTTTTTATAAAGAAGTACTTTTTTTAAAAACATGTACTTTATAAAGAAGTGGTACTTTTTTTGGAAAAGGTAATTTTTTTAAGAAAATGTACTTATTTTCAGAAGGTTTTTTATCTCAAGAAAAGAAAAGAAAAGGTGTTATTTTATTTTTATGAAAAGGTACTTTTAAGTTAAGGAATTTTTGTAAGGAAATGCATTTTTTTAAGAGAAAGTATTTTTTGTAGAAAATGTTATTTTTTTGAAATGGGACTTTTTTTAGAATTAGTAATTTTTTCAAGAATAGGTACATTTTTAAGAGTAGGTACTCATCTCAAGAAAAGTAATTTTGTTTCACCAAAAATGTACGTTTTAAAGAAAAGGTAGTTTTTTTAAGGAAAGGCAATTTTTTGTAAGAAAATTTACCTTTTTAAGAAAAGGTACTTATTTAAAATAAAAAATACGTTTTTTAAGAAAAGATACCTTTTTTTCTGAAATTTCCTTTTTTGAGCAAAGGTACTTCTTTAAGATAAGGTATTTTTTTAAGAAACGGTACTTTGTATAAGAATATGAATAGGTATTTTTTTGAGATAATTTACTTTTTTTAAGAAAAGGTAGTTATTTAATAAAATGTTCGTCTTTTAACATTCGTTGACTTTGGCTTTTTTAAATTTACTTTTTGTTGGGTTCAAAATTATAATATATACCAAATATTGGTTACAGGCTCCACCTGGAAAACTTCCCATTAAACAAGAAATTTCCCAACATGTGTTAGTCTAGACACAAACCAAATCAAAGGTACCCAATATAGTTGATAACATAGATAAAGTAAACAAATAGTTAGATGAAGCACAAGTGTTAGGAATATTTCAGTGTAATGGGTAATTTTCTAGATGTCGTTGAAAACAATAAATGGGATTTTTTCAGTTCAAGAAAGCCCAAATGTGTCTCTCACACGTCTTTCTCAAGTGTTGGGCATCTCTGTGACATCGTTGTGGCGAATTTTGCGAAAAGATCTTGGCCTACATCCTTACACAAGATCAAATTGACGCAAGAACTGAAGCCGCTTGACCATCATAAGCGTCGTATGTTTGTGAATTGGGCTGAGCAACAACTTGAAAATGATTCGGATTTTCATCGAAAAATCATCTTCAGCGATGAGGCTCATTTCTGGCTGAATGGCTTCGTCAATAAGCAAAATATGCGTTATTGGTCACACAGCAATCCACACGTAATCCATGAGTCATCATTGCATCGCGAAAAAATTTCGGTTTGGTGCGGTTTATGGGCCGGCGGCGTCATTGGGCCGTACTTCTTCCATGATGATCAAGACCGGCACATTACTGTGAATGCGAATCGCTACCGTTCAATGATAACCGAATATTTTTGGCCCCAATTGGATAATATGGACTTGGAGGACATGTGGTTCCAACAGGACGGCGCCACAAGCCACACAGCGAATGCCACAAGCAATTTATTGGAAACCAAGTTTGGTGAACGTGTTATCTCACGAAATGGCTAATAATCAAGCTAATCAAAGTCCGTAAGTGTATACGATATTTAAAAAATTGGGAATTCCAATTTAATTTTTCAAAATGCGTCACAAAATTCTGGTTCTAAATTAGTATCACACATTATCTCAATGTGTCTTTTATCAGAAACATAAATAATTTAGCTGCCTCCGTTCTGTCTTTTACCAAACCATTAAATCTATATAAAAATATATTGATATATTTCATTTATAACTCTTAGTCATGAGATTCTTTGCTTGTCCATAACCTTTGGCATTTTTGTTTTCTCGCTGCTTTCAATAATTAAAATGACATTTAAATGATTAAATCGAAACATTTTGTATGTTGCTTCCTCCCCATAATCTTGATCATATGAATATTCATTATCGGCAAAGCGCCCCCTCTCAAATATCTCATTTTGCCTGAGCGCGCGATAGAAAAATGTAAATTAAGTTTTGTTTCGATCCAACTGACTAAATGAAACCTTTAGGCTTTGATTTCTATTTATAACATAAAGAAAATGATTTCGAAGTTTAAAGCTACGGCAGACCGCTTACGATTTGTGAGCTTTGTGAGATGATCGATGTTGGACAACGCGTAAGTTCTTTGTTTTACCAATGGAGATGGTAAATTGGTTGGGGGTGTACTTTTTGTACCTACGTTAAAAATGATAGCGCACGTATATTTTAAACGGTCGCCTCACTGACCATCTTTCATTTCTTTCAGGAATAGTGATGACCACAATACCGAGTAATTTAGCAAAAAACACGTGCTCATGGTTCTTGATCACTGTGTTTCACACAGCTTGCCAATTGTGGGAAGGTCGTATGGTTCACAAATTTTACGACCTCAAGGCTAAGCTACACAAACTCTCCGAAAATGCGAAAAAAGTATAATTGAGGATAAATATTAAGAAGACGAAGTTAATGCGTATTCGCACAGAACATGATACTCCACTAACAGTTGATGGTTCCTTAATTGAAGACGTGGAGTCGTTCAACTATTTAGGATGCAAAATTACCAAGGACGGAGGCTCCGCAATGGATATAAACGATCAGATCAATAAAGCTCGTGTTGCATTCCTAAACCTGCACAAAATCTGGCGTAATAAGAAGATCTCGCAAAAGACTAAATTGCGAATATTTAATTGCAGCGTAAAGTGTGTACTATTGTACGGTTGTACTACTTGGAGCTTGTCGAAGATTCTTATGAAGAAGGTTCAAACGTTTATCAATCGTTGTCTGAGGCAAATACTTCGTATTTACTGGCCGAATGTAGTTTCTAATGAAGACCTCTGGCAATGCACAAATAATAGCCCTATTGAATTCGATATACGTAGAAGAAAATGGACCTGGAGGGTATCGAAGGCCAGGACGACCACTAAATACATGGAACCGGTGCCTGGAAAAGGAATACAACCAAACTCGACTATCCTGGAATCAAATTAAATCACTTGCTAGAAACAGAAATCGATGGAGAGCATTTGTTGACGCCCTATGTTCTTCGTGAACCTTTTATTTAAATATTGTATTTTAATTGTATAATTGTATAGATTATATATATATATATATATTTTCACACGCTGAAAAATCTGTCTTTTTTATTTTTTGGATGCAAATATAACTTGTTTTGTAGCTTGTCACAAATATTGTATACTTGTTTCCAAACACATTGTGTTTGTTATTCAATATTTCATGTTGGACACACAATTATTAATATATTATAATATATGAATTCCTTCATCAATTTGATGAAACGGTTCTTCATTTTCCAACCTACAATACATTTAATTGAATTGACGATGAACATTTCATCAATATTTCATCCATATTTCATCAATAGTTTATGTTGATCCGACGACAATGTTACAACTAGATAATGTAAATTTTTCATCAACGACAACGTTACATCAAGAGAATGTAATTTTTTCATCAATTTGATGGAAGTTTTGCATCAAGTTGAAGCAAATATTTCACCATTTTGATGTAAATTATTCATAAATTTGCTGTACATTTGCCGACAAGTACATGTAAGGTTGTCATCAATTTGGTGCAAGTTTGTCATCCATTGTCATCAATCTATCATCCATATGTCATCAATAGTTTATGTTGATTCAACGACAACGTTACATAAAGATAATGTAAATTTTTTATCAACGAAAACGTTACATCAAGATAATGTAAATTTCTCATCAATTTGATGTAAGTTTCGCATCAAGTTGAAGTAAATTTTTCACCATTTTGATGTAAATGATTCACCAATTTGCTGTACATTTGTCGTCAATTAGATGCAAGGCTGTCATTAATTTGTTATAAGTTTGTCATCCATTTGATGTAAACTGGTCATAATTTTGATGTAAATTGTTTGTTAATGTGTGGCCAAACTCTTTGATATTTTTTCGTTGTAAAAACTCAACGAACAGGGTGTAAGAGAACGCAGAAAATGCTCATAATCGTGGATATTGTTTTCTTTCCATTGCACTATTTGCTATTATGTATTTATTTTGAATTTCCTTTAAACTTTTTTTTTTTTTTTATTTTTTCAATACTACGTCCATATTTTGAATCGGCCCCACAAATTATTTCTAAATTCCAATGATGAAGATTAATGTTAAACACATCACCAATTCAATGAAGCTGAAAGAGGAGAAGAAGGGCACAATCTTCAAATTGTCATATTTTTGATGTGTTAACATCTATAGGCACGTGTAGGGCAATCAATCAAAGTGAGCACATGCAAACAAAACACAACATCACATACGTGGTTGTTGTACAACAACAGTTTCTGCCTAAAAATAATTATGATGGTATTGATGTAGCTGCAGCGACAAACAAGCAGGTCATCGTCGCCAAAGAGTATTGAATAGTATAGAGAACTCATGGAACGAATTGTATGACTCAAAAGCACTGGCGGCATCTGGCGAATGATTCAAAACGTATTGCTCTCTATTTGTCATAACTTGGTCCATTCATAATTTTGAAGTTAAACTTTGATACCTTATGATTTTTGTATTGTTTTATGAAATAACATTGTCGAAATGGTGCATTTATATTGAAATATTCTATAAAGACAATAAGACTCGTTTATGCTCTTTTACTCAGACTCTCTACACGAGAGCAGACAAAGAGTGCAATAAGTTCTCTATACTATTCAATACTAGCTTGAATTTTTTTTTATTTTGAAATGTAACATTTACTATTGTGTTCATAGAAATCGAACAGGTACCGTGTAACAAAAAGGTGTTTACACATTACCCGTGAGTTCGAACACTCATTGATTTTTTATATGACATACAAATTGCCCATGAGTTCGAACACTCATTGATTTTTTATGTGACATACAAATGTGTACTTTCGAAAAGTCCTAAAAAACACCCTTCACTACGAAAAGACTCCAAAAGTACTTTTTATGCGCATTATGGGTACAATTCACTTGTATAGGGTTTGTTTGAATAATTTTCTGTTAATGCATTTTCCCACCCCGGCGTATGTTTCAGCCATTTCCAGCAGCAGGATTGCTGGGTATAAGAGAACCCTGTGAAAGGTCTGTGTGTATGGGAGTGATCGTGTAGTGAGTGAGCCAGTGACTTACTCGTAGTACGGGAACACAAGTGTGCGCTCATAAGCATAATCAGATTTTTTAATCTTGTACGCATTATTATTATCATTATTATTACAACGCAACATTTTTTTGTTGTTTTTACTATAGTTCCACTCCCCATTCTTATCCTCTGCATGACTCTCCTCCTCCTACTCCAGAGAACGTCGTCGACATACGCGTCCCCCGGCTTAGTCAGTCACTTGGCTGGCCGTTTGCCATTGTTTGTGTAGCTCTTAGCTATGATTTCATATTTAAATCAATGTACCAAGATCTACAAGTGATCTTAGGCCACAATAAGTAGGAAAAAAATGCCTCCACTCCGACCATCCAATGGCTGGCAAGGCAGAGTTGTAACTCGCATGTACTAGTGATGCTGGTGCTAGGAGGAGGCATATGGCATGTGATCGCGCAGGAGTTGAACCTAGGCCGAGAGTGGGTTTGGAATATGCTGCGGTTTGTGTGTGGAGGTGCAGAGTGGACTCTGGGCCTTTGTTGTGTAAAACTAATACGCTTTAAGCCAAACCGCTTGTAATTTGTATTTTTATCTAATTTAGTGCATTGTGGTGTTACTGTGTTTTTGCGCGTTTCTTGCTGCTGTTGTTACTGTTGTTGTTTAAAACCCAAAACACTATTTGCCATTCGTTACACTTAATGTTATAACAAATGGGTCGGTCCACTGTGGATTGTAGTGATGCTGTTGTTGGTGCTGGTGCGGCTGTTTTAAGCCTGCAACACACATTCTTCAAGTGTCTCGCTGATTCTTCTGCTGCTCGCTGCCTTATAGCCAACACATTTAAATGCCACTATCCGCTGTAAAAAAGTTTTGTTGCAACAAAAAAATAACGAAACTAAACGAAACGAAAAAAAACAGCGTTACAGTTACAACGTTGTCCAGTTTTCCAAAGGAATGATATCAAATCCGGTATAGTTGTGTCAGGAAATCACATCAAATCTGTTGTTGATCAGTCATTCCAGTGACCGCAACAGCCGACACACATCTCAGTGCAAAAATCTTTATAAAACACCTGCGATTTTGTGCTGCTAACGGAAGCTTTCTTTTTTGTGTGTGTGTGCGTTGCATTTGCGTTGGCGCTACATTTGCATTGTGATATTGGGTGGCAGGCAAGGGACTTGGCAACTTATCACTGGCGACGGTGAAAATGAAAATATGATATCCTTTTTTGATAGAACACGTGGTAATAAAATATAAAGTTTTGGATAAGGATTGAAAAAAAAAGATACATGATTGGAAAGTGTATAAAATTCATATCTTTTTAAAATGTTTATCACGTTGTCGATAAGTTATCGTGTTATCGAAGGTTTAGATTTGACAAAAACCAATATTGTTTCTTTTCATAACTACCACAGGAAAAGCTTTGTAGCTGGTGCCAAAACCGCAATGCCGTGAAGTCAAGTATTCCTTTAATCCGCACAAATTAAATTTTTTGAACAAATAAAATTTGTGTGAGGGAATTTTTTGCGGGAAACGAACTTTTTGGTTACGAAAAATGCTCCGGCGTCACGGCGGTAGCACACCCGTTTAGGAAATGATTGCTGCCGAGCAACGATACAAGCCGGTGGCATCAAGTGGTCATTTGAGTGCATGCGATTGTGTGTATACACTAGCTCGTGTTGCAGAAGTTCACAAACATTTTCTATGTTTGCCGTAAAAGAAAATTATAAAGCAAGAGTTTCGTTAGAGTAATACAGACACCTTTTACGAGTATCATTTATATTTGGCGAAAACGTTTTAACCAAAATACATACTGTTGTGGCAAACGACCTGCGACCCTTTTCTCTTTGCGTCAAATATAAAATATAATGAAAATAGCTTTCAAACTAAAATAAGAAGTCTTACGAAAGGGAGGGAGATGGGATCAGCCCAAGAAAAGTTATAAGAGAGGGATAGAAATGATATAAGATTAAGCACAAAGTTCTCAGATCTATAGTTGCTCTCTCATATGAGTAAAAAAGAACGGTAACAGTTTGGTAAAAATGCTCTCAGTCCATGAAAAGTCTACTCACTTGAAGAGATAAGCATTCCTTAAATGAACATAAAGGGTTTTTCAACAAGAGCGCTGCAAAAGTTTTTTTAAATAAAACAAAACTGGTTTTAGATACCAATGAAATTCTTTAGTCCTGTGAAAGTACGTTCGATGCCATTATGTATGGAACTCGATTTCTTTTGCATGGCCACCACGGGCACGCTTGCAAAAGTCCAGACGCTGAACCCAATTTTCGACGGTTTTCAAGCATAAATCGGCCGATAGTGCTGCAATTTCACGTTCGATATTCGTACGAAGTTCATCAATCGTCGCTGGCTTGTTGGCATAGACCATAGACTTGACGTAGCCCCGCAGGAAATAATCTAACGGCGTCAAATCGCACGACCGAGGCGGTCAATCGACTGGGCCATTTCGTGAGATAACACGTTCACCAAACTTGGTTTCCAATAAATTGATTGTAGCATTCGCTATGTGGCTTGTGGCGCCATCCTGTTGGAACCACATGTCCTCCAAGTCCATATTATCCAATTGGGGCCAAAAATATTCGGTTATCATTGAACGGTAGCGATTCGCATTCACAGCAATGTGCCGGTCTTGATCATCACGGAAGAAGTACGGCCCAATGACGCCGCCGGCCCATATACCGAACCAAACCGTAACTTTTTCGGGATGCAATGATGGCTCATGGATTACGTGTGGATTGCTGTCTGACCAATAACGCATATTTTGCTTTTTGACGAAGCCATTCAGCCAGAAATGAGCCTCATCGCTGAAGATGATTTTCCGATGAAAATCCGAATCATTTTCAAGTTGTTGCTCCTCAGCCCAATTCACGAACATACGACGCTTATGGTGTTCAAGCGGCTTCAGTTCTTGCGTCAGTTTGATCTTGTAAGGATGTTTGATCTTGTAAGGATGTAGGCCAAGACAACGACGTCACAGAGATTCCCAACGCTTGAGAACGACGTGTGAGAGACACATTTGGGCTTGCTTGAACTGAAGCCTCAGCGGCAGCAATATTCTCGACACTACGGGCACTTCTTTGTCTCACTGGCACGGGAACATTTTGTACTGTGCCTGTGGATTAAAATTTTTCCACTAGACGCTCAATTGTTGATCTGGTGGGACGATTATGCCGACCATAAATTGGACGTAGCGCTCTTAAAGTTGAGGCCAATGACTCCAAATTTCGGTAGTAAGTTTTAATAATTTCGACTCGTTGTTGGCTCGTATATCTTTCCATGATGAAATGGCAAACCTTACTGAAGAGAAATGTCAAAAGAACGGGAAAAAATATGGCGTCGTTTGCTGTCCCTATCGATTTACTTTTGTAGCGTCTCTGTTGAAAAACCCTTTACTTACTTGATTTCTAATGGTTCACAAACGTTTTCTATATTTGCCGTTAAAGTTAATTATAAACATTTTGGGGCAAATGAAAATTTTTACCGCAATTTAATTCTCAGATTGGGTGGTGTAAACGACAAAGATTACAGGACAAGAATATGGATAACCTGGATAACGTCGGCCTAAATGCGACATTAATCTTAATCTTAATCTTAATCTTAATCTTAACCTTCCAGTGCATAGCCCCGCCTATAGACGGGGTCTACGTAAAACCAGATTTGATACATATTTTTTAAATGTTAAAACTCTAACTTTTCTGACAGTGCAGTATAAGCTTTGAGCTGCGCCAAAAACGATGCACAAGTAGACAGTCAAAATTTCTCTTCACTCAAATGCCAACAAACACAACGAGTGAAACCCTAGTCATTCTCTGTTCTCCCTCTTACCCTCTTCATTGAATATTTCAATACACGAGCAGCTCGTTGATACTGTAATTGTACATAACTATACAAATTCCAACCATGTTGAAGTAAAATTACATAACCTATGCAAAACGTATGAAATAATAAAGATATGCCGTGCGAGAGAAATGCCTTTGAGTGAATTTCTGCCACTTTTTGGTTCTTTTTTACCAGGGTTGCTAAATTGCGCATATCTTCTGGTCGTCTAATACTAGATCGTGTTTGGCTGCGCTTTTGATTTTTCAGGGTGGCAACACTCCTTTCAAGTAATTTCAATTTGAAGTGACAGGTGACCACTTTCTCTCGGTTTTTATTATTTTTGCAAACACAGCAATTTTTGCACATATAAAAAATATTTTTTTTTTGTCAATTTCATTTTAAAAAAGAATACAAACTTGTAAGAAATTTTTCGTGCTTTAACCAATTGCTTTTATTGTGGTGGAAACAGTATTAACCGGTGAGTATATGGAAACTAATTCAAGTCCGCCTTGAGGCGGAGTCATGCATTAGGGGTCAAAACAAAAATTTATGCATTAGAGGGTTAATCTTACTCTTAATCTTAATCCTAATCCTAAACTTTTACTTAAACCTTGGTATCTAATCTTTGTCGTTTACAGCATGCAATTTGAGTTTAAATTCCCATTTCGGTTGGCAACAGCGTGCTTAGATAAACTCCGCCCCGAGACAAAACTATCGAAGGCGACAGCACAACAGAAAAATTAATTTGGCGGCCATTGGTTTTGCCAGTTCTGCAGAATTTTGGGATGTTTTTGAAATAACTGAACCTTTGAAGTTCGATCAATGAGTCAACTCGGGCCAGTCGATAAAATTTGCTCATAGCTTAAACCAATAAGAGCCATTTATATCGGCGGCGGCGTGAGCTGCCAAAAAGATTTGGTGCCGGCGACGCGACGTCAGTGTCAAACAGTTGATTTTTTGTGTATGTGTTTATTATGGTTGAATATCTTTAGTAGCTAACAGTGTTGCATCATAATGTACACCAGTTTAAAATGATGTTCAAAATTAAACTTCCGATTTTGCAGATTAAAATTGTATGAGTAATATTCTGGGTTATCGCAGGGTAACGGAGTTAACCATCATAATGCGCTAATCATAGTCGGTGTAAATGCCGCATTAATCTTAATCTTAATCTGAATCTTGTTGCAACAATTTTTTACTTCAAATTTTTAAAACAAATTTATCTTTCTGTTTCATTACAGGTGAGTTTTTATAATCACAAACAGATGACCAAAAAGGTAAAAATAATATCGTGTTTTAAATATTTTTGACAGCTACAAACAAATGTCAGTATTGAAAAAAAAAAATTAAACTTTAGTTATTATTTAATGTAATGTTATTTGCATTTAATGTAATGGACAAATGAGTGTAAGTCAGTGTTGTTTGGACCAGGGGTGTGGAGTCGGAGGTGGAGTTTAGTACAAATCCCAAATAAATGAATGTCGTTTGGGGAATGTAATTGCGGCTAACGAACATTTGTTAAATCAATTGGCATCATCATGGTTATAAATAAATTAATCCGTTTTCGATAATTGTTAAAATAAACTATATAAGAACTCTAAACTCAAAAACGTTTACGAGAAACGAAATATGATTCTATTAACTATTCTTTCGTTTACCACAAACGAATGACATTCAATTCAAACTCGAAACGAAAAGTGCTTGCCATAAACTTATAGGTATGAAAGAAAAAATAATTCAGAGAAGAGAGACAGAGAACCCCAAAATTTCAGTTCCGACTGAATTTAGTTTAGTACTTACAATTTCCCCAAAATGGGACTGAACCCAGGTACAAGCACTGCAAGGCCAAGCGTCTGTCAGCTTAATTACACGTGCGCGAGGCGAACAATTCTTAACATTGGGATTTTATTGTTTTTGTTTTCAGAAAATGACAGTCATCACCTATCAGGGTTCCCGTATGTTCTAACACTTTTTCGTTTGTAGTAAACGGATTTCTTTATTTGTCGCAAAAGTAGAATGTGTCAATTTGCGCTTTTTCGTTGAACTACGAATCTAAGTATCAAACGAAATGTTTTTGGGTCAAAATAAACATGTTCGTCCCAACGAGCGTTAAACGTTTTTTTCCCCCGTTTTGCATGTCGGCTTAGCCCACCTTTCATATGTAGGGCTATTACTGTAGTCACTATTACCACTTCTCACCGATATTTCTGGTATTTAGCATAGCGAAATGTAAGTTCAACACCTGATACCATGTCTATGGTTTAGTTTATGACGATTGGTTACGCATGTCAACGCATGTTTTTAACAAACACAAAAATTCCACCAATCTGCAACAACGAATGCCTTGGAATCATCTAGTATAACAGCCTTAACAGCAGCAGCAACATCAGCAACAACATCAGCAACTGCATCTTCAATGCCAGCAACATATTACATTTTTTTTCATAATTAACATCCATAGCAAAAACAACAATAACAACTAAAGTAAAACAAGAATAAAATCTATATTTTAAAATCTTGAAACTTTCACAGTTTCAGTTGCACTGGCAGCAAGTGGGGTATTGTTGTGTTTCTAAAATGTTGCTATGTTGTTATGTTGCTACTACTCAAGAGCAGCCGACACTGACTGTTTGTGGTCATTGAGGCTAAATCAAAGAACGTCTAGTAAATGTTTTGCGACAATGCCACACATCCATCCTTGTCTCTTGATGCACTACTTTGCATATGCTTTACACTGTGTAACAAAATTAAAGTTATTTCGGACATGATCATGTAATTTTATATGGCATTTTCTTAATAGATTCCAAAAACATCCATGAAACTCCTCTATTGTATCCTACGTGCCAGTACAGAATTTTTGTTAATGCTTCTTTTCCACACAAGTTGTCGACTAGTGTTTGCTTTAAAGCCAATGATTTCTAAACATTCAAAACATTTGTTCAAACATTCATTCATTCATTCATCTATCCATCTCACAAGTGCAACAACCACCGCCACATGCATGCTGGCCACATATTCGAGATGCCACCACACCATGAGGAGTCAATGCATCTCTAACCACTCCACAACCCGCAACAACAACGCAAGTCGCCGCCGCGCACAGTATAAAAAAAACAAAGTCAAAGTTTCATTTTGGTGTCCGCTTGGAGGAACACAAAAAGATAAAATATTACATGACCATATGAGGTGTCGTTTGATGGACTTTGTGGCACTAGTGGCAGTTTAGTGGCATGTCAAGGAAACACGCTGCATCAACACAAATATCTGCTGGTAACGCAACAGCAATAACATTTTGCACAAGTAGTTGTTTGCATATGAACCAAGAATATTTGTTGCAGCGGCTTCAAATCGTGCTGTTGCTGCCGTTTCTAGTTTCCACATTTTGCGGTTACATATCAAAAGCTTACCGATACATTTTATCTTAGATTTTGGTCTTACCACTGGATATAGTTAGTGAATTTAGAGAGTTATATAGATCATTAATGAAATATTTCTACAACACTAAAAGTTAAGTGTTAATCATAGTTTAAGCTTTGTATTGTATACAGACTAAATGTTAACTGAAATTTTGAGGTGGGGGTTAGAGATTTAAAAAAAAATACTAGATATTACTAGGTCAGGTATATTATAGGTATAAATACTAGATATTATATCACCTGATAGGCTGTAGAGTTTTAATCCTGAAAAGTGGGGCATTGGTACAGAAAGTGTTCCGTAGTTTCTATGTTTACCATGCAGGATACCCATGAGACGGCTCAGTTCAAGGATTTCGAGCTTTATTAGCCCTGCAGTCTTGTTCCCAACCGGCGTGCCCCGCACAAGATTTTTACCGTTCTGCTCCCCTCTGTTGCGTTTCAGAATCATATGTGAGATATTCTCGCCCATTGCAGAAATTCGGTCATTATGGTGTGGCAATGTTTAGCGTTTTCCATATTCCCAGTTCGCCGGTTGAATACCATCCAACCCAGTTCATCTGCTATTTTATTTCCCAAAATACCGCAGTGCACTGGAGTCCATATGAACCCAAGACTGCCAGTAGTTGAGAATTTGTTTATCTCCTACTTGCACTAGGGTACCGTAAACGTACCTAGCACCTGTGGACGATATTGCACTGATCGCAGATTAATTGTCTTGTGTGTATATCGTCACATTTGTGTGGCCACCTTCATTGTTCAACCATCTAACTTATTCATAGATTCCCCTAAACACTCTTAAGTGTTGTGATCAGGAGGACGAAAGTACCGTTCAATATTTAGGGGTTTGACGAAGAACAATATTAACATTCTTGCATCAGTTCAAAATCCGTTAGTATTGCAGTGGATTCCTCGCGCGATATCGACTACAGGATGAAAAATCTGTCTTGTTTTGTTGTTTGGATGCAAATATAACGTATTTGTAGCTTGTCGCAAATATATTATATTTGTGCCCAAACATATTGTGTTTGCTATTCAATATAACATTTTTGAGACACAGTGATTAATGGGCTATAATATATATTTTTCAGACCCAAATGTGTTTTTTTTTTTTTGTTGAAACCCGCTTAAAACAAATATGAGAAAGACAATAAAAACACAATAGGGCAGCAGATATTCAATTCAGGAAAACAATGCTTTCAAACATGTACATGGTTCCTGCAATATATTGGTGGGGCCGTTATTTTGCAGCGTGTAGAAAGCCTTCCTCCATGACTTTCTCTGTGGGATAGATGTTTATCAGTTTACCGATTTTTTCTGAAGTCAGGCGTATCCATGCCACAGCTGATTCGAGTTTGCTAGAGAACTGAGTGGATGGAAGAATGAGCGATAAGCAGCTGGAAACAAACCAAGCAGCAAACTAAGTTAGAATGGTGTTATACGAAACCATACATTATGCTTTATTTCTGTTCGTGTTGTGTCCAAGTTCCTCGGTGACCGCAAGAGAACTCAAAACAGTTGATGGAAATTATTATAATAGGTGGTCCAAATACAGGTATCTTTTAAAATCATTTGTTATATTGACTATCAGTCATTATCATACCTCCGCGAACCAAAATGAGTCGCCTTCCTCTTGAACACCGTGGTGAAATAAGGGCCTTACAAAAGCCCCAATCATATTTTCTGACGAGGCAGCTATGTCAACTAACAAAATCACAGCATCTGGCGATTGGAAAAACCGTACGTCGTTGTCGAGAAGCATCCACGAAGAGTGACAGTTTGGTGTGGATTTTGTATTATTTTTCGAAAATGCTTTTGGAAACGATATGTTAGACAACGGTGAGCGCTACATAGACATGTTTACGGACGTCATGGGATGAAATGGAAGATATGAGCTTGGATAAGCTATGGAAGGTGTACCAATGTACCATGTCACTGTACCATGTCACGTACCTTATCAAATAATCGATCTTACCGATGCCAATTGGCCGCCTCAGAGCTCCGATGTTATGCGAATAATTCAGAAATGATCCACACTTTTAAGACTAATATCCTCCGAGACTTTCTAGAGGCAAAGAGAGACCAGAAGCCGTCAATAAAGTCTTGAAAAATTGGAATGAAAAATTGGAAGCCACATTAATGATATCATGTTCCTTAAATAATGGGTATATTTGCTATTTCTAATAAAGCCATAATATACCAATACATATACCAAAAGAATTTAAAATTATTTCATTTTATTTAACCACGCTGAACCACTCTGTATATTACTCTATACTGGAATGCAGTCGGGTTCTTGACCCATTGGAGTGTATCTCTTCAGCTTTTCCATTATATGCTGGAGATTTGATTTTTTTGATCCTCTCGGATTCATTGTCCTGTTGCCGAAATAATAAATAAATAAATAAATGGTTTCCCATTACATCCCATGAAGAGACAGGGGAGAACTTCTCACAATCACTGAGCTGTGTGCTTTCCAGTTTTCACTCACTGATTGGGACCTACAGTTTTACACCGATTCCGAACGGTATTTTGAGAAGCTTTTTTTCATGGCTATATACTCGATAGTGTCGGCGTCACTATGTGAGGTGACCGCCGCCGAAAGAAATTTTTAAGTTGGTTAGAGCAGGGTTCGAACCCAGGACCTCATGTACAAGAGCCGCACACACTAACCATGGCACCACCATTGCCGAAATACTCCCCATAATATTTGGACTTATAATTTGGTAACGAATGTAAAGGTACAACACCTTTTATCTCTGCACGCTGAAAAATTGGTCTTTTTTTCTTGTTTGGATGCAAATATAACGTGTTTGTAGCTTGTCGCAAATATACACTACTTGTGCTAAAACACACTGTGTTTGCTATTCAATATAACATGTTTCAGACACAATAATTATTTGTGATTGAGACCCAAATGTGGTTTTTTGTGGTGAAAACCGATAAAAGCAAAAACAAGACAGACAACATAGAAACAAAAAGGCAGCAAATCTTCAATTCATGAAAACAATGCTTGCAAACCTATACATGTTTCCTGCAATATGTTGCTGGGGCCATTATGTTTCAGCGTGTGATGCTGAAATCTTCCATTACTCCCAGGTCGGTAAACTTGCCGATATTGCTCATGATTACTGCTGAAGTTGTGGTGATGAAGAGGGGACGAGAGCGTCGAGCATCTCATATGTCATTGCCCGGCCTTTGGTATGATTGGTTGAAAATATCTAGGATATTACTTCATGAATGTAGGACCTAATTAGTTCGCCAGGCAGTAATGTACTCATACGTCTTTTCTTCAGTATATGGGTGAAGTATCATTTGACCTGATCGCACAATTTTGTAAAATAGAAACGATTTTGTTAATGCTTTTGTCGTGCTTGATATCTTTCTCTTGTCTCTTGCGCATGCGTGATGCTTAGTGGTTGAGAAATTGCCATGTGTGACAATTTTTTTGAGCTAGGAAGCGTGCATGATCGTTAGTAAAAATAAAATCAAGCGCATACCACTACTAATAGCTCGTTAGTTTTTCGTCCTGCAAGCACTTGCGAGGCAGTTTTGGAATGTTGTCTAAAATCGCGAAGTTATTATTTCGTTCATTTTCATTGAAAACCTCAACTTATTTCAAAATAGTTATTTTGTCAAAAGTCCACAGCATTTAAAATAGTTGTATTCCTACTTGGTCTTATGGAGACTATTGACATAGGTCAGTGCTACAAAGTAACAAACTGGTTATTAATACTTGTGACTTAGGCAATTGTTTGAAATTGTAATAAGCACTTTCAAAGTTTTAGAAACAATATCTTCACTCCACTAGATTATTTTCTATTTAAATCCTTTAAATCTCACCAATCATCCAGATGATGAATGGATTTTTCTTGTTTCTTTTTGATAAATCCATTTCAAAGCCAACCCCTTTCCTATTAAATACACGCATTGGAAAACCACAATTTAAACCGCAATCGAAGAATGACTTCTCTCACATGTCAAAACAACCGACCAACTGCAGCGGCAACAATCTGTTGCAACAACAAGAGATGAACAGCAAAAAAAACAACATAAGAACAAATCATAAAACTCTATAAAACTTCCGACAAATTAGAAATCTTGGCCTGAGGCAACGAAAACCTACAAATGGTAGAAATGAAACGGCTGCCAGTTGGCTAAAGTCACAGGAAGGGAGACGCAGAGGATGATGTTGCATGCAGCAAGTGGTCAACAGAATGCAATTGCCACTAGTGGCGGTAGCTGATGCCACTGTAAAATGTAACAGAAGCCTAATAATTACAATCAAAATCAAAAAGAAATGGGGGATTGAGTTAACTGAACTTTTTCCTTTTTCCTATTTTCTATGTTGCATTGTAGACAGGTAAGGCAACACTGGCGGTTGTATTGCACCTATTAATAATCGTAGGTAACTAGAACAGAAATCTATACTTTGGGCACAAAATCATAGTCTTTGTATTAAGGATAAAGTTAGCAATCGCCAACCGTTTACTTGAACTCAACCTGCTTTTATCTAGCTAAGTAGGTGGCAGTGGTAGCAATGATCGAGACACAATCATAGCTACCAAACCCATTGCAACATTTGAAGTAGCAACATTTTCTCGTTTATGCCTCTGCGTTAAGATGAATTATAATTTTATAGTTTAAATGAATGGTTATAAATTATTATGATTTGTTTGAATGCCAAAGCTATCAGTAGCAACTTTGGCATTGCTGTTGTGTCTGTGTGTTCTATTGCTGGTGTGTTGTTGCGGCAGGTAGTGGCTCATGTTGCCAGCAACATGTGTATAATGACATATTACTTAAACGATGGTGAAATGTAACCAAACTAGAAACTACAGCACAATGACTTATGGTTTAAGGAAAAACTAAAACATAAACACAAGTTTAACTAATAAATACCGCCATCCAACTAACAACAACAAAAAAAACAACCACAACATTATAACCGATTCACAGAAGAAGGCTTGTATCATCCTGCCAAGGTGTGTGAAAGAGAAATTTTAAACATAAAAACAGGTAACAGCAAAGGAAGAACAAAAAATAAGCTAAATCATGACCTCCGGCATAAAACACATGTGGCATCAAATGCACAAAATTCATTCACTCTATGGTGCAACATTTTGTTGCAAATGCCAAAAGCTATGGCGCTTCTATCACTGTGCCCCAGAAGTTTTTCCAAAGCCATCATCATCATCAGCAAAACAATCGAAAAGACTATAATTAAGACGCGTATACAGGGCATCTATGCAATGTGGTCTTTGGGTAATTTTTGATTGTTGATGTTGCCACCAATTAGTTAGAAAGTGTGGCAAGTAACGATGCCATCTCGGCTGTTTTTATTCGCACATGCGGTGGCATCACAACTCATGGAAGATACAACTTTTGGTACCATGAAGTTGATACTACGATTTTTTTGAAATTTATGCATCTGGAATGGGGTTTTTATAGCTTGATATAGTTGCTGGGGTTAGTATTTTGGTCTTTTCTTTATATCATAGATAAATATTTTATGGTTTCATCAATATCTAGTGCCACAATAGTTCTGGGCTTAGTTGGGTTTAGCTTTTACAGAAGCAGTACTTCCAGAAGTCTAGGTATTCCGTGGTATTCTCTTCAAAATTCAGTACCTTTCCCATGTTCTGTTTTCAAACGAATAAGGGTTATTTAATATTAATTATTTTGAATTCATCACGGATGATTTTTATTTATTCGGCCTTTATATTTTGAATAATTCCTATATAAAACGTGGTCAAACCAATGATATTTTAGGTCTCACAAAAAAAAATGCCACGATGTGCAGCCAAACATAGAATTGAAGCAACGATAATTGGGTACATGCGAGTTTCTAACTAATTCCATAGGATCTCGCTAGGCCCAATGCAAATATATGCTATATATCCTATATAACTGTTGCTGAATCAGAACCTGCTACATGCTGAAAAAAACGGCACCTGTAACTTTATGCAGGAACCATGTATATGTTTTGCACATTGTTTTCATGAATTGCAGATCTGTTGATTTATTGTTTCTTTTTTGGAAAGGCACGTTTTTCTTAAGCAGTTTTTAATAAATAAAGTCATATTTGCGTCACCAATACATGTATTATAACCTATTGATCATTATGTCTCAAATATATAATATTGAATAGCAAATACACGGTCGTTGGTCACAAGTATAATATATTTGCGACAAGCTACAAACACGTTATATTTGTATCCAAACAACAACAAAAAATAATTATTATTATTATTATTATTATTATTATTTTCATTGCTAACGCTGCATAGCTTCAATGTCGATAACGATGTGTGCTAACGCTGTTTCTTGTTTGCATGTGTTGACTTTGTTAGATTATACCCTACCCGTGCCTAGAGATGTTAACACATCAATAAAGCAATATTTAGCTCACTGAAATAATTGTTTTTGTTTTTTCATAAACAGAGCGAGGACAATAAGTATTGAATAGTATAGAGAACTTATTGCACTCTCTGTCCGCTCTCAAATAGAGAGTCTGAGTAAAAGAGCATAAGCGAGTCTTATTCTCTTTATAGAATATTTCAATATAAATGCACCATTTCGACAATGTTATTACATAAAACAATACAAAAAGCTTAAAATTTGTAACCACATATGGCCTTATGGGCTCGGTTATTGAAATAAGTAAACTACAAAATAAATTAAATAAATGTTTCAAAAGGCATCAATGTTTCACATCAAAATTAAGAATGGACCAAGTTACGACAAAAAGAGGGTAATACATTTTGAATCCTTCGCCCGACTTCCCCGGTGCTTTTGAGTCATACAATTCGTTCCATGAGTTCTCTATACTATTCAATACTCTTTGGCGACGTCAAGCTGCTTGTTTGTTCGCTGTCGCTACATCAATACCATCATACTTATTTTCAGGCAGAGACTATTGTTGTACAACAACCACGTATGTGATGCTAATGCTGTGTGTTGTTTGCATGTGTTCACTTTGATAGATTGCCTTACCCGTGCCTATATATATTAACACATCAAAAAGACAGATCAATGACAGGCCTAAATTCGAGTGGCGGGAAAACTTCATCAAAGTTATGCGTTTCTCCAAAGGCGGACTCACTAATTGCAAGGCTGAGCCAGCTACGAATTTGCACCTACTGTCTAGTTGTTTGCGAGGTATTAAATGATTGTGCACGATTTTTGAAACCAAATCAGTTATATCCTGCTTCAGTATTTGCTCCGATGTAGGTGAAGAGGGTATATGTCACCGGTTCCAAAGTGTTAAAATGTTATCCCTAAAATATAAACACAAAAATCCACAATCAGTACTAAACTTGAATTTTATGTATTTTGAATTGAACTGAATTAAGCTTTATTCTATCTTTCTCTCTAATTCGCTATTTACTACATACTCGTTGAAATATCTGTATATTTTCTTGTTTGGATGCAAATATAACGTGTTTGCTGCTTACCGCAAATATAGTATATTTGTCTCCAAACCCATTGTGTTTCCTATTCAACATTATATGTTTGATACACAATGATTAATAGGGTCTAGTATGTGACTTTGCCATCAAAATCTGGCTTTGATGATTGAAAACTCCCGAAAACAAAATTCTGGCAGATAAAAAAGAAACAAGAGAGCAGAAGTTCAGCAATTCTTGAAAACAAAGCTACCAAACGTATAATGGGGTGCCTGCAATATGATGCTGGGGTTGATATTTTTCAGCGTGCAGTTTTGAAGCTTATGATGGGAGCATCTTAGAAATACAAACCATTTGTCTTTTCTTGCACCCTACGTACCCTCAAAATGGATGGTGTAATATATCTGTGGAACTTGTCTCGGCAAGGGCTACATTTGTCCTAAACGCTGGAAAATCAGTCTTTTTTTTTGTTGTTTGTCACAAAGATACTATACTTGTGCCCAAAACACATTGTGTTTGCTATTCAATATAATATGCTTGAGACACAATGATTAATAGGCTAAAATAGGAATTTTGGCTATTGACTTTTTTTTGGATTTTTATAGCCTTTAATTTTAGTTGGGTGGTAGAAAATCGGATAACTGAAAATTGGCCTCGGAATTTAAACGATATCAATGAACGATCGGATTTAAAATAAAGAAGCAATAACAAAACACAATCTGGGGTATGAAGGGTGCAAGGAAAGAAAAAAGTTTTGTATTTCTAAAATGCTCCCATCATAAGCTTCAAAACTAAGGGCCAACTGCCAAAAGTTTGTTGATGTGTTAACATCTATAGGCACGGGCTGGGCAGTCTATCAAAGTGTACACATGTAAACAACACACAGAGTTAGTATCACATACGTGGTTGTTGTACAACAATAGTCTCTGCCTGAAAATAAGTATTGTGACATTGATGTAGTGGCAGCGAACAAACAAGCAGGTCATCGTCACCAAAGAGTATCGAATAGTATAGCGAACTCATGGAACGAATTGTATGACTAAAAAGCATTGGCGACATCTGGCGAATGATACACAACGTAATTTTGATGTGAAACATTGATGCCTTTTTAAATATGGTGTCGAAATGGTGCATTTATATTGAAATATTCTATAAAGAGAATATAACTGGTTTATGCTCTTTTACTCGGAATCTCTACATGAGAGCGGAAAAAGATTGCAATAAGGTCTCTATACTATTCAATACTTTTTATCGTTGCTCTGTTTATGTCGTCACTTTATCTTCCCTTTCGCCATAAAAAATTAATATAAATGTGTCTATTAATCAGAAGATTCATAAATTTTTTTTCTTAACAATTTCGGTTTTTGTCTCTACTGAAAATTTGCGAATTTTGAGTTATGACTGTTTTGTGTTTAGGGTGGGATATGTTTGTTGTTTTAGCAAAACATGTTTGTTTTTTTTTTTTGTTAAACATACTTCTGTTGTTTTTGCAAAAAGATGTTTGTAGTTTTAGCAAAAACTTTATCTGGTACTACTTAGTCAGTACTTTTGTTCAAACATATAGAGCAACAGAGTCAATGCTTGCACTTCTATACCGTATTCTTGGTGTGCAGTTTGTATAGGTATTTTGTCGTATAGCCAAATGTGGTCACCAATGGGTTAAATCATCCCAATTCGTTGTCTATCTGTTTACTGCCATATTTTGCGACCTTTAAAAAATGCACGACATTCCTTGTGTTTTACTTTAATGTGGAAAATCATCAGGTTCGCCGAGTTCTAAGATCGTTCACGTGAAAAATATTGAGACAACTATATTTTTCACTGTTTGCAAGTTTCTTTTACACTAAAAATCTGTTTTTGTTCAGAAATTGACCGACAGTAGACAACATTGATCGTTGGTTAATTGGTTGGTTGAAAAGGCTGCAAGACAGCACGCTGTCTAGCACACTTAGGGTAAATAAGCCCTTCGTGATACCTGCAGTTTCCTCTATAGCAACTATTGACTAGTCGTCTTGCCAATTTGCCCTTTCAATATATTTGTCTATAAGCCTACAGGAATATCCTGTAGGGCTACGGTGCTAACTAAATGTCTTCCGAATATCTTCTCAGTCCTGCCAGAGCAGGGCAATCTAAGAGAAGGTGTTTGGTCGTTTCCCCGTCCTCTTCCATGCAGCATCTACAGAAATTGGAGTTTCTATGTCCCAATCTTAGGGCGTGTTTTCCTACAAGACACTGCCCCGTAAGTGTTCCTATCATTGTGGATAACCTGCCTCTCGGCAAGTTAAGTAGTTGTCTAGTCCTCTTCTTGTCCACCTGTGGCCAGA